>LR753787.1:0-33042 GCA_902729485.2 Mus minutoides
TGGGCTCTGAAACAAATTCAGGACAGAGACACAAGGCAAGCCTCTGTGTAGTGAAATGACGTCATAGGTTTAGGTCTCATGTAGGTCAAGTGTCCTTGCAACATCCAGGCTGTTTGCTGCTGAAGCCCCATTAGCATCTTTCATCTTTCATCCTGCTGGGCTCCTGGGGGCGGGGCGCACACCTCAGACTCCCTGCCAGCTGGATTCTCTCAATGGCAGGCATCTCAGGAGAAGGACTGTACTCATGCACGAGTGCTGACCTTGTACATAGTCACTTTTCCCCATCTGTCCCTCATCCTCAACACAAGGCTCTCCCTAAACTCTGGGCTCCTCACTTATCTAACAGCCACACGAAAAAAAGAAACAAGAACCCCTCTAGAGTCCAGGAAAGCCTACCAGAGACAGTGAGGGGGTCCAAAGACCCAACCAAAACCACTGCCCACCCCACTTTCTAGAAGACAGACTGCTATGAGGTGAACTACATTAGAAGTCATGCCGTTAGGAGAGAGAGAAGGAAGTCAAGAGAACACAGCAGGACAGTCCCAGTAAAAAAAGCTATTCAAGTTCGCAGAGACACCGGCTGAAGCAATTTACCAAGTTATTAAATATGCAACACTGTTGTATGCAGATCATATGCAAATATGAATACCAACCTCCGCAGAGATAGGCCTCGCTTTGCTTTCTCCAGCTTCTAAAGCAAATCCAATTTGGCAGATGAGAATCGAAAGCAGCTCTGCGGTGGGCTTTAATGTGTTTCTGTGCCTCCGCAACTGCCCCCCGGGCCCCCCAGAGGTACCTTCAACCTTAATGTGTCTTGTTCACAAAGAACTGTGTGACCTGGGAATGAGCTAAACCTCACTGGGGAGTTTGAAAAGATTCTATCCTCTGTCTCTCAGGTGGAAACTGAGAAGCCCCTGAAAGGTCACAAGTGAGCATGACCTGTTAACTCTTTACCTTCCTCAGACTCTCTCCAGTGCCTGCCCTGTCCCAAGTATTATTTAAATAAGATAACAATTGAAAGACAACCGGAAGACTGTAACAAAAAGAAGGTTGCTGTGTTACTATAAGGGGAGGTCACTGATATATGCACTGATATATGAACATCACACAGTGTACAGATGTATCAAAATATCACATGGTAGCCAATAAAGGTGTCGCCATAAAGAGGGGGTGAGGCTAAGTTGGATTCTTTTTTTTTTTTTTTTTTTAATAATGTTTTCTTCAAGGATTCTTAAGCCTTTCGGGAAATAGGGAAATAGAAGTTTAAGGAAAGTGATGGTAGGTGATGGATTGTATGGCCTAAAAGGACGACTGGGGGTGGAAGGGTCTATGACCGAGGGCAGAGGGGATGAAGAAATGGAGGAGAATCAGCCAAAACAAATTGTGTGTAGGAATTCCATAATGAAATCTGTTACTATGTCAATGTTAACCTAGTGTTTAGCCTGTATGTTAATTTTTAAAAAGGAAAGCAAACAGGACAGGGGATATGGATCAGTGAGGAACGTGCTTGTCATGAGGTCATGAGGACCCACATCTGGATCCTCAGGACCCACATAAAAAGATGGGCTTGTAACCCCAGCCTTTCAGGGACAGAGGCAAATAGATCCCTGGGGCTGGTGGCCAGCCTGTTTACTGGGTTCAGTGAGAGACCCTGTCTCAAAGAATAGAGTCAGGGATCACTCTTGCACCACGCACGTACACGTACACCCACGCACACCAGGAACACGCCTGAAAACAAATAACAAAACCCAGGAGGCTGCAAGCTCGTATTCACACTCCATCAGGAGTGAGCTGCGCCCTGCTCTCTCCATTGAAGGCCTTGGACACCTACCCGAGCCGGAAAGAACCAGAAGAAGAGGTTGCTGTTGTAAGTCTGGTTCACCGTGATGTAGCCAGCGTAACTCTTGTCGTACATTCCAGGGAACAGACTGACCATGCTCTTCCTTTGCCCTGGTGAGGGGAGAGAAAATATAGGGAAGGATTAGAGAACATGTTCTATGAGCCTGCCCAGGCTGGGGGAGACCTTTACCGGCCGCCAGGCCAAGATGAGAAGCTAAGCGGAGGCCAACATGAGGGGTACTCAGAACACAGGTTCCAGCCTCCTACGGCTGCTCCCAGACTCCCCATTCATAGCGAGGCCAAGGTAAAGGGAAGGTGAAAGGGGTCAGGATCCGAGTCTTTGTAGTTTTCTTGTTGAGATCACGTTAGTACCTTGGGTGCTTCCACTTCGCCCACTGAATGGCAGGTGCGCCCACAAGGTACAGGGAACAGACCAAGCAGCTGGGACTCTTGGGGGCAGCCTATGGGCCCCACCTTTTTATTAGGGGGCACGAAGTCTACTAGTCTCTTAAGGATCAGGCCCGAGGGCTTCCAAATGGCTAGAGGCAGGTATCAAGCCTGAGTGACCTCTTGGCTTTGCGGGGTGCCAAATAAAACAGGGATATTGTGGAAGGGAGAGGCCTTGATTCCAGCAGAGGGGACAGGAAATGAGACAGAGGGCATGGCTCAGACATGAGTGAGACCTCAGAGGTGCTGATACTGATGGAAGCTAAGAATTGCAAGGCCATGACACCAGAAAAGCAAAGAAAGGTTAGGTAATTTGCCCAAGGTTCCCAGCATTGAAGAGGAACTGAGGCGCCCCACCCCACCCCACCCCCCCGCCCCAGTAGCTGCAGACAGGCCGCCAGGCTGTTCCTGCCTGCCTGCTATTGGAAGATCCATTGAGTCCTAGGTATAGAGGACAAGAAGCGAAAGAGAAGAAGCAACAAGGAGCAGGGCAGAAAGGGAACCAATGGAGGGCATTAGAGCATGTGGGTGGGAGCAGAAGGGAGACCTGGGAGGAAGAGAAGTGTCCTTGAGGGAAGAGTTACTCCAGAATGGTATATCACTCTGAGATGAATTAAACTGGAGACGGTTAGAGAGATCAACATGCCACCAAATAATGATACTGTGGTGGGCATCTCTGTCCTACCTGGCAGCCAGCCACATCACTGACAGAAAAAAAAAAAAAAAAGAAATCTACCATAGTAAGAGTAGTCAAACCCACCGGAAGTAATGTTTAATCCAGGGCCTTTCTCCCACATACCACAGCATTGAGGCCGAAAGCTCTGTTTTGGAAACAGGCATGCCTTTCCAAGGAGGTACACTTCTGACCTCTTCCCTTGTTTCCCCCAGCACAACTCCCTAGCCAGCTTTGTGACCCTGGGTGGCAGCAGCCAGCCTCCCCTGTGCTGCGGTTTCTCAACTAAGACAGGCACATCCCTTATGGGGCTGCAGGACCACGGAGTCATCGTGTACACACCTGTCAAGAGAAGCCAGCTTAGGGGCTCAGCTTAGGGGCTTAGGTTCCATCAGTTCAGTGTCTGCCTGGCAAGCACGAGGACCTGGCTTGGATCCCCGGGACCCACATAAAGAGTATGTAAAGAGTGTGCTTGCAATCTCAGTGCTGAGGAAGCAGGGGTAGAAAGAGCCCAGGGGCTCCCTGGCTCAGCATTCTAGCCAAATCAGTGTATTTCAGGCTGATGATAGACCCTGTCTCAAAGGAAATGGATAATATCACTGAGGATGACACCAGCATTGTCCTATGGCCTTCATGCTAAGGCGCATCCGTACACATGATATATACACACGGGGAAAAAAGGAAAAGACAAAGAAGCTGGCTTGCACAGAGCATAGCTACTGTTGTCTGTAAATGTCCTGTGGTGATTGAGACGAGGCAGCAGCTGGCGGAGGAGACACTGGTGACTCAAAAGATAGGTCTCAATGGGAAGTGGTCTGAGGGTCTAGTGGGACTAGCCTGCTTTTGTCGGACAGACCTGGTTTATAAACCCCTATGAAGTCACTTCATCTCCAAAACTGTCTTTCTTCTTATACAAAATGCGCACACTGATTACCCTAATGCACGCTTTCTGTGAAGAACAACAAAAAGTGCTCATGAATGTGCCAGGGAGGGGGCCTAACATAAACCAAGATGTCAGTCTACAGGAGGTGGGTCTCAGTTAGCCTGTGGGAAGTTATCCCTGAAGGAAGCACAGATGTCTGGAAGCTTTGCCTGGTTTGGGCTCTCCCAACTTGTCCCAGCCAGAATTGCTTAACTAGAGCCCCACTCAATTGCCAGGGGCACTTGTCTTTCTTGTGTCTGAATATCCCCACCAAAACTCATGCTGGGAATTGAGTCCTCAATTTGAGGTGTCAAAAATTTAGTATTTGAGAACCAGGCTTTGGTGGGTGATGAATGTTAATGCGACTATCAGGCCAGGGCCCTAATCCAATAGGGCTGTGGCTGTATCAGAAGAGAAGAACCACAAGTTAGGACCTTCTGTTTCACCGTGATGGCCTGGGCTGGTTCAGGGCTCTAGGAAGTGACCATATCCAGGATGACATCACCAGATCCAGCTTCTGATCTTGGCCTCTTCAGCCTTCAGAACTTCAAGCCTAATAAACTGTCATTGTTTATAAACTGCTTGATCTGTGCAAATCAGTTACAGCAACAGAAGTAACAAGGGAGAAAAGGGAAAGGGCTGCAAGAGAAAAAGCAATACAATGTCTTCTGACAGCAGTGGTTCGAATAAGAATGGTCCACATAGGCTCATGTATTTGAATGCTTAGTCTCCAGGCACTATTTGGGAAGGACTGGGAGGTGTGGCCTTGCTGGATGAAGTGTGTCACTGGGGTGGGCTTTGAGGTTTTAGTCCCCACTGCCCACATCAGGCTATAACTCTCAACTATTTCTCCAGCACCATGCCTGCCTGGCCCACATGCCTTCATGCTCCATCCATGATGATAATGATCTAAGAGCCTCTGAAACCTTAAGCAGGCCCCAATTAAATGCTTTCTCGCACAAGAGTTTCCATGGTCGTGGTGTCTTGTGACAGCCGTCAGTGTTAACACTGACTAAGACACTGGCCCTGCCTCAGCTCTAACTCTTCCTTCCACCTCTCATTTCTCCCTCTTCTACCCTCAAGGCAAAGAAAGATCACACTCCAAGTTGGGAAAGCCATTAAAATGCTGAAGAGATGCCTTAAGCAAATCTACTAATCATCATCTCAACCTCAGACAAACATCCGTTCCCCAGAAAGAATGAGCAAGAATTAAAACTGAGTCTGGAATGAATGAGGTACAAGCCAGAGGTCCCGGGTGACATGAGATTCAGGGCAGAAGACAGAGAAGAATGAGAGAGGTCAAAGTACACTGAGAAAAAGAGAAAGTGGATAATAGACAGGAGCTGCGGGGGATGGACTATGGGCTTAAGACGATTGGATCAATCTGTCTCTGAAACCTGCCCAGCACACGGTCTGCAAGCTGGCTCTAGATGGATTTGAGTGCTCACTCGTCCCTCCCTCCTGGGAATGCCTAGGTTGCATCTCTACTAACTTGTACTTGAACATGTCCTGTCCCTTTTCTCCTGCAGCTGGAGCTGTGGGAAGGCAGGGAATTTGTCTTGCTTAATCTCTGAACCCTTGGGACATAGCATGATGGTTCACATACTTAAGACACTCCACAAATACTCTTTAATGGATGAATAATAATGAATGGGCAGATGAATGAATAAATGTATGGGCAGCCACTGACACTGCGCCAGGATTAGGGTGTTTCTACAAACCCCTCTGGAAGACAGACCTTATCACTGTCTTAACAAATCTTGAAGACCCCTCTTCTATTCAATGGAAGAGTGGTTTTGCCCCATTTCCTATGTTAAATTCCCATCCACCAAATCACAGTAAGAAAACCAAGAGTTCCCTCAAGTAACATGAATTTTAAATATGTTTAGGCGTGCCTTTCATCCTGAGCATAGACTCCTCTGTTAATGGAGTATGAAAAACAGGCTCCCTCGTGCAGTTTTTAATGTTTCTGTCACTGTGACACACAATATAAATGTTTTAAAAACCGTGAAGGAAAAAAAGGAGAAAGGTTTCTTTGAAACCATCTCGCTTCCTTCTCCTCTGTTTACTGCTGTCGCCAGGATTTGTGACATTAACACTCAGAACAGTTGGAGTGTGGCCAGAGAAGGAGTCAACCAGCCAACTGTGGTATACATTAGATCTACATCCCAGCTACCCCCCCCCCCCAGTGTAGACAACACAATTCCATTCCACAAGCAACAAATTAAAACCCAATACCAAACTACCCTTTAGAATTTGCAAAAACATGATGTTTGCAAAGATGCTGAAGTCCTGCATTCATTTTATTCCAGAACGTAAGGATCTATTTTAGCCTCAGAGAAAGCAAACATGCAATTACAATTATGTAAAATTAAGCTAGCTAATTGGGTATTAAAAAATTAAAAATTCCCCCTGTCTTTCTTTGAACTACTGTTTATCTCAACAATGTTCTGTTGCGATGTTAAGGCTCCCATTCCTGCAGCTTTGACAGATCCCATTAACAGCAGGGATTTAAAGAGGGAGCTGACCATCTGTCCATAGCTCCCTGAACTTTCAGGAGAGCGGATGAATAAAATTATCCTTAATTATGTTGTCGGGCAGCATCTGAGTCCCCAGATGCGCCAGCTTCTGGATCTACCCCTCAAATCCCATTCAGAGATTCTGAGTGTGAAACACTGCTTTAGCAATAGAAGTTACATATCAGTCAGTGTCGCCAGTGCTGCCGCTCACAGGATGCAGATCTGCTGGGCTTGCTACCGAAGCATGAAAGATCACACTTTCTCACCTCCTGTGTGTGCTCATGATGATGGTGGAAGACCAGACAAGCAGCAAGGGGCAGGGCAGGATAACTCATTGCTCATGAGAATTCTGCAGTGTTCCCCCACTTGGTTCTGCCACATGCAGGACACAGACACGTCATGGCTTCTCTGACTTAATGTATTTGCTTAGCTGCCTCCCTTATTCAATGTGCACAAAGACCCTCTCGGACCAATGGTTTCTTACGTATAGCTTCAAGTCAGGAGCTGGTTACGTGGCACGGCTGTTTGTGATGTGGCTGGCAGGCAAGTGGTTCAAATCCCAGATCTGCCACTTCCTGGTTTTATAGCTCTGGACAAGATATTTATTTTCCTAGAGCCTTGGTTTTCTCATCTTCACAATGGGAACAGTAGCTATATGTTTTTTTTAGGGTTACTCTGAGACCTGATTTCCCTTTGGGTAAATCCTGTAAGATGCCTGAGTATCCACTCCCTGGCATGAAGCTGGGTAAGACTTAGTTACTGTGACCTTTTCTATTTAACTACATTAAATATTTTTCTTTTACTTCTTATTAATGAGATGAATCTGAACATCAGTCTCAAGTTATTAAGGAAGCTGAACCAAGTGCAAACTGGTACTGCGGAGTCAGATGTATTGATGATGTATTTCTGACTCAAATACATCTTTATATGTGACCGGGTGGCCATCTTTCTGTGAATCTTGTGCAGGAAGTGGAAGTGATTCATTTTTTTAAGTGTTCGGATTACACAATGAAGGCCTTTTCACCTTCTTGCAGCAAAGAGTTGTTAAAACCTCAGAGCTCGTGCAGACTTCACTGAGCAGCCATGAAGGCAGGATTCAAACCGCTTGGCTTTCAAGAAGACAGAAAGGGTGCCGGCCCTTTGACTGTGAGGACACTTCCAAGGAGCAAACTGTACTTTATTTTAAACTTCCTTGTGGAGTATTGAGACTTACTTACTTACTTATCTTTGAACCCATCACTTTCCTGTAACTTTTGGTCTCCTCCATCCTCCATCCCATCTGACCCTCCAGCTGCTCTAGGCATGGCTTCAGGTCCTGGACAAGTCCCTCCTCTGTGGTTCTCCCACCCAGTCCCTGCCATCCGCTCCTCAGATCCCACCTCACCCGCCTCTTCCTTCAACAAACACTCATTGTCTGTCTCCTCTTTGAGACCCTTCCTCCACTCTCTCTGGCCACCAGCCCAGCCTTCTGCTTCATTGTACAAACAGTTCCTCAGCACCAGAGCCTGTGTACTATTTGTAGCTCAGGGGTCAACTGAGTTCCCACAGATGAGGGTTTTGTGTGACCGCAGTGACTTATCCGAGGACAAAGATGTAGTAAGAGCAGAGGCGACCACACACGTTAGTCTAATAAGACAATAAGTGACTTCTTTCTATTAACTGACAGGTATTAACCCCATGGTGGTCTCTTCAGGAAGCCTATGCAAACACTAAGATTTTGGAATAAATTTACAAATACAGGGGGTTTTCTCAGTTTTTTTTTCTCACTAGATTTCCCTGGCATTCTTTTCAATTGTGCAAGCTGTTAAATCTCCACCTAACTAACAAGGAAACTGAGGTGTGGGTGTGGTAGCATGCCAGGGGAGAGGCACGGCAGAGTGAGTGGAAGGAAGCCCAGTGAGTATGGGGCCCACATCTGTCAGCTGGCATCCCCGTGAATTCTGGCAGGTCCTTGGACCTCCTACTTCAGTCTCCACACTTGAGAACACCTTACTTGCTTGACAAGTGTGAAGGAGTTCGTGACAGGTAAAAGGTGCAAGGTTTGTAGTGGCTTTGTCAATACTGCCCCACTGAGCGGTACTCAACTGGTTTTATGGAGAGAAATGCTTAAGCACATAGATATTCCTTCCCCAACTACCTCGTGTTAGTTTCCAACTCAGATAATATAGGACATTGAGTGATATCTTATCAGTATTTGAAATAAAACAACTGAATAAAACGCTGGCATGTATTTTTCATCTTGGGTGCTAGAGGATAGCTTTTAAAACGCCATTGAGTAGAGAGCAGTAAAATGAAATAGCACAAACTTTAAAAGGTAGCAGCAGGTTCCTGACCAACACTTACCCTCCTTAATCTTCCCATTTTTGATGTACGGGCTAAGAAATAGAGGCTGTCCCGCATTCCCCTTGAAGGACTGGGAAACAAGGATACTTCGGTACATGGAGTGAAAGAGTCCATCACCAGGGCTGACCATAAACAGGATCAGTGAAACAATCACCTTCCACTTGGCACGAACCATTTCTTGCTGGCCTGGGCCGAGAGCAGTGACAGTCCACACGTGAGGCACGAGTCAGTCTTTTCCTGGCCCCTTTGCATGCACCAAACCCATTTGTTTGCTTAAAAAAGAAAACAAACACATTTTTCCTACTGTATATAGAGGCACTGTGCTGAACACCGTGGATGTCACCAGGAGATAAATAAAGCCAACCCAACCCCTGTTGATCCTGACCTCAGCCCCCCAGAGGAAGGTTCTGCAAGGGATTTACCAAGTACTGAGAGAGCAACTATTGTATTTGAAATTATGGCCTGAAAAGAAAAACCAGTAGAGAATTAGGAAAAGCCTGGATGCAACCAGGGCTCTAAAAATGATCCGTGAGTGAGTGAGAGGGAGGGAGGGAGGGAGGGAGGGAGGGAGGGAGGGACCATTCCATCACTGCACTACAGACTGGCGGAGGATCTGGGGGTCATTAGGGGGACATGACCTAGGATGACAAGGTGGGTAGAAATGAAAGGAGATGGTACTCAGGCATATGGGAGCAACAGAAAAAGCACACTCCACCCGCACATCCCACCCTACCTACCCCCATTCCCCAGCACCGAACATACAAGAGGTGGTTTAAGCAAAGGGAAGACCATGGGCATATTTGCAGGGGACTTAAAATAAGCTACTGGGTAGGTTGGTTGGCTGGCTGGCTGGCTGGCTGGCTGGCTGGCTGGCTGGCTGGCTGGCTGGGTGGGTTTGTTTTGTTTTGTTTTGTGTTTTGTTTTGTGTTTTGTTTTGTTTTGTTTCATTTTGTATAACATCACTTTGTCTCTGACAAGTCTTCTATCCAACAACAAAACAGAAAGAAGAGATGGAGGATTCTCTATTTCCAAGTCCCCCCCTCCTCCCCGCCCCGGCTCATTGTCATCTGACAGGCAAGTGAAGGGATGAGGCCCACACAGCACATGCAGGCCTGCAATCTTAGTACTTGGAAGCTGGGGTCAAAAGAATCAGAAGTTCAAGGTCATCTCTGGCCACATAGTAAATTGTCAATTATCCTGGGCTACATGTGTGAGACAGGATGTATGTGTGGAAGAGGGTAGAGAGATGGTTTAGACATCAAGGGCTCCTGCTACTCTTATAGAAGACCAGAGACTTCATCCCAGTAGCCGTGTTGGGGGCTCACAACCTCATTTAAGTCCAGACCCATTCTTCTGGCTTCTGTTGACAATAGTACACATGGGTGCACATAACCTCACACAGACAAATGCACACACACACACACACACACACACACACAGAGAGAGAGAGAGAGAGAGAGAGAGAGAGAGTTAAAAATAAAAGAAAATCAATGTTTTAATGAGAGATGAAAATGAGAAAATTAGCAACAACCTTTAAATGTATTGTTCGCTGAGAATTTTCACAGGGCAAGTCGTCAGGATGGCTTGAAGTCATGTGGGCTGCCACCCAGGCTTTGCACAGACACATAAGTCCTGTTTGCAATGGGCCTTTCCATGTATTTTCAATGTACTTTTACCCGATTTGCATCCCTGAGTAACTCCACCAGAAAGGCAACAATAACTGACTTCAAAGTTAGGTAACAAAACTAGACTCAAGATGTTGTCTTATGCAAGGATATGACACTAGAGAACCCAGCACCTGATTTCTCCCTGCTCTCCCATGTTGGGGTACATGAAGCATGACTTCAGGGGTACAGGGTATATGGAGGTACATAAAGCTTCTGTGAAGGATGGTCAGATGCTGTTCTCACTTAAAATCTTGATTTACTTCAATCATAGGCTTTCTTTTCATTACATGGAGTTTTCACATACTGCATTAAAACACTGTTCCTCCTGGTTACTGAGCTTTTGTGACTTAGATCTTCCACCGGAGGCAGATGCCTTTCCACCTTAATCCCTGCCCTGCCTAGGGTATTACAGCAACTGTACCTGCCAGACCCTGGCTCTACACCATTGCTACTTAAGCATGATGGGTAGCCTTAGCTCCAACTTCTGGTTGGAGTGGCTTTATTTTAGAGCTGGGAACGGAACCCAGAGCCCTTGCACAAGCTATGCAGGTACGCTGCCAGTGAATTACAACCCCGGCAGCTAAATGTTAAACAAAGAATTGTTCAGTGAATAAATACCCCATTCACTCAGGTTTCTGATTATAAAGGGAAATATACAATTATGCAAACACAATGCCTGCTTTTGATTTTCTATGCTTCAAAATGTCAAACCATTAGAACATTTTAAAAATGCAAAATGTGTACAAATCTATTTACCACATGTTTAACACAACCCAATTTAGCATAATACAAAATACTGGTTGTGGCAAATTTAAAAGGGTTTTCAGCAACATTTTCCCATTGAGGTAAAGGTTTATAATCATAATTTGATTGAATATATGACCCTTGTCATATCTCTCAGGATTAACTTAATAGAATTCTCATGCTTAATGTAAATAAACCCACTCAAATACAGTACACAGCTAAAAATGATTTTGCCTGTTATTGACTATAATAAAGAAGCAAATGATTTTAGAAATTGAAATTAAGTTCTCAAGAGGCCCAAGGGTAATGGCCACTATGGCACTGTTAAGATATTGTTTTTAATTATGTGAATTTGTTACACCAAGGCTTTAATAGCATAGCTATCTTCAAAGAATGGCTGAAATCAACAATTCTACTGATTCAGAAGAAAAAAATGTATAGTGTTAAAAAATAATAATAGAAGAGACTCTTCCAGGAAGAGGGTCCCCTGGGTAAAGACACAAGAAACCCCCCCTGCTGTCTAGTTTCCCTGTCTTCCAGTAGCAAACCTGCAGCCCCCTTAATGGCACCATTAATATTAATATTAATATTTAAGCAACCACTATAGTCACAACACAGCCTCAGAGAGCAGAGCTTCACTCAACAATGTTTAAAAAAATGGTGGAAGCAGGCTTGCTTTAATTGACATAAATTTAGTACACAAAAGTAAGAATTAGGTCAATTTAGCAGACTTCATTAACATTTAATCAAGTAACTACTAAAGTCACGGTGTTCCATGTCAGTGAATTAAGGCAGCAATATACTTCATTTCACAGTTCTCATTTAACAGAATTCCACAACTGTTCAGCTGTCATCTCTCCTAAGGGGAATGAAAACCATTAGCAGGAATGGAGGAGTGTGGCTTAAAAAAAAAAAAGGAAAAGGAAAAAGAGACCCGTGTTGCTTTTGCTGATCCTAAATTGGACTAAATCTCTCATCTATTAAACATTGAGTTCTCTCTGAATGAATAAACCTATACTACACAGAAGTTGTGACTCACAGAATGTAAGAAGAGAGGGAGACACACACACACACACACACACAGAGAGAGAGAGAGAGAGAGAGAGAGAGAGAGAGAGAGAGAGAAGCAAAGAAAAAGATATCTACTGACCATGCATTCCTACTTGAATGAATATGAAGGGTGCATAGAAAGCTCCAGTCTAAACCATCATAGCAACAGGTTTGGGGAAGATAGTCCTCTTGGTGTTCAGGAACACAAACGCTAGCTGTGCTCCAGCCATATTAGTAAACCATCAAGGAAGTTCAACAGTGTGTGTCTGATAATGACCACCACTAAATAAACCACCACTAAGTTACCATTGGAACCCATGTGTCATACATTATATTAAACAAAGCTGTTCAACTCCTTGGCCTTTAGGATAAGAACACAACACATCCCATCTATAGCAGCACGCCATATTAAGTTACCACTCAATAAAGTTGTTACAGACAACAACTGAAGTGACTGAGAGAAGCACTTGGAAAAGATGACAAAGCTTTGAATAAACAAGAGTAGACCCCTGGAGCGGGTATAGTCATTTCCTCCTTGCTTTATACTTCATGTAAAAATTTAAGTTTCCAACAACAATTAATCTTACAAATACAAAAGAGTAGTTTTTTCTGATATTTTGATTTTCCTTCAAACAAAACAAAGCAACTGATAGCCACAACCAAAAGCAGGGGGCTTGTTCTTTATTCCTCATTACTACCTGGTTATGACCTCTGGCGTTTCCTAGGAATAAGGTTCTGTTTGTTCTTTTTTTCTCGAACATTCTATTTGGATGTATCCCAACCTACAGCCACAGAACTTCAGAGGCTCAATGTGGGGTTTTCCTTGGTAACTTAGAAGGCTCGGGATAAAGGTGAAGATGGTGACTCCAGTCATCCTTATGGTATTTGTATCTGGTTCTGCTTAGCATCTATGACAAATACAGATGTAAGCAAACGTGTGTGACATTGATGGATATAAATGAGAAGGACCCAAGGCAGAACTACAGAGGACATTAAGTGTTCATATGATCTAATTTAGATGTCTGAGAGGGTTAAAAACAAAACAAACAAAAACGAAAACAAAAACACGCCTGAACCAACTTGATCAGGAGGACTCCATCATTGAACAGTGGGGCCGAGACTCGAAGCCGGGATATATTTATGGTTCCTGTTCTCATCTGATTCCCTCTGTCCCCTGTCATTCAGATATTCTTCAGATAATCTGACTCTGGTCTCAATGGACCACAGTCGTTAGCCTGTCTCAGTCATCCATTGTTGAACAATACACAGACAGAGATAGATGGAGTCTGGAGAGGTTGGTCTTTCTGGGGATGGTCTGCCACCAGAATACATCAGTGGACCTTGGTTAGATAGCAGCTTCTCACTATATAGTGTCTCATTCACTATGACACACATGATCAGGACAGTTGCCAGTTACATCTGTGGGAACCCTGGAAGACAGTTCTTTAACACAGAAACTATTTTTAAAAACCCAAATGCAAGAACTTACCATGGAATGAGTTATATCTTAAAGCGAGTTTAAAAAATAACCCTCAAACTTATCAGTTCCTGGTTATTTTAGTATTAGCTTCTGTTTAGAGTTATGCTACACTTTTATGTATCTGGTGAGTGAATGAAAAAAGGAAATAAAATGACTGGCCCCAGGTATGCTGAAGGAGGAAATCTATTGTAGATAAAAGGGAGTGCATAGCCAGAGGCAGGGACATCTGGGAGAGTTTAGGGTGGACATGACCAGACTAAGCTGGGCCACGTAAGGAGAAGAGGAGGGGAAGGGGTAGGGGGAACGGAGCCCAGGTGCAGCAGCCAGGAGATTCATGAGAGTAGACAAGAACAAAAGGGGGGACCATGTAATCAAAATGATTGGTAGCTGGAGGAAGGGCAGCCTAGCCCCTGGACTGGAGGTTTAGGGTAGGAGATAGGTTAGGCTAGCCATTCCTTCTAAGAAACAGGGACTGAGAAATGCTGGGAGAACCTGGTGGCCAGGTCCAGTTTGACATGGTAAATAGACACCTCAGCCATTTGCCCCAGGGTTTGAGACTTAACAGTTGGCAGTCTGCATGAGGGCTTCGTTACCTGCATTATTTGCCAAGTGTAATCCATAGCTCTGGGGATCTTGACACCATCTATGTCAGCAGGATTATACCATAGAAATTGGCAATGTCACAAACCAGGTCTCTCTCTCCCAGAGCCCAATGCTATAGGGTTCTCTGCGCCTCTTTATCTACAAAGTGAGCTGGACACTACTCCCCATCATCTCCCCCTCCAATCCCTGCCAAAGTGGCCAGCAGAAGAGACAGGAGAGGAATGTGGGCTCAGCTGTTCTCTGGAGCAAGAGTGTTATGCTCAGCCCAGAAGCCTCAAGAAAAGAAACCCAAAGAGGCCACTTGGAAGTGTTTACTAGTGAGTTAGAGGTAGTACACATAAACACACATGCACACACACAAAGGCACACACATGCTATTCAGGCTTTGCTCTGTCTCCTCTTTCCTCCTCAGTTCTCCATTGTACAATAGGACTATACGAGCAAAAGGAATGCTGTTTCACGTGATAAACGTTACTGCCATTTTTCACGGCTCTTTAGATTCCCAACACGATATATAATATTTTGAAAAATAAGAATAAAACAAGTCAGTAATAGCACTTCCATGGAATCTGTAATTTAAAAGAATACAAATGAGTAGCTTTGCTGTTTAGAAAACACCTGGGTACCTTGTGGGGTTCCATGAGCATAAACGAACCATGAGAATTTGATAATAAAGGCTATTGTATAACCTTGAATTAAATAGCAGCCCAAATTCTAAATGTAGCCATTTTGATAAAAAGATTTCCATGTAAGCAAATGAGTAAGGCAAAAACGACTTCCAGATTTCCATTGTTCATTTCCTTAAGATATCATTTCAATTTCTAAAATTGACATTTGAAGCAGGACACTCCCCTAAGATGAAGGAAAGGCTTTGGCTGAAGTGGCCTGGTGCGCCTATCTCGCATTCACAGACTTTAGTTCTGGCACAAGACCCTGCAACTGATCTCTCTGATGAATTTAGCTGTCATTATCTCTGCCACCACATCCTTGTACTTGCAAGACGGGGACACAGACTAGAATTATGTGTCAGGTAAAGAGTGAGCCGGGTCAGGAAAAGGAGAAAATAGTACAATCACAGGCTGGACTGTAGAGTTTTTCCTTGGACTCTTACTCCTCTGGGGGAAATGAGGGAGGCCAGGGCAGAATGGGAAATAAAGTCGGCATGCCTCCAGTGTTTATAAGTGCTTTGAAATAGATATCGTTCATGATCAAAGGCACCATCATGCCTTGATAGCAGTGACGGCAGTCAACTGATAAATACTTCTCATGTACAAATTGCGCTAATTGTCCTATTGTTTTTTTTCTTTCTTTGTTTGTTTCTAACCCTTGTCAGGTGGGTAACATAATTGATCATCCTATTTTGTAGCAGAGCAACTGATTCTTGGAGAATTCCTTGCCTGGATTCACACAAATCCTACATGACTTAGCAAAGACTCCAGAGAGCAGAGCTGGGAACCTGACACCCCCAAATATAACACCTAAGCATACAATGCAAGCTGACTCTTCTATCATCCCCTCTAAAGACCCAGCCATGGAAGCATAGCCTGTCTCTCCTCCTTGGAAGGTGGTTGTAAGACCCGCTTTCAGAGGGTTCTGGCCTTTTCCGGGAGGAAGTAGACTAGTGAAGGTCCTGGGCATCCCTGCTGAACCATTTGCTGCCATAGGCTAGCACTCCACTCCTCTTGTTTGTCTAAAAATGCAGTTTCCCCTGGGCCTTCACTTCCTGAAGGCTCCCAGATCACTTAAAGCTTAAACCAAATAAAAATGTTATGCTTTTCTCTTGTCAGTTCTTTTCCCCTTTATTTAAGTGTCTCAGCTGTGACTCTGACAATGGGTGAGAGAATATCTGTCTTCCCTTCAAAGGCCAGTCCTAATTAGGATACCAAGCCCATGCCATGGCCCCCTGTACCAGCCCTTCCCAACATGTCTATCTCTTGTTCAGGTATGTCCAAAAATACCACATGACCCATCTCCTAGAATCAAATGACGATATGTCTGAGAAATTCTGTTTAAATATGGAATTTAAGCCCACAAGTTGACTGTTAACCATATTTGACCAAGGAAATCTTATCTTGTAACATGGGCATGAATAACCCTGAGCAGCATACTTCATGATTTTATTCCTTCAACAAACCTTTCTAGGGAACATCTGTGTCCTCCCCGGGCCTTGCCCTCTGAACCCTGAGGAAGGAAAGCATGTGGCTAATTACAGCCAGGGAGGAGATTTCTGTGGTAATGACCGAGCAATGAGAAGTCGCCAGCCCTGAGGAAAGTGCAGAGGCCCTAAAGTGCAAACAAACATGGCTATTGGTGAGACAAGGGGAACAAACTTGGTAGCACAGAAAGAAGCAGGAGAAAGAGTGGGACCTCTTAGAGGAGGCACGTGGGTTAACAGTGAGAAACTGCTCTGGGGTTTTAAGCCAGAGAACAATAGGGTAAAGCCTGGTGTAAATGATCAGTCCAGCTATTCTCTAGCTCGTAGACTATAGCATAACAGGAACAGAATCAGGATTCTATTTAGAGGAGACTATAGTGGCTCAATAGTGATGGAAGAGGTTGTGCCAGGGAGTTATAGCAGAGCTATTAACGAACTGCCAGCTGTATTTTGAAGGCACAACCACCTGAGTCTGTTAATAGGGTGTGGTAGCTTCAGGAAAGAAAAACATGGAGGACAGCTGTTTCAGTCCATTTTCGGTTACTACAGCAAAAACACCCAGGGCTGGGGAACCTGCAAAGAATAGATTGATTTCATGGCTCTGCTTGATAGTCCAAGAACGTGGCGGCAACATCTGCTCAGCCTCTGGTGGGCCTGCTGCATCATCCCAGGGTAGACGCCATCACAGAGAGACAGAGCAAGCAGACCAGCAGGGGTCTCTCTTCTTGTAAAGGGAACCACAACTATCATTTCCTCCCAGAGGTCACGCTTCCAAAAACCATTCACATGAATTTCGGGACTCTGTTTCTAACACATGAACTTCTGAAAGACACACTCAAGCCACAGGACTTTCACCCAGAGTGACTGCTTTAATTTTTAAAGACTAAGTGGTTTCTTATGCATGATCACACACGTAGACACACAGATTGCAGCCCTAAATCCCACAACCCTGACACAGGACCTTGTTTGGGAAAAAAAAAATGGCTTCGGAGATGTAATTGGTTATTATAAGATGTGGTTTGGGGTAGGATTTATAACACAAAATTTGTATCTTTAGAAGGAAGAGGAGGAAATACAGGAAGGAGAGAGACCTGCAGGGAAAGAGGGACAGAATACTGCCACATACATACCAAGTGGGAACCAGAGAAGTGCACAGTGCAGCTAGAAGCTAAAGGATCACCAGGTCCTGTAGAGCAGCCAAGGCTGGAATAGGCAAGTAGGGCCTCTTCCCTAGAGATTTCAGATGGGACCCCTGAGCTGCCTTTGTACTGCAGCCTCGAGGTCAGTAAGAAGACCCACCAGATGCTCATAGCAAGGTGTTGACAGCAAGTCCCTGTTGTCTCCAGTGTGTGTGTGTGTGTGTGTGTGTGTGAGAGAGAGAGAGAGAGAGAGAGAGAGAGAGAGAGAGAGACCCTATCCCAGCCCTAGGAAGTTAGTGCACAGGCAGTGGAAACCCTACTAGAGTCATGGCAAGAGAAAGAAAGTAAAATAACCCCTTTCCCCAATTCTTTAAGTTGTCTTTAGACATATACAGGAAAAATGGTCAGCAAGACACGGAATGGGGGAATAGAGATTCTTAAGTCAGGTCTGAAGAGCATGGGAACATCAGAAGCAGTATCTAAGTTCAAGCAAAAAAAAAATGTCTTCACAAAGTTGACCTCACTGCGAGCTTTAAGGCTGGAGAGTCTGGGTGGTATTCAAGATGAAGATGAGGAGAACTTTACAGACTGGCTTGTCGGGTTCTTAAGCCTTTGAATCACCCTCAGCATTGCCCTGTCAGCGGTTTCTGAAAGCAAACACTGTTTTCTTACTCGCTGTGTTCTGACTTCTGTCCACATTATCTTGCTAAAATCACCAATGAACTCATTTCCAAATTAAAAAAAAAAAAAAATCAGTCTTCCCAGCCGACTTTGCTGCTGTTCACAATACCTCGTCTATAGCTTTACCAACCGTTACCTCATTGAGTCTGAGCTTCTGTCGCTCCGTCCATCACAGCTCCCTCCACCCGTGGGGTTCCCAGGAGCCCACCCTTCCTCAGATGATTATCTCACCCCGCACACCCTCTCCCAGGTGGTCATCACTCGAGCTCGCATTTTCTGCTGATGTGCATCTCTGACACTTCTGGCTCACCTCTCCAGCTGCCTGCTGAATTTCTCACCTGAAGTCCCCTCAGGGTATTCAACCCACATGTCAACATGGAAGCCAGGCCTGTTAGACTGCAGTGAGTGGAGTCCATCCATGTGTGTTCCTACAGGAACCTTCCTGGAGTGAGAGCAAAGACTTCTTTCTAAAGGCACAGATACTCTGGCGCTAGAGAACAGAGAGGCAGCAGTAAACAAGGCAGCACAAGCCTGTGGGGTGGGGAGTACCAGCTGGCCAAGGAGGAGAGAAAGCAGTGTATCCGTGAGAAACAGGCTACCTCAGACTACAGAACGACGCAAAGGCCCAAAGTGCTCCGTGCTTAGGCGCTGAAGCATATGTAGGTGCCAACAAAAGCAGGGAGAGTGTGTCTGAAAGCTCCTCTTGAGATCGTTTAACCGATAGACTAGACACTAAACAATGTGGAAGAGGCCCCTGCCTAGAGCTAAGAGAAGCTGCACACCCATATTCTCCACAGCCCTGGAGTACTCAGCATTGTGGTGATTGGTTGACATCTAGGTTACATCTACCTTCTCCCTACATGGGAGGCTGACGGATTCCTTTTCATAGTGACTAGGTCTTCTTAGAGAAAGAACTTGTGTACTGTCATGAGGGGGACACTAGTTACATGTCTGGGACTACTCCTGATGACTTAGTAAAGTCAGATCTCCCAGTACTCAGAGCTTCTAAGGAATAATGTAGTTTCTAAACACTCAGAGTCTGCAAGGTACCACCAGAAAGTATCAAATTGGAAGAAAATCCAAAAGGCACTATATGAAACAAATTATCTAGCAAACCCTTCATAAGAAACAACAATTCATGGAGTGGAGTAATTCTATATAAATATTATGTAATATTTATTATATTTATTATAGTATATAAATACCTTTAGAGAGATATGACACTGCATTCAGGAAATAGCAGAATGGTAAACTAGATTTGGAGCAAATGAAACAGGCCATTTTTAACTCAGGGAATTACATGAAACTTACAAGACAGGGGTTGTAACTGTGGTAAGCCATACGCTTGGCCATGAGCCACATTCAGGCAGTAGAGTAAGTGTCGGATACTGACTTAGAAAAAAAGAAATTAGTTACCATGTCCATGGGTTTCAGAATAAGACACCCGGGAGGTACAGTGAGCAACAGGCTAACTGCCCACTTTGTGGACTAAGACTATAAGCAGGAAAGCAGAAGACAGTAAATCTGGGGAAGAAGGAGGCTGATGGCTGATGACCGGAGACCAGAGAGGGTGTTGGGAGGGTGAATAGGAGCCCAGCATACCATATACATGCCTCAAAGCGTCAGGCGCAACCCATCATTTGTAAGTTAGCTAAAAAAACAAACAAACATAAAAATCACAACTTTTAAAAATCAAAGAAGCAAAAGGTCCCTTGGGCAAGAAAGAAATGCACCTGCACCAGGAGAGAACAGGAGAACATGGGAGAAGGAGGCTTCCGAATTAGGGGAAAGGTGGAGAGCATGAGAAGACAGATGTTTTTAAGAGAATGCTGGGGGCTTTGCCACACACATAGGCATATGATGGTGACAATCATCAGTAGTAATTAAGAACAGTAACTCCTAATCATCCTTGGCCCCCACCTCTCCTTCCTTTATTTTCTGCCATGGTTAGAAACGCACTGCGCTGTCTGCCAATCCCTGGGACTAGAAACTCCACATTAGTTCCCGAATCTTCCCGCTGCCTCCTGCTCCTCCCATGTGGGGTTCCATGGTGCCCATTCCACTTAACTATGTGCCAGGTATCAAGAGACAGTACAGAGACGAGAGGGTGGAGAAAGAGTAAGGCAGAATGCACGGAAGTGGAAGGCTTGTGTGGAGTCTCAAAAGACATCCTAAGGACTCAGTCTCTGCCTCTAACAATTAGGACGTGCTGCTGGACTTGGTGCTTTGAAGATTGAGACAGACCGTGGTGACAGGGTGGGCTTGAAGTGAACAGCTTTTGCCAAATAAGTCAACTTCAGCAGAATAAGGAGGATGGAAACTCTGGCCAGGGCAGGGAAGCAGTCATGGGCGGTGACAGGGCAACTGGAAATCATGGGAAGATAAAGAAGCAGAACGTTCTCAGTGATGTACAGATCACAGCCACAGAAGGGGAGGAGCCTCTGAGGAGACTCCTATTCTCCGATTTACCAGGAGACAGGGAGTTGTGGTAATCACTGAACATTCATCGCTCTCTGGACTTTGGCTCCTCCGTTGGTAAATTGCAATGATTAGAAGAACTGTACAGGTCCCAGTATCCCAGCTCAGAATTCTCACATTGATAAGAGGTAAACTCAAATCACCATTCTACCCTGTGTATCAGTGAGAGACTGGTTACCCAGGAAACACTATTTTGTAGTTTTGAGTGTGGGTTAACACAAAAGCAAAACCCCACCTACACATTCCCAATAACTGCTTCCCAGCTAATTGTTGGTTCAGATGAGTTTATATGTGGCTGCATGGAGGACCACTCCCCTCCAAGGCAAGTGAATTCTGTAAACTCCTCAATACGCAGAAAGGGAGAGAAAACAGAGCAAGTGATTTTCAGTGGTGTCTGCTGCCTGTTGATAATATTTGTCAAGAATACCAGGCAGGGATGTTTCTCATTTTCAGGACTAGCTGGAGCTGCCACCTGCCCTTGCCGGGGCGGGGGGGGGGGGGGGGAATACCATATCACAGGGTCCAGGCAGCTTCAAAGGCAGTTTTATCTTCATTAACTTCCTATACTTCTTGTCACTTACCTCAGAAGCTTGGAGGCTGTTCTACTAGCCTCGACTGTCCCTGTAACATTTCTATTCCCCCTCAGCACAAAGCAGTCACCTTTCTCCGTCTCTTCAAGCCCCACCACACTTTCCATGCAAATACCTTAGAAGAGCATTCAGTTCTTCAGCGATGCTTTGGCCTTAGACTGTGGAGTCAGACACTGTAAAAGCTTAAGCATAATATGACAAATACATAGCTCCTGGCCTTAAAGAGCACACATTCTAGAAAGGGGACGAGGTCAAGGGAAGCCAGTGACTCCAGATGGTCTGTAAGTGAGCACTATAATGAGGTTCAAGGACTGGGCTCTGAGACCAGGAAAAGAAATACTACCCTCGTTAAGTTCTCAATAGACCATAACCCATTTGCAATGTAAATCTTGTTGCTCACTATACAGGAAGCTACCTGTAACTTCAGCAAAGTTAGGGGTGTAGCTAGCTACATGGCTACCAAAGGACTAGGAGTGATCTTGCTATGGGCACATAGCTCTCTCTCTCTCTCTCTCTCTCTCTCTCTCTCTCTCTCTCTCTCAACTTAAAACAGGGGGAAAAAGGACAGGTGCAGTATAAACACACTGGCCTAGGATACAAAGGAGAGGGTAGAGAAAGGCCAAACCTTAGCAATGGGAATAGCAGAAAGGTTGCCCCCATTTCATGCTTAAGAGAAACCAGCAGACTTGACAGTATGATGTCAAGAAGAATTAAGGCAACAACTGCTAAGCCAAAGGAAGTGGGAAGCTTTGAGACCACAGCACTTCCAGAGACTGGTGTTTAGAAGAGGGATTGGCGTCTGCCCAGGTTCAAGATGGTAAAGTAAAACAACAGCACACAAAAGGAGGGGCACCTACCCAGAAATGAGAACCATGCAACTCCTCAGACTCCCAAGATGGAGCAGCCTTAGCAGAGAGCTTCCGTGAGCAAGACGTGAGCCCCGATGCCTCACTGTCCTGGGTAATGGGATCTAGAGCATGTACACACCACTTCAAACATGACTTCCGCCATTTAAAAGCCATGTTCTTTCAGACAAAGTGCTCACACCCTGTGGAGACTCACTCTGCCTCTCATTGCACTAAGGCATATGTGCACATGTATACACCTAGAAGCCTTTAAAGAGTATGAAAGAGAGAAATCCAAACAGAACCTGCCCCCCTCTTCTACTTGAGAATTTAGAACAACAAGCCCTTGGCAAAACCAAACAAATAAACAAAACAGAAACAAACAAAAAATTGTGCTAAAGCATAAAGCAGGTTCAGGGAGCTGACTAGTTGCTCAACCTATAGGGAATGTACTCATGTATTAAAGTGGGGCAGAGGAGGGGGCTTCCCTTGCCTACTATGTAGATAAAGAGTTGCTGTCCATACGTCTGATTGAGTTTCAGTTTGGAAAACAGCCGCCATCTTTAGGCTACAGTGGTTCCAGAGAGAGCAGGCATAGCTTTGTGAAAGGACGCATAAGCTCCCTGAGCCTCATCCACTGCCCTAGCACCGAGGAGTCTAGAAAGCCTCAGCTGAGTCCTTGAAGGAATTGTGCAGTAACTCTGACAGAACAGTCTCTGGGTCAGCCATAACGAACTCTGTGCTTTGATCAAAGAATTCAGTGCATTTATCCCAAGGCCTTGTCCGTCTTCTCCCCCTCTGTGCACTCATTCTCAGGTGTCCCTTGAACGCTGGCTGCCAGTTTACATTTGTGTAGTCTTACCACCATGGCAATTTCAGGATACTATCCCTATTCCCAGCCATCACTCACCAAACAGTTCCTGACAACCAGAGACCCTAGGTCTCAATGACACTGTGCTATGACTGCATATCCCGGGCTCTAAGGCCAAGAATCTTCATGGCAAATCAGTCACCAAATCCTACCCTCCCTTCTTCCTCTGTGTAATCCAGACTATCCACAGTCCAGTACAGCACTTACTTGCCCAGGACATTTGCAAAGCTTCTGACCCTATCTCTTTGGCTTCAGTTCCTCTCTGCTGCAGTGCAGCCCACCTTGATGCTGGAATGAACTACCAAAACCAAGGCATTTTCTTTCCAAAAACTCCTTCAAGGACTCATGGCTGCAAGCCACTGCGTGACACAAACACTTCAGGCATGAAATTCAGCGACCTTCAAGTGTGACTCCAAAATAACTTTCCTAATAAAAGTCAAGTGACCCCTTGTGATGGTTTATATGTGCTTGGCCCAGGGAATGGCACTATTAGGTGGTGTGGCCTTGTTGAAGTAGGTGAGACACTGAGACACTGGGCAAAGGCATAAGACCCTCATCCTAGCTGCCTGGAAATTAGTATTCTGCTAGCAACCTTCAGATGAAGATGTAGAACTCTCAGCTCCTCCTATACCAGGCCTGACTAGATGCTGCCCGGCTCTCCACCTTGATGATAATGGACTGAACTCTAAACCTGTAAGCCAGCCCCAATTAAATGTTGTCTTTTATAAGACTTGCCTTGGTCATGGTGTCTGTTCATAGCAGTAAACCCTAAAGCACCCTGTAACAAACTTTTTGCTCCAGGCTAAATCATAAGCGTCCCCTTTCCCTGACTTAACCATGTGTTTTGTTATTTTGTTTCATTTCGTTTTCATCTCTACGCCTTTGGAAAGCATAGCTTGAAGCAAATAGTGGAGGAATCCCCAGAGCAGCTGAGGGACCGCCGAATGGGCGCTTTCTTACTTAAACGTTTAATCAATATTTGAACATTTTTATACCCAGACATTAGAAAATTAAATATTAAATATTACTTGATTTGATGGATAAATGAGAGGATTAATCCTGGAGGCTGTGGGTAGCCTTCATAAAGAGCCATTCAGGATATGACAAGAGAGCTTTCTGACAGATGGATGGATGATTGGAGGTGAAGCTTCAATAAAGCAGGAGGTAGCCCCAAAAGCTCTCATCCAATATCCGTAGCAGCAACCAAGCCTGTGCCATGTAAAGATGACTTGTATCCAAAACTAGACCACAGGTTGAGGGTAAAGCCCCAGCTGTATTCAAAAGACAAATTGCTAAGAGTTTTGGAACTAACCTATCTGATGACTTAGTTGCTTCTCTCCCGTTGCTAACACCTCATCTTGTTCTGAGTCAGTGCAATGAAAGACAAAATGTGTTTTTCTGTTTAAAGTGCGCTGCGGTGTCTCCTGGCGAGAGCAATATCAGTAGTGCCTGTTTTTCTCCAGCCATGCTTAGGAGTCCCAGTTTCATCCAAAAAGTCACTGATCATAGCCCTTTGAATCTGAGACATTGATACCTAAATCTTTGAACTTGAAAGCAGAGCATAAAGGGTTAAACTCTGTTCCTGGTTTTAATGTCAAAAATATACTTAAAAAAATATAGTTCTTAGCTTCCTGAGCAGTTTAAGATTTCGCCCAAATCAACCCAGATCTGAGGAGCCATTGCTGGGGTCATAGCCAGAGTCTTGAGCGTGCTGTGCGAATGTTCTACTACCAACATCCCAAGGCCTACTTTAAGTGTGAATACTAAGGAGTTGTTGTACTAGAAGCATCTTTCTAAATATGAAAAACGTTCCTTTGGAACTTCTTTCAAACATTTTTAACTCACTGCATGATACCCCACTTAATAAAACCGTTAGGAATGCTGACCTCAGTAGTCAGGTTTGTTCTGTAGGGCTTTAGAGGTGGACTATCCCAAAAGGCTCTTAGGTTGAAGGTTTGGTCCCGAGCTGCTGGGTCCAATCAGGAAGAGGTGAGTGGATCATGGGAGCTCTCTTAATTAGTCAGTGGACAATTCATTGATGGATTCCTTGTTTGTTTGTTTGTTTACATCCCAAATGCTGCCCCCTACTGGTCTCTCTTCTCAGAGTTCTTCCCCCCATTTCTCTCCCCTTCACCTATGAGAGGGCAGTCTCCTCTCCCTGATATACCCATACCGTAGTGCATCAAGTCTCTGCAGGATTAGTTCTCCCACTAAGGCCAGACAAGCCAGCTCTCTGCTACATCTGTGCCGGGAGGCCTTGGACCTGATCATGTATGCTCTTTGGTTGGTGGCTCAGTCCCTGGGAACTCCCAGAGGTCCAGGTTAGTTTGCACTGTTGGTCTTCCTGTGGGGTTGTCATCTCATTGAAGACCTTCAATCCCACCCCTAACTCTTCCACAGGGGTCCCTGACCTCCATCCAATGATTGCCTATGGGTATCTGCATCTGTCTCTGTCAGCTGCTGGGTAGAGCCTCTCAGAGGGCTGCTATGCTGGGCTCCTGTTTGTAAACACAACACAGCATCATTAATAATGTGAGAGATTGGTGCCTGACCATGGGCCTCAAAATGGGCCAGTCACTAGTTGGCTATTCCTTCAGTTTTTGCTCTATCTTTGTCTCTGAATTCCTTTTAGACAGGATCAATTTTCGGTCAAAAGTTCTGTAGGTGAGTTGGTATCTTCATTTCTTCACTAGAGGTCCTGTCTCATTGACTAATTCTTAATATGTTGACATTGTTTGGAGGTGACAAATCTTTATAAGTAATGTCTAGTTGAAGGAAAGGTGTGCCATTGGGGGATATTTCTTGTCATATGTTCTGATCTTTTTCTGTCCTCGCTCCCCTGTTCTTTCTCTTCCTTTCCTTACCCCTTCCTCTATCTTCTCCCATCTCTTTACTCTGCCCATCATAAGATAAGCAGTCCTGTTCCACTGTATTCTCACCACCACCGTGAATGAAATCCTGTCCTGCCTCTGGTCCAAAACAATATTGTCAGCTTCCTACGGACTCAAGTCACTGAAACTGTGAGCCAAAATGCTAACAATGTAAGGGAGGCCAGATTCATTGTTGTGACGACATTGTCAGCTGACTGGTACATCTCCTTTAAATGAATCATGCTTTCTTTGAAGAATTATTAGCTACGTCTGTTTACCCTGAGTACTTGATGCCAATAAGAGGTCGTAATCTTCTACTGTTGGCTTTTCCTCACTGTCTTGCTCTGTGAATTCCAGGGTGTTTTTTTCCTCTAAATTGCATATGTTTCCCCAAAGACAAATTTGTTTAAAAATATCTGGTCATGCTATTTGCTGCTTGTTTAGATTTGGTGGGGGCTGGAGAATGAACTGGTAGAAAGTCAGCAAGCTTTCTTGCATTCTCTTGAGTTATTCGAATCTCATTTATTTCTTAGGCTGTGAAATGAGACTGCTACAATCCCACTCTACATTAGTATATGAATGGATTTATTTTATTATGCCCCACATATAAAAAGAAGCAAATGGATAAGCTTCCTGCAAAGAATGCTGGCATTACATTAGGGAGAGTCCCACTGTCCCCTTGCTGGCCTGGAGTACACACTGACAAGACCCAGTCCACTCAAATGTCTCTGCCACTGCACAGACTTCAGATGTCAACACAAGTCAGCATATTGCCGTTCCTCCCCACCCCCCACAAGTGTTCCAATTTGCATTTTTAACAATTCTTTTAAAGGGTATTTTACCAATTAATAAAATTTGTCCATGTTGGAATTAATTTTTTTTTTCTTAAACCTCTGTAGGGGAGGTGCTGATTCCCAAATTGGTTTTTGATTGTGTCAATAAAGAAGGCCTGGAGCCAATTGCTGGAAGGAAGGGGCAGGTGGAACTTCCAGGTCCCAGGAGAAAGAAAGAGAGATGCAGGGAAGAGAAGGGACTTTTACAGCCATGCACTGGAACAAGTAGATGGGCCTTGGGACACCTAGGGCCTGCAGCCTCCACAGAGGCCTAGAGAGCAGGAGGTTGGTGGGAACTAGCTGACAGCTGATTAGGGCAGGAGATTCTGTGCCCATCAATTGTGCTAGCAGGCAAATTCTAAAATAATAAAGCTGTCTGGTGTTTTTCCTCCCACAGAACAAAGATGGGTAGAGATAGAAGCCAGGTCGGTGATGGCAGCTTGGCGAAGCTAGCTGGGAGGAACAAAAGAGAAGCCGAGATAGGGCTGGTGGAGTTCAGAGAGCAGCTCTCCGCTTTCCCAGGCTGGGGGTTGGCTGCTATTGATCCTGAGCTAAGCAGGAAGCGCGGGCCTCAGTCCTGGGCAAAGGAGAAAGTGTGTTAAAATTACAGGCAACACACCTCCGTTCTTATTTATCTCACACCAAAACAAACAAACCAATAAGCAAGCAAACAAAGCTACATATTTACACAGAAGGGGAAGGCCTTACTGATTTCAAAGAGCAATATTCTTTCTAATGTCACCAATGGTGGGTTCTGGAAGCAGTAGGGCTCAGGGACTTTCCCCAGATGCCCTGGTGGCTTTGGAGGAAGTAGACAGAGCATGCACACAGGGGACCACAATCAACATGGACAGAGCTGGAAGCATTATGGACACTGCCCCACCACTCACTTCGACATTAATCATAAGTCATAAGGAAAATTACCTCTCAGTGAAAGCCACACTGTGGGCTGGGTCAGCATGTCCTAGAGTTATTTCCATTTCTGTATTTAAGAGAAAGCATGTCCATTACCACCGTCTGGGAGACAGGCTTGGAGAGCTTCAACAATTTATCAAAGGTAACCGGCTAAGAGCAGAGGCCAGGCCTGGGATTGAAATCCACACATGTGACTCTCCCACCTCACCCCCACATAGCCTCCTCAGAGCTCAGTGACACCAAGGGACCAAGAAGAGATCACTTGTCAGGAAGCAGCCTCCACCTGCCCTGGTTCTGTCCTGACCCCACATTTCACAAACACTAACAGCTGGCCGGGTGTGTTTGCTTCCCCTTCTGTAAGGAAAGTGTCCCAAGGCTCTTTGTGTCTCCCTTCCTCTCCAGCACCCACAAAATCAAAACAGTCCTTCAGAGACCCAGGTAAAGGGAGGAGCCTGTGCTTGATTCCCTTGGCTCAGAGAGGACTGGGGACTCCAGGGCTCCTGGCCTAGACTCAAATGCCTCCTAGCTTAGAAGAGACTCCAGCTGTGTCAGGGACTTTCTGGAGCTGCAGCTGACTTGGCACCCAGAACATCCCCATTCCAGCTTGAAAGCCCTGGCCCCCCTACCTGAATCCCTAGGCTTTTCTCTCCGGACGGATCCCAGGGACTGGCACAGCTGCAGGAAAGACTCAGGCACACAGCATTCCCTGCTCACTGTGCACAGACACAAGCTGGTCTCACCCAGTGGGGATCAGCAGTACGGTGGGAGTAAAACTGCCAGTCCAGAGCACATCCTCAAAAGCCACCTCTTAAGTGCTTCTCAGATTCCTCTGACTCAGACCTACAGGACAAAGATATGTCCCCACCTAAGTCCTGAAGACTGGTGGAGCACTGGAGCCCTTTCCATGTGAGGAGAACCAAGGACAAAGGAACCCCAAGACAGAATCTTAAAAACTAATAGAGAAACTTCATGGCGGAAGCTGGAACAGAGACTGGCCTGGCCCCTGCCTAAGGGTGGCACGCAGTTTCCTGAAGGTTCCATAAGAGAGAGGAGTCTCGTGCAGTGTCATGGTGGGGTGCGTTCCTTGTTTGTTTTGTTTTCTCTTCCACTTTCCCAGAGCTGCTGTCTTAGAATCCCAACCCCATATTGTGAAACTACTTCCCCACTCCAATACCTGCAAGCTCAGGGGTCGCCTGAAAAACGAACAGTGGTTCATTCCCTCTGTTTGACAATCAACATACATTCCTTGATCCTCCAGTGCAATCACTTTTATGATTGTTTTTCCTTTTTTTAATATTTATTTATTTATTATTTGTTATTGTATGTAAGTACACTGTAGCTGTCTTCAGACACTCCAGAAGAGGGAGTCAGATCTCGTTATAGATGGTTGTGAACCACCATGTGGTTGCTGGGATTTGAACTTAGGACCTTTGGAAGAGCAGTTGGGTGCTCTTACCCACTGAGCCATCTCACCAGGCCCCTGTTTTTCTAATTATAAAATATAATCATATCATTTTCCCTTTCCTCTCTTTGACCCCTCCCCTCTATTTCCCACTCAAATGCATGGCATCTTATTTTTTAATTGTTCCATTTACATGCATGTTCTCTCAATAGATAGATAGATAGATAGATAGATAGATAGATAGATAGATAATAGATAGGAATATGTGTACATATATTCCACATGTATACATACACACACACACACACACACATATATATATATATATATATTCCTGAATATGTAAATACAATCTTTTATCCAATAACAAGTGGTCAGTCCTGAGATCATATGCATACAGGTAACACCATATGGATTAGGCAATCATTTTAATAGTAATCAATTGCCAAACACTCTTGCATTGCTGCTGAAAACACTGCAGAACACCGTGATGTGAACTGTGCTATATCCTCATTCTGTAAATGAGTAACTGAGACTTAGGTTAAGTAACCACTCAAGGTAACATTTCTGGTAAGTGATCTAAGTGTATAGCATTAAAAGTCACCAGGTGGTGGGCAGTGAGCCAAAAGGCAGAAGGAAGAGGCTAGATTTAAAACAGCAAGGATACACAGTGGACAGCAGCAAAGACAGTACTGGGGCAGAGATTCATTCTCAGCCCTAGCAGCACCAGGCTAGACACAAGTAAGAAGCACTGGGAACCTTCCCTTCCAGCCCTGTCTCCAGCTGACCTCTGCTGCCCACCCAGCCAGAGGACTGGCAGCGTTACAACCCAGCCCAACCCTCCAGGCAAGAAAAAAAATCAATCATTGCTATTTTAAGTCACTTTCAATTTAAGACCGTTTATTGTGCAACTAAAGCTAACTGAAGCTCTAGTTTTGTGGCCTGGAACAAATTGCTTAATGTCACTGAATCTTAGTTTTTCCAGAGTGCCTCCCTGTTGTGTCATCGTGGGGACTAGAAGAAAACCTTGGTACAGATTGCGGAGTCTCCAGACTTTGTTTCCTGTCATACATTATGCATGGAGGTATTTCCTATCCACTTAACTCTTCACAGAGAAAAAATTGTTAGTGGAAGAAAAGTGATTCTTTAAAACTATATTCAGTGCATTGAATGTTTATAGTGCCCACAGTGAGCTTAAAACTGCAAGTCCATAATCACATGCCCAGATGCGTAGACACTGCCAAGTTACGAAGTCATTGGATGCTGTTGGTTCTGCCTTCATACCTTGACATCTTCGTTAGGATGTAGCATTATACAAAAGGCCAGGTTTGAAATCCAGGTTCTGCATTTCAATGTGGAAACCTGGAAAGGGGCTTTCCTCTCCGTACTAGGCAGCTACCTCTCTCTTCAGGAAAATCTCTAGACCATCGGTTGAAGTTCAGACCAGCAACACTGAAGCAGCTGGCAATAGTTACCTCTTGGGTTTAGGAACATAGTAGCAAGAAGCAACATTGTCTTCCCCTGGGGGTTACTCACCTAGATACAATTTGTCTGCTTGCATGTGGACCCTAAAAACAGGTTTTGTGGCTTTTGTAGGAGGAATTTACAACCCTGGATTGAAGAACAGGGGCCTTAAGATGGGCATGGTGTTCAATGGTGCATTTCCATAGACTCCTACCTGTCTTGGAGGGAGTACCACAGTCAAGGGTCAAGGCAGAGAGGTTTCTACTGTGCAGCCTTGGGCAAGAGCCTCTTGGGTTAAACACAGAGAAAGCTGCTAGCCAAGATATGCCTTTGACCAAAATGAAACCAAAACTGAAAGCCAAATTGAATCTTGCAGTAAATACAGACTGGATCACACATAAGCATTCATATTTACAAGCATGTTGCACCAAAAACCTACTACAGTTTATCTTCAGAGAGATAAGTATTGCAACATTTAAAAATTTAAAGGCATTTTACAATCATTTAGTTTTGTCAATGTTGAGTAAAACATTGTTTCTATTGAGAAATTTCTGTTCCTGGAAAGAAGCTTTCATTCACTTGATGTAATTTTCTTCTAGGGGGCTTACTGCTGAATAAGCTCACCCTTTCGAGTTTCTTCTGAACTATGGCTGGCTTCAGCTCAGCTGTTCTGGCTCAAACTCCTCTCCAGGCTGACTTATTCAATCTGACTTTTCTCAGCTTCCCACTGCCTCAAACTAACTCTGACAATCTGTTCTAATCTTCTGGCTCCTTCTCATTCTCTGGCTTGTCTGTCTGCATCTGTGTCTAGCTTGTTCTTTCTGCAACCTGTCTCTGTGAAACTCTACCTGTAAAAACTGCCTCTTAACTCCACGAACTGACTGCCATGAAGTTCAGTTCACTACAGGGCCTCTAACCAAGCAAACTGATTGACTGGAACCAAGTCAACTGATTGACACTGCATCATCCGTCTCCTAAGTGCTGGGATCAAAGGTGTGTACCACTTTGCCTGTAGCTAAGCTTCTCTTTACCTAAAATTTGTTCTATACCAGGCTGGCTTTGAAATCAGAGATCTGCTTGTCTCTGACTCCTAGGACTAAGGCATGTCTGTATTCCAGTCAGAGTAGTCATGTTGGAATAAAATTCCTCTGCGTGTTCCTGTGCATGCATATATTATAATAATATTTATTAAGATATAGTCATGTAGTATAATAGTGTTTCATCTGACAGTTTCATAAAATCATAATGTAGCTGAAAAGTTCACATCCTCTAGTGACATGATAGTCTCACAGAAAAGCACATTATAAGGGTGATGATTTGGGTAAACAATCCTATTGCACTGCCAGTAAGAAGGAGAGTGCCTATAATTATGTGCAGTTCGCAGTACCTCATACTGATGTTACTGCTTTTTGGCATTGGCTTATGGTTTAAATATATCACACAATGTAATTATTTCAGAGTGCACTCATTCTGCTAGAGAAAAATTTTGATTCTTGAATAATATGGTAAGCTTTGCTGGTGTCAACCTCACCCATGCCGGGGACACTGCAACCCTTGATTGAGTCATTTTCCCTCCAATCTGATTTTATTTTATGTTTCTCTCACTGTTGCTTCCCTGATAATGTTACCAGGAAGAGGCTCATTTAGCATAAAAATAAAATGAAAAGTGACCAGGAACTACAAAACTAACATAACAAAGTTGGCCACTTATTGCTGTTACTGTGTCCTATCCTTCTACTGCTGCAGTCTCAAAGAATAAAGTGCCAGACATTCTTAAAGGATCTGTGTTGTTGGGGGTAAAAAGACTGAAAAGACGGGTTACAAGTGAGGGGTCAGTGCTGAGCGAGCACAAGGGCCTGAGGTGGATCCTCTGCATGCACCTGTGTTCACAGTGCTGGCGTTCAATTCCAGCTTCAATGAGAGAACCTGTCTCAACAAATAGGGTAGAGAGTGATTGAGGGCGATAACTACCATAAAGCTCTGGCCTGCACGCTCACATGCACACACACACACACACACACACACACACACACACACACACATGTGCACACGTATGTACATATGTATATTCATCCAGGTACAAACTCATGTACACATGTTGGTACACATGCAGGTACAAGCACACACACACACATACACAAACACACACACATACACAAACACACACACATACACTCACAGGTGCACACACTGTCAAATGCTTATAGGAGGTATAATGGCATACACCAATAATTATGGACAAAGCAAAATCATTGTCTGCAAAATGGAAAGAATGGTGGACCCAACAGTGATGTTAATATCTAGGTGGTTTAAATAATTCAAGACATTTTTCATCATGTGAAAATGAGTGGTGAGTCTTTTGAGAATTTGAGGGCAGTCTTGGTCATAGAAGAAATCAATTTCCTGAGCAGGTCTTCCACAGAATAAAAATTCTCTATCCTGGAAATATGTGTCTGACAAAACTTGCATTCATAAAGTGGATAACTCAATGCCAAAGTTCAAGGATCTCATA
>LR753787.1:33142-137822 GCA_902729485.2 Mus minutoides
ATATATATATATATATATATATATATATATATATATATATATATATATATATATATTTCCAGACCAGGTATTATGGATATATAGATAGTGAGACTCTGTCTCAAAAAGGAAGGTGGGGCCAGGAAGAGAAACAGCAGAAGAAACATAAGCAGCAGGAGATGACAAATGACAATTGTGGTGACATGGCCTGTGGCACACAGGAGGAAGAAAAGGCATGGAGGACATAGCTCCTAATACTGGGCATCCTGCTTAACTGTCCCGCTGCTAAGACAGAGTGATACTGTTTGGAAAATAGATGACTTTTCCAGATATGCACAGTTAATACTAGAGTTGCATATCATCCTCTTGGTGGTCTGTATGCCAGTATCAAAGTGGTGCTTTCCCCTCCAAATACCATCCTGCAGGCCGAGCTATAGTCGTTGGTCTTAATTGAGCAGATTAACAAATGTCTAAGAGCAATGAACCATACCTATGAGGGTCTGTGAGCACACATCCAGGGAGTACTGCCTCATAGGACAGCAACTGGGGAGAGAAAGCATGTCTCTGAATATGGGCAGCACCATTCAGGGAGTTGAGAGCCATAGAAGCCAGAAGAAGGCAGCATGCTGTGTGTCTACACGGCAGCTTGCTGTGTCTACACTTCATTTCTTCCTGAGTCTTCAGGAAGATTCTAGGCCTATATCCCTGGGTGGAGTATCTAAATTTTTTTACTGGGTAACTGTGGTGTTCTCTGCCTCTCTAGCATGCAGGATGGCCAGGTTGGACTAATAACTTCTCTCTCTCTCTCTCTCTCTCTCTCTCTCTCTCTCTCTCTCTCTCTCTCTCTCTCTCTCTCTCTCCCATGCTGGCCTTGAACTTGCTATACATCTGAGGACAGCCTTTCCCTTCAGATGCTCTTGCGCTCCTCTGCTGAGCACTAGGATTGTTGGGGTAGTGTAGCAACATGTCCAGTTTTATATGGTGCTGGGAATCAGACTCAGGCTTGGTGCCTATTAGGCAAATATTCTACCCAATTTGCTGAACTAGATCCCTAACCCATAGGTCTTGGTTTTTATTATAAGGAACTTGAAAAGAAAATATTATAAACACAAAAAAAAGCTTATAAACTAATGGTGCCCAAGGAAATAGTTTTCATAGATGCAAATTTTCATTTTATACAATGCTTTTACAAAAAAAAAAGATTTTAAAAGTTAAAATTCATAAATAGTTACATTCAATTAATACCATAATGTAATAAAGTATAATTAAATCACAATTATAAAGTAGTAATGTGTGCAGAAATGGCCCAGGTCTTCCTCTGCACCACACTCCCAACTCATGGACTACTCATGGTAAATGCTTACAGCGACATAGCATCTTTTATTTTTATATGCTATGTTTACTCTATATTTTCAGTATTTGGATGTGTTTAATGCCCCATATGTTTAGCATAGTAGAATTGCCCACAATATTCCATATAATAATGTTTAATATAGGTTTTAGCTCAGGAGCCACAAATTATAGCCTAGGCTGTATCATAAGCCTGAGTATGCAGTAGGCTGGACCACCTAACTTTTTGCAAGTGTATTCCGTGGCATTTGCACAGTGGCAAAATAGCTTGATGACAGTTCTCAGAATGTGCTGCCAAGATGAAGTGACGAATGACTGTAATTAAAACTCAGTGACTGTCTGAGTTAGGGTTTCCATTGCTGTGAAGAGACACCATGACTATGCATCTCCTATATAGGAAAACATTGAATTGAGGTTTGCTTGCAGTTCAGAGGTTTACTTCATTTTCATCATGGCAGGAAACAAGGTGCTGTGGAAGCAGGCATAGTGCTAGAGATGTGGTTGACAGTTCTACATCATCATCGATAGGCAGCAGGAGTAGAAAGTTACACTGGGCCTGGCAGAGTCTCTGAAACCTCAAAGCCCACCTCCAGTGACATACTTCCTCTAACAGGACATGCCTACTGTGAGGCTACACCTCCTAATAATGCTACTCCCTATTGCCTATGGGGGGCCATTTCAATTCAAACCATTACAAAAAAAATGAAGAGTAACAAAAAGAAAGAAAATTTCCAGTGATAATCAAAGTGGGAATTTCTGGTTTCCTTGGAGACTCAGATCATACGCTGTTTTGCTGGAGCAGACACATGAGGGGATGTGTGATGTTAGAGAAAGTAAATATAACCCTACAGACAGTGTGAAGAAGCATAGGTTCGCCTTCCCCTGCTTTGCTAGGCTCTGATGACTAGGCTCTGATTGGTTTGCCTTTTACTACGTTGCTGATCTTGTTGGCCGTGACTTCGTAGAGATAAAACATACCAAAGAACTTCTCATGATATACGTGTAGCTTCTTGCCAATTCTCTGGACTCATGAAAATCATCTGCCTCTGTTGATTCCGGTGTGATGTTTGTCTCATAGACGGGACTGCTGCTGCTGATTCCGGTGTGATGCTTGTCTCATAGACGGGACTGCTGCTGCTGATTCGTGTTTGATGACTTATTAGTGGACTGAACTGCTGATATCCTGACAACAAAGATCAGAATTATCCCCAAAGAACTAATTTTAAACAGGCCCTTTGCCCTACTAACCTTTTCGTCCCCACTACCTCTGGTGGGTGGTGGGATAGAAGGGAGGTTTAATAAGGGTTAAAGAACCTGTATTAGAGCGGGTTTTTTAAAATATCTAAGCTTCCAGATAGTTTTGTCAGCTTGTAGGGTTCAGACTTCTGAATTTAGTGCGGAAACCTCTACTTAAAACTACGTTCCAGACGTGCTATATTTGACTATATTAGTTTGTTGTATGTCAGGTTCTATGCTAAACACTTTTTAAAAGTGAGGAAAGAAATGGTTTTCCCTAATAGTCTCTAAGGAATTTGCAATTCAGTTAAGGGCAAAGGTGAATGAAACACAAAAATTGCTCTTTTGATACGACACGATATGATTTGTTCTCTAATTGGAACTAATGAAGAGCCTGCTGCTACCAGAATGCAGAGAACAAGGGACTTTCTGAAGAAAATGAATGTCATCAGAGGTGACATGAACCTGGGCAGTGCTTCATGAAGAGCATTGGGAGGAGGAGATGGCAGCTAAGAAGTGGCTTGGCACCAGTAATAGTGTCAGGTTTGGTGCCTGCCCGTGGGATGGGTCCCAAGTTGGGCTGGTCACTGGATGGCCTTCTTTCACTCTCTGCTCCATTTTTGACCCTACATTTCTCTATTAAAAGATCAGCAAAGTCTCCTGTTCTCTTTGATAACAGTAGGGAAAGGAGCTCCCTTTCTGTTTCCAGATTCTGGTGGCCCCGGCTTATGCTGACCTCATTCAGATCTCTCTCATCTTTGCAGAAACTTCTGCCTGTTTTTTCACAGTATCCCCTCTCTATGTGTATCTTGGTCTTCCCTTCTTAGAAAGACTAGTCATAAAATGAGCCCATTTTAACAGATTGCTTCTGCAAAACTCTACTGTTGAATGACTCTTTCTGAGGCCCTAGAGACTAGACTTCAGCACACACTTCTCTTAGGACACAATTCAGCTCACAATGATAGGAAAGAAAAGCCAGAGTAAATCACATTGTAAGGGCTTTGTGTGCAAGTGTCGGTCTTTTTACTGGTTTTTGGCAGCTGCTACAAATGGTTGCTAAGTTAGTGTCTAAAAATGACAGAGGTATATTCTTTTATATTCCTGAGGTCAGAAGTCAGAATGGCTTGGTTGTTAGAATAGCTGTGTTTCTTCTAGAGGTCCCAGGAAGAATCTGCCTCAGCCTCTTCAGTCTTCTAGAAGCTGCTCAAGGTATCTGGTTCTTCATGATGCCCACATGCATGCTCTAACATAACTATGTCATCTCTTTAATCTTAATCTCATCTTCAAATTTGGCAGGAAAGGTAAAGCATTTATAGAGTCTAGGGCTCTGGATTGGGACAATTCCAGGGGACAATCGAGTCACAGGGCAAGGTAGCCTGGAAGCTGCAGTATTGAAGGACTCCTGCATATCTGAATAAGATAACTTTTTTTGCTTGTTATGAACACAACATAATTATTTATAGAAATGTGGAATATATAAAAAAGATTAGATAAACATTCACATTATAACTTCTCAGAGATAGCCTGAATTATGAAATTTTGTCCATATGTGTGTCTATATGTGTTTGTATGTGTGTGTGTGTGTGTGTGTGTGTGTATGTGTGTGTGAATCATATTACACGAAGTTGCTTGTTCTGTCTTATTATACGCCAATTCTCTCTACAAGTTGCTCATTCAAAACCACAGTTTTAACAGCTGCATGATGTTCAGCAGTGTGAATATGTGATGATATATTCAGCTATTTTCCAGCATTTGGTCATTGCAAGGTTTCCAGGTGGTTCAGTCATTAAGAATTGTTCTCATATAAAAGACCTGGAAAGCAGATCTCCCAAGACACAGAGTGATGAGCGGTTTGTCCACGCTTGGAGAGGACAACTCTGTTGACAGAGACGGGCCAGGGAGGTGCCTGTGCACGAGCTGGCTAGGGAAACTGCAGTGAAAATAAGTGTGGGCATCAATGCTCTGCAGATGCCATAAGAAATGTCACCAGCTAGCAGCTGAAAACACTAGTAAATCACCCAGCTCCCTGAGGGAGAGTGTCTGAAGGAGATGCCTTCAGCCTTTTTCACTGCCCTTACAAAGCCTGGACTCTCTCTTCCCAGCCTCTCCCTGGGCAGGAATCTCTGCTTCTGTAGTTGCCTCTCTTTGCATGTCTCTGCACACTTCTCCTGTTTGCATTAGAACAGTGGCCATTGCATCCAGGTCTTATACTATTCCAGTGCAATTTCATCTTTACCTGTATTAACTACAAATACCTTATTTAGCGTATAAGGTCCTATTCAGGGATTCTGGATAGTTATGAATTTTGAAGACTCTCTTTATCTCACTGAAGCCATTTTGGGAAACAAAATACAGCTTATAGATTTAGATACCTTGAAGAGATCTGGGGAGGGCTACCTGTGACACAGACACAAAGAATTGAGAGTATGTTCCTATTGATAATGCCCAGTCTCTCAGCAGTCATTCTCCTGTGGACTGTTTCTGGAGAGACACACCTGCTGAATCTCCTGAGTAATTGTGTCTGGAAACCAGACTGCTGTGGAGAAAGTCACCTTTGGGTGGGCCTCCAGCCAGCTGTGTAAATACAGTTGGCAAAAATGTGGAGAGGGAAGATTTTAATGTTGGCTTTTCCATAGAGACAAACGGATTCCTCCTCCACACTAGTAAGAAGCTTTTTCTTGTATCGCTGGAAAATCTTTCTAAAGCCTTCCATAGTAATAACTCCAAAACATTTGTTCCCACGTGCCCATAACAACAATGAACTTAGTAGTTAAAGAATCAAATGTGACTAAAAGTGGGGAATCCAGTGATGCATGTGATGCCTTTAGCTGGTCCTTTGGTGCATGTACTTAAAAGAAGACAGACAGACAGGCAACCAGGGTATCCTATTCATTTCTGACTGGAATTTCTGAGGACAAAGATGAAAATGTTTAGGGTGACTGGTTGATCATCAGTTTCCTGGTCTCTTGTTGTCTCTGAACCCAAGTTTTCTTTGGCAGATCAGAGCATGGGTCAGGCCAGGGTTCATATCTAGAACCTGCTATTTGGTGACTCAGTCAAACAACTTAATCTTAGCTTTCTCATCCATAGATGCTACCTTGCATGGGTTTAAAGAGAATGAGATGATCATTATATATGATCATATAAGCAGTAGTTATATAACACTGAGGGTCAGGAAGTCTGTAAGATGCTGGTTGTATGATTGCAGGTCTTTCTGCTCTCTCCATATATCATAACAGTGTCTGGACTCCCCTGGAAGGCTTGCCCCTCACTGCCCTTGAGCTGGTGCTCTGCGGTGCCCCATCTACTCCAACCAAGGAGCTGTATAGAGTAGCTTGTTTACACACATCTGGAGCAGGTAAACACAATTCCAACTTCTGGGCTTGCTTTCATGCTTATAGCTGTCACCAGCAAGATAAATGCTAAGGTAGAATGGGCACAAGAGGACCTCCTTTGCAGTAAGGTTTATGGTTCATGCAACATCTTCAATGTTTACAAGAGGCACTGCCACCAAGATAAATATCTTCAGTGTGCACAAGAGCCACTGCCACCAAGATAAATGTGGAGCTGGAATCAACCCAAGCTGATTAACCTTGTAGATATCCACACCCCTCTGGGGCTTTCTGAGCCTCTCCTCAGACTGTCTGGGCCTCTCCTCAGACTGTCTGGGCCTCTCCTCAGACTGTCTGGGCCTCTCCTCAGACTGTCTGGGCCTCTCCTCAGACTGTCTGGGCCTCTCCTCAGGCTGTCTGGGCCTCTCCTCAGGCTGTCTGGGCCTCTCCTCAGGCTGTCTGGGCCTCTCCTCAGGCTGTCTGGGCCTCTCCTCAGACTGTCTGGGCCTCTCCTCAGACTGTCTGGGCCTCTCCTCAGACTGTCTGGGCCTCTCCTCAGGCTGTCTGGGCCTCTCCTCAGGCTGTCTGGGCCTCTCCTCAGGCTGTCTGGGCCTCTCCTCAGGCTGTCTGGGCCTCTCCTCAGACTAGTCAAGACTGCTTACTTTGCTTCTTTCAGTATTATCACCAATCTTTGATGGACCATCTCACAGCGTGAACAACAGTCTAGAAGTGCACAGAAAAGAAACGTCACACCCTTCACACACACACACACACACACACACACACACACACACACACACACACACACACACACCACATAGACCTGGTTTTGCGAGATAAATCAGAAGCCAGATGCGGTGGTGCACACCTGTGATCCCAGCACTTGGGATGAAAGGCAAAAGGCTCACAGCTTCAAGGACAGTCTGAGACATAGGACCATGTGTGAGAAATCCATAGACCCCAAACAAACAAACAAAAATCTACCTAGGTACATCAAAACTTCCACTTACAAAAATGAAATTTAATTATTTTTAAGCGTGCTATTTTTAAAAGGAGGTAGGTGGGGAGATCCAGCCAAAAATCCCCTGGCCCAGCTGTTCTGTACCTAAACCATCACCACTGAAGACTTTGTTACATGAGAGACAGGCACAGGTGGCAATAACCTCGCCATGAGACACTGGCAGATGCCTGAAAGCTCACTGAAGTGCTTCAGACCCCTAATACCTTCTAAGGCAGGGCTACTCTCTAAGACTAGCCTCAGGCTGCACACTCACAGGAAGTTGTGGATAAGTACAAGGTAATAATTTGTAGTGAGTGCTTCTACTCACAGTTTGATCATCTTTTCCCTGGGTTGCTTGCCTCCTTATGCCTGGTTTATGTAGGAAAATGATGTCCAAATCAATTTCTGTCTTTTACAAGTGAGTCTATACTTCGTTGATGATCCAGATGGTTTAGTGCCCTTTGGCAGCAGATGTTAAGGCTTTTTCACAAAAGGCACATTTTGCAGCTTCCCCCTGGCTATGGAGAAAGCTGGGAAACAAGATGTTGGAGGTTTAAGGATGAATTATAGGATTAATATATATCTGGCCACTAAGGAGAATAGAGCTAGCCCTGGGTAAAACCAAGAAAAATAGCCACAGCAATCGTGTTCAGGTGGGCTTATGGCTCCTGCAACATCCTCATCAATTCATATCACCTCTGCAAGGTACACACTGTGTGATTGTGAACCTGCTCAGATGCACAGGTCAGTGTCTGATTAAGGACATGGCCTTAGGAGTAAGCTAATAGAGAATTGAATGCCAATGAAGGCACTTGCCAGCCACATGACCTTGGCTGGGTTAATTCACCTCTCTAAGCTTTAGTCTTCCCTTGTATGTCAGGCTTCCTTTTGTATTCTTGTCCTAAGACTCAAGAAAGAAAGTAATCTTTTCCCCCATGTGTGCTACTAGCAATGTCTATGTCCTGTTTGTTACTGTGTAATAACCTAAGCTATTCTGACTGTTACACTTGAGGAGGAATGTGGGGGCTTTTCTGAATACATACTACTGAATGTTACAGTGACAACACAGGTATCAAGAAAAGCTAAACCCATCAGGGAGTTCAGCAGCCTCTGAGAATGTTCATTATGTGGGTGGTAAGGATGCTCATTCAGTGTATAGCCAGGACCACACCAGCAATTTCTATACTCTGCCTGGAGGACCATCCCAATGGAAAGATGAGGAGCACCAAGGGCTGTGAATCCTGAAGATCAGACCCTTCTCCATCTAAACAGGAGAAGGACTTCCCGTCCCTCTGTTCGTTCCTTAACTTAATGGATTTCAGGCCTCGTTACCAAACTAACAAGCCATTTTCCTCCCCCAAGGATGTATAGACAGTTAATGGTTGCTAAGGGACTGGGTATCACTCGTAAGGCCCCATACCTTCCCAAGGATATATACACAGCTAATGGTTGCTTGGGAAAGGGAGGTATTTTCTTCAGTGGGTCAGCCATCCATGCTCCTGCAAGTGACCCTAGATAAACTTACTGGGCCACTAAGCAAAGTGTGCATGGGATCTACTCTTTGTTTCTGCATGTAACAGGACAATCGTAGGTTTGGCAAGGTGTTCCTGTGGAGCCCACCAGACCCTTGCTCCGTGATTGGTTTTTTTTTTTTTTTAAAAAACAACCCTCACATTTGCAATCAATCTTTACCCTCTCACACATCTGAACTCTAGGGAAGCCAGTGACTAAAACAAAAGCATGATAGGACAGAGAAGAATGGTTACTGTCTGCAATGCGTCGCCCAAAGAGGCTGTCTGCAAGCCGCAGCAATTTTGACATCTGCTCTTTTGACATCAAGCTCTCTCTCCCCATCCCAGAGAAGCCTAGCCCTTCATCTCATTTCAAAGTCCTCCTGTGGCAAGTGGCCTTCCTTGCTGATCTCTCACAGAGAAATCGTGTCTCAGCACCGTGCTCCATGTTCTAAAACTCAAGAACGTATCCTCATGATGAAGGGTTGTAGCGCGAGCTTGCTGCTTACAGTTCCAGGGCCCATGGGAAGGCCACAGTCTAATTACAAATTGTAAATCTGAGACACTGTACCACCCAGCCATCTCCAAAGTCTAGAGTCTCCATGAAATCCACCTTTGGGAGGGAAAGAAAAAGGAAGGCTAAAATTGATCTAAAGATGAAGAGCTTGCTAAGTCACCAGTCACACCTCAATTGGGTTGAAGTTTTTCCTGCAGCGTCTGAAGACACTTCAATACAGTCACCTCTAATCAAGGACAACAATGGGAGGGACTCTGGAGTTTCTTCTTCTTCTTCTTCTTCTTCTTCTTCTTCTTCTTCTTCTTCTTCTTCTTCTTCTTCTTCTTCTTCTTCTTCTTCTTCTTCTTCTTGTTTTCCGGAGTTTATTTTATAACTTATTTTCAATTTTTTATAGTAAAGTTTATTTTTAAAGTCTATAAACTAAATATACACTTGCTGTATTACTTTGTGTGTGTTGTATGTATGTATGTATGTACTCATTCCTTTGTGGAGGCCAGAAAACAGACTCCTGTAACACTTCCTCAGTTTCTCAGGAGCTGTCTACCTTAGTTTTCTGAGGTGGGGTACCTCACTGCCCAGAAATTTGCCAAGTGAGCTAACCATACCAGCCAATGGGCCTCAAAGATGTCCATCTGTGCCCCCTCAGATCTGGGATTAGAAACGCATGCCTCCACAGCCAGCTGTTAGCTTTGGTCCATGCGCACTCCCTCGGCTCTTCATGCATCCACACCAAGAACTCTATCAACCGGGCTTTCCCATGTCCTTGTGTTGCAGTTTTGACCATTAGGATAAGAGTGACTACTGCTATCTCCCATCATATATGCAGGCATTAATGGCAAATAACCAGGCTCTGCATAGACAATGACAGCACCCAGGAAGCCAGAATTCTTTATTAAAACTGTCCATCGTTCCAGTCTGGAAATCTGTCCAGGAAATGATCAGTGTGTAAGTCCTATGGCTGCTGGGCAGGCTCACCAAGATGTCTCATTTTAGCTAAAGAAAGGATGTCTAACAAACACCAGAACACTAGTAACCCTTTGAGATCTTCATTTCCACACATTGGTCCTCTCTGTCCCCTCTGTGAAGCCAGCAGGGTGTAATCTCATCTATAGAAAGAAAACCAGCATCCTGGCTGGGCTGCCAAATTGCAGGGGGTAAAAGGTTCTCCAGCTACTGAACGCTACCCTTCTTTATTTCCAAAAGAATAATGAAGAGCTTTCTTTTCTCCCATACCAAATGCTAAGCACACACTTAGCTTACGTGACAGGCCCGCACATCTCTGTGATAGAAGGAAAGGGAATAAATGAGATGAGCCCCTGTCTAACCCTGCCACACCCACTGATGCTGTGTCCTTAGCCAGCTTCCCAGTGGTTCATGCCCAGCCCCCGCTGTGTTAGGGAGCTATCCGTATGCTAACAGAAAACACGTTGATTCTCTATATTCAGAGCATCTCTGGAGAAAGATGGCATTTTCTCAGTCACTAAGCCGAAGAAGCCGCGTCAAGTTGGCTTTTCACGGCTGTTTGCTCCGTCTGTTTCACGGGCTCTTCATTCATTCTGCTTTGAAAAAAAAAAATCACATGGATGCGCAACTGCGGAAATGTGAAGTGCCGCAATGGCCTCTTCTAGAAATTGCCTGGGATTTGCATTTTTGCAAATGCCACAGACAGCAAGATGCTTTCCCCTCCTCCCCATAATGTTTCATTGTCGGTAAATATCCACTTCCTCTACCAGTGAAAAGCCACTCAGTGACCTTAATAGGACCTGGTGAGAGAAAACATATTTTCAGTAACAGTGAGTTCATTTTTCTGCCAGAACAAATTAGTCAGTAGCTATCTCATGTCACTGAGGTCTTGAAGAGGCACTTAGGGGGTGTTAAAAAGACCCTTCTTCATAGATGATTAGAAATGGCATGTGCTAATGTAAGAGCAATCTTTTCCGCTTTTACTCTTTCTTACTAAAATCATGTTTTTATTTGCAATTCCACTCCTAAAGACATGTCTTTTGAAAAATGGTTTGAAAAAAAAAAAAAGAGCCAGAAATGGAGACTTTATGATTTAGCCTAGAGATGAAGGCAGCATAGGGCCAAGGAGATGAGACCACCACACAATGAGCTCATGCTTTTCTGTTCCCATCTGTACCAGAGACTGCTGTGAGAAGGGCTGGGGCAGCGGGAAGCTCCTTAGAGTTGAGTACTCTATGGTGGGGGGCTGCATTCCAGGCCTGGCTTTCTTCCCCGGCATTTGGAAGAAAACATAGTTTTGCAGCACACACTTAATTCTTGGGTCCCCTTCTCCCGTTGCTGTATCTCAGAGAAAACAATCCCTATGTTTCATGGCTACTGAGAAGATTAACTAAGATGCTGTGATCAATACATCTGCTGTTCATATAAAACCAGCTATAGCGAACAAGAGCTGTGGTGCCTGCTCTGGAGTGCGGGGTAGCCGGATGCTCAAAATGCAGGTAAGAACATCTCATCTGTGCCGCCTGGTTCTTACTAACGTTTACCAGGGCCTCTTCAGCGTCATCCACATGACCTACCTCACACAAATAGTACGTTGCTTTTTTTGGAGACAAGAAGTTGGTGAGAGAGATGGCTTCAAACTTTCTATGTAACTGAAAGTGGCCTTGAGCTTCTGATCCTTTCTACCCCTGCTTCCAGAGTTCCAGGATTGCAAGCCAACACCACCACACACACGTTATTAATTGTGTGCTACAGTGGGAAATCTACGCACTGCCTTGTTCAACCTGGGTCTTGTGCATGCTAGGTAAGTGCTTCACCACTTAGGTACATCCCCAGGTCTTGACCTCAACTTTCTTTAAAGTTTGGGTCAGTAGACTTGACCACATTGTTAACAGTTTAATATAAAAGTGTTGCTGTTCAGTAGGATTTGATTTCACCCCTTTTAAATATTTACAGACAGACGCTTAACTCTTAGATACTTTTGACATTCCAACAGATTTAAGCTCTCTATAAACATTCCTTTGGGGGCCTTTTTCTTTTATTCTGATAGTAAAACCTAGTAGGGGAATGCGAATTAAACCTGATTCCCAAATAAGATATCCTGCGGCAATTGAAATATCCTGTGTGCTTATTATCCCCTGTAAAGTACACTTCACCCCGGGGAATCTGCTGTAAGAGAAAATTAAAACCCAGCTGCCCGTTTTAAAGCCCATTAAGCCATTACATGGCTCTTCAGAATGCCTAGCCTCGTTTTCCTGGTGAGCAACAGAGCACAGCTTGCCTGTCCGGCCCAGAGGAAGAGCATCACAGACTCCTGCCCCTAGAGTCTTCGTGTTAATCCTGGACCCAAGACTGACTCTAGGCATCACCCAGTTCCTTCCATTTGGACAGAGAAGAAAAATGAGTGCAGAAGAGGTCGGTTTGCAGCTGGTTAGAAGTGGAGTGTAGGTTGAGGGCTCACCAATGCCACAGTCTGAACATGGTCCTGATGGCGGCTGCTAGCACTTCTCACAGTATGTTTAGGATGGTGGGACTAGGAAAACTGTCTGGGTTGGTAGGTGTGGGGGGAAATAATGAGTCATCTAGGCACACTCTTCCTGTGACTGGAGTTGTTCAGGTCAGAGCGCAGGTCCAAGTGACCCCTATAAACTGGGCTTGAGCACTGTTCTCAATAGAAGAAATAGTGAAAAGCAGAGAAAGGAGATTAAGTCTGTGTGGCCACACTCAGAAGAACAAAGAGTTCTGGTGACTTCCCTGAGTCTATCTTAAGAGTGCTCATCTGAGGTTTAAGTTGAAATGCAGGGCATGAGGCATGTATTGCTGAGCAGCCCTGGTCAAGGTCTCATCCCACTCATCATGGTCTGGGCTCCCACCTCTCTGAAAAGTGGTTCTACAAGATGTCAGAACGGTGTGACTGCTCTTCTTGGGAGACAAATTCTTCCTATGGCTCCTTGAGACTCTGGAGGAAATTCCAGTTCCTGTGGGACCATTGTGTTAGTCATCTGAGCCCAGCAGGCTGGACCCAGGCATCTCTCTTTACAATCCATTTGCTAGGTTATTTACATTCACATGTGTGGTTACCTCAGCCTCCCTCAGCTGGTGACACTCAGCCAGCTTCCTTATTATGTCACCTTGCAGGAGGAGAAGCATGTGCCTGTAGACCAGAAGTTCTCAACCTGAGGGTCTCGGACCCTTTGGCAAACCTCTGTCTCCAAAGCTACTTACATTACGATTCATAACGATCACAAAATTACAGTTATGAAGCGGCAACAAAAATTAATTCTATGGTTACGGGGTCCCCACAATGTGCGAAACTGAGTTAAAGGGTCACTACATTAGAAAAGTTGAGAACCACTGCTGTAGTCAGCCCGACAAGACCAGCCATTTAATTCAACACATTTTGTTTTACACGGGGCTCATGTATCTTGGGCTGGCCTTGAACTTGCTATGTAGCTAAAGACAATCTTGAACTTCTGATCTTCCTGCTTCTATTTTTCAAGGGCTGGGATAGCCTACAGGTACCACTACATCATGTCTGATCTGTGGTGGAGATTGAACCCAGGGCCTTGCTAGGAACCCAATGCTCTACAGGCTCCCTATTGACTAAGCCAAATTTGCAGCCCATCTGCATGGCTCGGAGTATTTAAATATTACTTGGATGCCTACCATCTATCATTTGTTGTCCAAAAGTCTCTACTGAGCACCAGCAGTGTGTGAAGTGTCACACATTCAGTGGTGGCAGTCACAGCTGGATTGTATATTTTGAAACTATGTGAGACTATAAAGTAATTTTATTTACCCCATAATCTTTCTGTGGAACCTTTGGCTCCTCTGAATGACAAACAAGGTCACTAGCATATTCTTCACCCTTATTCTTTCTATTTGGCATGTTATGCTAGTTTGGGCAACAACCAAACCCAGGAGTTGATCCATGTTTGAACCTAGTTAGTGAAGGATAGCCCCTTTCCCCTTTGGCTATGATTAGGTGCCAAATGGGGTACTTGGGAGAGATATTTTCATTCTGAAAAGGTTCAGAGATACCACAATCCTGACATCCTCTAACACCCAGCTTCCTAATTTGGAGGTATTATGGGATGCCTGCTGTTGTGGTAGCCATCTGGTGGCCTCCAAGAGGAAAAGCTCTTAGATAGGAATATAGCAGAGATAGAGCCAGAGTTCTTAAAGAAAAAATTTAAAGCCGGCAAGTCCACTCCGAAACCATTCTGCCATCTGACTTCTTCATCATCACATTCAAATTATGGTGTCAGTTGAAAGCAGATCTGTAGCCTTTACTGAAGAACTGGAATTGTGTTTATAAATATGTCAATCTTGAGATAACACGAGGAAAGATTTCATTTCCGTCAGCATTCCTCTGTCCTTGAGTTTTTCTTACTTTTTAAAATTCTATCATCCTCCTTCTAACTCTGTGAACTTATTTTCTATAGAAATACTTTGGCTGGCTGTCTTGTGAGATGTTATCTTAAGCTCCCTTTGGCCTTATCTCCTGTTTCCTGCCTAAACTATCTTTCTGCCTATGATTAATAAGATAGGAAAAGCTATTGCAGTTAGAAGAAAAAAAAAAAAACTCAACTGTTTTCAACCTCAGTGATGGGTTTTTCCTCCCCCCAGTGATGCAGATATAAACCAGATTAGACCATATTAAAATTACATAAGGACGGGTTTGTTAGACACCTTGTTCATTTGATCTTACTTGCCATTATATTGACAAAAGTTGTTTACGCTTCTTTGTACTTTGAAACGTCCATGTACAAATCCCATAACAGTTCTATAGCTGGCCATTTATGTCTGCACTGCCCCGCCTCCATTTTAAAGTCTTTTGCTCTTCTTGATCTCTACTAACAAGATGTTTATCTCAATGACATTATTTGGTTTTGGTCTTCTTCTGTTTCCTCTACATTATTGAATGTATGGAGTATATTTATAATAGGTTTTTATAATGCTCTTAACAGCTAATTCTGTGATCTGTGTCATATTTTGTTCTGTTTCTTTGTATTTTTGTATTAGAATATGAGTATTGCTCTTTCATCTCTTTTGTTTTACATGTGTAATCTCTCTCTCCTCTCTCTCACATACATACACACACACACACACACACACACACACACACACACTCCTACACAATCCATTGAGTCAGTTTAATGTCATTTACGTACTTACTCGTGTTTATGGCTGACCAGTTGGGATTAGACAGCCTATCAGGAAGCTCATCCCTGATAAAGACTCACCCTCCCCTTCCCAGTAGCCATTAATAGCCTATAGCTCTTCATCTAGGGGTAGGGTCTCCTGACATTTCCCCTGTTCATACTGGTGTGTTGACTGGTGTCATTTTACAGATCTTGTTTAGGCAATTACACTGTTGAGGTGTCATAAGTACAGCTTTCTTGCCATGTCCAGAAGACACTATTTTGTACCAGGTACCCTGGTCCTCTAAATTTACCTTTCCAACCACTCTGTTTCAATGTTCCCTGAGCCTTTGTAGGGATTGTGTGTGGATATAGCTATTGAGGCTGGTCACCCCATGGCTACTTAGTCTCTGCACTTAAACCAGTTGTGGTGTCTCTATCATTGCTTCCATACATTGCACAAAGAAGTACCTTTGATGAGAAGAGAGACCTACTTTTTTTTCTTTTTTTAAAAACAACTAATTGGGAGTGATTTGTGCTGCCGATTTATTCCTTAGTGCCTGACCATCCACAGAAGCATAGTCAACCAGGGACCATACCCTAAAGAAAACTGATTGTCCCTCTCCGTGAGCTATCTATGGCCTCTGTTAGAGGTGGGACTCATGAGCGCCTCCCCACTCCATTGACTGGCTGGATCTTGTGCAGGTTTTGTGTAGATGACCACGGCTGCTGTGAGTGGAGTGCAGTGGCTCTGTTGTGTCCAGAAGCTTCACTCTAGTTCCTTCCCCCAAACCTCTAACTCTTACAATATTTCTATATTCTCTCTTTGGTGGTCTCTTGGTACATAAGTATATAAGACTATAGAATTCTGCCAATTTGGTGGACAATTTACTATCTGTGGAGACTGTTAGTTTTTCTTAAACATGTCCACTTGCTCCCACACCCTCCACCAATCACACATGGAAAGAAGAATTGCATTTTTTTTGCTCCATCATGGGTTTATATGATTTGTATTGGCCAATGAGTGTGGCCACTACCACGTTTACAGCAATTGCTTAATAATGTGAATATGCCCCGTGGCCCTTTTTCCTCTGACACACGGAGGCCTTCTACATTCTGCTGAGTGGCCTGGGACTATGAAAAGCTTAGTGATCAGAACCTTATAGGTGACCTAGAGTGGGTATTCAGTGGGAGGTAAGATTCTGATGATATTGGTATAATGTATCACCATGTGTTGAATACTTCATTTCTCTATATTAATAAGGCTTAGCATGTTTTGATATTTTCATGGCCTTTGTTTTGTTACTTCACCAGTAATGGAGCAGCCACTCAGGCAGGCAAGTTTTTTACTATCTCCTCTTCAGTCTGAACTGTTGGCTTCCATGGAGAGCCTGTGTCTCCACTAAACTGATGACCGATGATACTTAAAGACAATCTTTCTTCCTCTCTTTTATGTTAAAGAATCATGGAAGTAACATACTTTAATATACTCATAATATACTCATGTTTCTAAGCTATTTACTAATAAATGTGTTCTATACTTGTGTGTGTGTGTGTGTGTGTGTGTGTGTGTGTGTGTGTGTGTTTGCATGTGTTCACCAATGTCCAATGTGAGCTTTAAGCTCCTAAAGGGTTTGAACTGTTTCCCTGTGACTTGTCTGAAGTAAGGGCAACCCTAGTGATTGTCAGGACAGCATGAGGGAAGGAGCTTGTGGCTTGATTGTTTTATAGGACACTCTGATGGTTGTCAGAACAAACTCGTCTCATACAGAATAAAACTAGGATGTTTTGCTGTTTGACAAATTTCAGCTGTCTTCCTTTCTAGACTTTTTACTTAAGTCTATGTATCATGGATTCAGTGCTGTCCTTTGAAAAGAACATAGCTGAGTGTGTAGTGTCCTGTGGATAAATGCACTACCACACCATCAGCATTGTAAAAGAACCAAGGGTGAGCACTCTCCCTTTAGAGTTCCTGAAAGGATCACCCAATTGAGTCTCTTCTTCATGTATCAAGTATTTTGTCTTTCAGAATGTAACCATGGCATTTTCATCTCTCTCTCTCTCTCTAACATGACGTTTTAATTGTTATCTTAAACAATGTATGTCATATGATTCTTTATGCCCTATATTATAAAACAAAAGCAAATGTATATGTGTATAGAAAGTTCTGTTAATTAAATAAGTGCAACTATCTTATTGTTGTGTTATCTTTCATCCATAACAAAATAGCAGATTAAGGAGGGGACCTTGGGCTGGTTCTGGCTCTCAGTGTCCTATCGCTGTGTGCAGCTGGCTTTGTCCTCAAGGCTTACATGACACATTTGACCCAGGAAAGTTCCTCCCTTCCTTCTGACCACACTTGCTCCTTTGCTGTCTGAAACTCTTCTTGCCCCCATGCTGGGGCTGTCAGGAGGGACCAAGAGTTGTGAGTCCTTTTGATCTTTATGTCTGACCTTGAAGAATCCACAGAAGCCCATTTTCTAGAGTGGAATTCAAGGAATCCTGAGGGGTGGGGAGGGCTTCTCTGAATTCCTGACCCTGGTTCCAGTGAGTTCCCTGTCCACTTTTGCTTGACAAGCGATTGTTGGTGACACTCATCTCACTCCTTGTCTTCTGACATCTTTCTCCCCTGCCTTAGTGACCAGGACAACACTAGCGATAAGTAGGGATGTTCCTTTATCATTTCTTTTATAATTACCAGGAATAAAAATTGTCCTACTTGATAGTGAAGACTCTCCTTTATTAACTCTGCATGCTCTGTGTGTTGGCTTCTCTCTACACCTTTTGATTTTGTTCACTGAATACATATCTGAAGAAAAGCCAAGCTTTATGCTTGTCCACGGACCAATTACTTTGAAGGAAAGCCAACGATTGTGTGGCAGACGAGTATCTTCTAGTAATTTCATTTCTCAATTCTATGGGATACTTCTGAGTGACTTTCTGGGATATCTAATCTTAATGAAGGGGACTGGGCAGGTCTGAGACTCCATGGATTCATTTCTCTGACAGATACAACGAGGCTTTCTCTTCCTGGCTGTTCATGAGGTGTGTCAACCAAGATGAAGTGTGCTGTGGTGGGAACCAGCTGGTCCTGCATCCAGTCCAGACTCTTAGCTGCACGGTCCCCACCACTCCTTCCAGATGTCTCGCTTCTTCTGGGCTCTAGCACCAGCTGGTTTGTTTCCTAAGACACGCTTTCTAAAGAACTCTCCAAAACCCAAAAGCCCTCTGGCTGGTCAGAGCAGTTTACAGGACTGCAGAGAAACACTGCTAATGGGGTGTGGTGGCAATCTGTGGCTACGTAGTGAACATCACGGACATGCTATGCATGACAAGTTAGCCACCATCACAGTGAGCTCCTCAGAGGCAAGGCATCACTCTCCAAATAAGCTAAGGCAGCAGCAATCCCAGAGGGGAACTGTTCTATCTAGAATCTTCCTCAATTCAACCCTAATCTACAAAAACAAAACAAACAAAAGTAACAACACCAAAACAAACTAACAAACAAAAAACCCAACCCACCAAGGATCGTCTGTGTACAAAAGTGAGTGCCAGACATTTCTTACATAGCTGAACCAAGAAGATAAATTCTAAAGCCTTAGGGACACTAAGTAATCCAAACCCCATATACTAAATATCTGCCAGGAGATACATTAGCCTGACATTTATTTCAGGCTTAACTCAGATTTGTGACATAATTAAGGAACTACCCATGTGCATCTAAATAATGCAATTGCATTTTGTCAATACTAACTGCTTATCTATCCAATCTACGTGACTTTATCCAATCTTATCACTTTCAAAGGTATGGAGGGGTTGAAACAGAAGCCTTCCAACACACCTGCACACGTAGTCCCTACAAAGGGAACTAAAAGCGCACCTTGAGGAGTAGCTTCCAGTTCCTAGATCTCTGATTGCAAAGGGCAATGTAGCTGTGGCTAGAAAGATTAGCCCCTCAACAGAGTGTTCCACTTGGGTATTGTAAGCAGGAGGCGGAGAACTCATGACATACAGAGAAGGAAGGACACAGCTGAACGATATTATACTATTATATGTTTGAATTGCTTGGCTATCTAAACGAACCAGGAACTACTTGAATTTTATCTGGGAAGCTTGTTAGAAATCATTCTCCTTCTATAGGGCTTCTCACGGAGGACTGTCTAAACTCAATGTCCCTTCCACTCCAGGCCCCAGCCCACCAAGGTCAAAACAGTATCATGCTTGTGAGGATCCTGGCAAACCTGTCTTGGTTGCACCTAACTAAAAGACTTTGTGGGCTATGAATTCCCAGGTTGGTAATCCTAGGCTGACTCTTAGTCGTATAGAGTTTGTATTGGGCAGGGCTCTCTAAAGTCACAGAACTTATGGAATGTCTCTATATATTAAGGGAAATTATTGGAATGACTTGCTGTCTAACCCAACAATAGACAGCTGCGAATAGGAAGTCCAAGAATCTAGTAGTTGCTCAGTCCCAAGAGGCTGGGTGTTTTAGCAGGTCTTCTGTATTGGCTAGAATCGAGAAGAAGTAGATTCCAACAGAATTGCTGGCAAGTATGTACAAACAGGCAGAGAAGAGTAAGCCTTCCTTCTCTTGTCCTTATGTAACAGAAGGTATGGTCCAGATTGAAGGTGTATAACACCACACCCGGACCTCAGCTGTTCTCGGAATTTGCTCAGTGCTAGGCTAGCCATGAACTCAGAGCTCTGCTAGCCTCTGTCTCCTGGGATTAAAGGTGGGCATCACCTTGTCTGCCTCTAAGCTCTCCATGTCACTCTGCCTCATGATCTGGATCAAAAGCCTGTGTCTTCCAGCCTCAAGATCTGGCTCACAGGTGTGCCCTCCATTTCTGGATTATACCTCATACCAGATACAGTCAAGTTGACAACTGGGACTAGCCATCATAGCGTTAGTGTCTGGTTTGCCTTAGTATACTCTCACAATGACAGGTTTGTCTCTCCTGTCATTATGTAGTCATCCAGCTCACTGTATCACTGGCCTTTTGATTTTTTTTTTGTTTTGTTTTTTGTTTGTTTGTTTGCTAAACCCTACCTCCAAGCTATCAAATTCAGGAAATTGTTAGAATCAGTTTCTTTTCCCTTGCAGTTGGAAAATGAGTTTTAAATTATTCATATTAACACCCTTCAGATAAATTGAACCTCTAGATTCTGTTCAAGAGTGTTTAAGTAAAGCTTAGTATTTTTTTTAAAAAAATCAATCTTTTACATCAATGGAGGCCATTTTTAAACGACTAATTTCATATTAACCATTGGTTTTGACTTACAGAACTATCTCATCAGGAATTTTAAGAATCATTAATATTAATAAGGAAAGAAGCAAACCATCGCAATTTCAACATTACAAAACACTGCCAACTTCTCTTGCTGGCCATTTAACTAGCTTGCTAGCTGGTAGAGCCTTTTCTACAGCCCACAGATCACCTAGACCTGCTGACTGTGGCGATATTTAAAAACTTCCTGCTACATACATATCTGAACTTAGCTGAAAGCAAAGGCGGCTCTCTGAAGCCGGCGCGTGCTAAGCAGGACCCAGAGTAAAAGCCCTCATCAGGGTCGCGCGCCCGGAACCTGCAGCCTGGCGATGAGCTCTTGAGCTCAGGCGCATGCTCAGTAACTGCCCTGGTCTTGCTCCCCTGTTCTGACCACAGCCAGCCTGGGAGGAGGAAAGGGTTTGTTTGGCTTACAGATTAAAGTCCATCATGGTGGGAAGCCAGGGCAGGAACTGAATCTGAGACAATGGGAGAATTACTCACTGCCTTGCTTCCCCTGGCTTACTCCACCTAATTTAGTTTTTAACTCAGGACTATCTGTCCAGAGGTGGCCTTGCCCAAAGGGGCCGGACCCTCCCACGTCATTCATTAACTAAGGAAATGACTCTATAGCCCTCCGTACAGGCCAGTCTGACAGAGGCGAGCCCTCCGCTGAGGTTCCCATCCCAGATGACACTGGCTTTCACAAGTGACAGAACAGCTAAGCAGTGCAGTAGATGGATCATTTATCTCCAGAGACACTGCTGATGAAGCAAAGGGTGGGACTTCCAAAGTGGCAGCTCAATCAGAGGATTCTGATAAATGATGGGCTGCACACCGCAGTGTTCCCACGGATCGTCGTGAAACGGAACGACCACGCCTGGGAGCTGATAGCATGGCAGCCACCATGGTGTCCTGCTGCAACTCATACTTTCCGGCTTTCAAATAACCGCATAAAATCCTGGAGATGAAAATATAGTATATTTTAGTCAACTGATAAGCAGATTATATTGGTGGAGAGCCATCAGGAAAACAGTGAGTGTGGTAAAGAATGAAGCATCCACAGCAGTGGGCAGGAACCTCCACACTCCCGGGCCTTACTTAGTGGTCTGCTGACGACCTGGTTTTCTACTGTGTTAAAATAAGAGAGGATCTTTGACTCGTGTGCTGTGTACTTGGAGGATCCGTTGGGCAGCAGTACTTGTTCTCCTGTCGCCTGGAGGCTCAGCTGTGTTAGGTGGCATTGCCATCTGAGAGGACACCTCAGAAGGTTCTAGGTCTTCAGAGAGTTCCATTATTACCATATTGAATAACCTAACCCTGCCAACCCCAGTTCTTAAGGAAGTGTGTTCTCTTTGCTGTTTTCCTTCTTGCCCAGTGCCAGCCCCACCCCCACCTCACAGCCCCACCCCCACCTCACAGCCCCACCCCCACCTCACAGCTGAGCCCAGAGGGCTTTCCAGGAAGCACAGCAGAAACTCGGGGTTTTAGGGAACAAGAACGACTTACCACCCCTTGCATGCTGAAGAACTAATGAACTAGCCTTAACTCAATCTTTATAGAGTGGAAGCAAAATCTCGGATACTTCCTCTAAGCCTTTTATTCTGGTGGTGGCAGTAGTTTTTGTTGTTGTTGTTGTTGTTGTTGTTTAACAGCAACCACAGGACAGACATTGTACTTTATCCTGTCTTCTTAGAAGTTATTTGTTATGAAATGTTAAGTTTTCTGGTGAATAGAGAAGTACTTTCCTAGGTAGGGACCCATCGACAACAACCACGTATTTATTTCTCCAGTTCTGAAATCCTTGGAGGCTGCTCTGTGACCTGCAAACACAGAGCACTGTTAAGAACTAGTTTTGGTGCTGGTAGGATGGCTCAGTGGGTGGAGGCACTTGCTGGCCTGAAGACTTGGATCTAGTGCCTAGGTCCCCCAAGGTAATGGGAGAGAAGTGGGGGATCGAGAGAAACAACCCCTGACAGGGTTCCTTTGACTCTTCCACCAGGTGGGAAATGAACTTAGGAATGACAAAATCAATCTAATGCCTCTCTTATCATGAAAGCATTAAAATAATTCACAATGTTAATTATATAATGGGTCTGCCAGTATTTATATGACTTTTTCCATTTATTTTCTCTCAGTCTAAGCCCCACTGATGATGTAACTTGCCTTCACAGGGCCACGCAGGCTCTTCTCTGCTTCCATCCATACTGTTCTCAAGGTAGTCTGCTTCCCAAGGTTATCTTTTCATCCAAAGATAAAATATTTCATGGCAAACTTTAAAAAATATCATGAATGAATTTGAAATCTTTTAAAAGAGTTGACTGCATGACTGTAGAAGGAATTCAAGTAAGCTGATAGAAGAAAGACTTACATTTCTAAAGCAAATAATTAGTCAAAAAAGGAGAGAGAGAGAGAGAGAGAGAGAGAGAGAGAGAGAGAGAGAGAGAAAGCCGGGCATGGTGGCGCACACCTTTAATCCCAGCACTCAGGAGGCAGAGGCAGGCAGATTTCTGAGTTGGAGGCCAGCCTGGTTTACAAAGTGAGTCCCAGGACAGTCAGGGCTACACAGAGAAACCCTGTCTCAAAAAAACAAAAAAAAAAAAAAAAAAAGAGAGAGAGAGAGAGAGAGAGAGAGAGAGAGATCTTTGCTAAAACATTGACCAGTCAGAGATTGCTATAGTTGCTAGTATATAAAGAGTTATTGTATACCAATAAGAACATTGACACTCCAATTAAGGTGCGGAATTGTGAGTGATTAGGAGCTCTCTCTAGATGTAGTTCTGGGCTCAAATCTTGGCCCTAATATTTGGTGTTCTTTACAAGGCATGATCTATAACTTCCACATACTTCTTAGACTTATATTTAAAATGATAGATCAGACCAAGCATGACAAGGAACACCTTGAATCCCAGCTCTCATGGAGGCAAGAGGATCTCTGTAGTTTGAGACCAGCTAAATATAAATGGCAAGTTCCAGGCTAGACAGTGCTATGTTAGACACTGCCTCAAAATGAAGGAAAATATAATAACAGTGTCATCAAAAAGAATAAGGTCCCACATGAACAATTCCTGCTGTAGTTATGCTGACTCTAATTATTTTGACTAAAAATATAAATAAGTAATTGAAACAACTTTTCTATCATGAGTAATAAAGCATCCAAGTTAATACACCAGTTAGATACTATGGTGCCTAATAAATCTGAATTTAAAGATATATCTTTTTTTTTTTTTCCGAAACAGGGTTTCTCTGTATAGCCTTGGCTGTCCTGGAACTTACTTTGTTGACCAGGCTGGCCTCAAACTCAGAAATCCGCCTGCCTCTGCCTCCCAAGTGTTGGGATTAAAGGCGTGTGCCACCACTGCCCAGCTAAAGATGTATCTTAATTGTTAGTTTTTACATATATAGTAAGTCTCAGACTGAATGTAAACGGAGACTTTTTCAGAAGGCAATTTAGACATTTTATGAAGGGCAGTAGACATCTTTGAGGCTGATGTCCTGGGAAGTTTGAATGTGGTCTCCTGGGAATATCATTTTCAAAGAAAACACTGCACATGGAGCCCTGTAGATTTGTGCAGCTCGAGCCTGACATTTACTTCTTTAGTTTACAGCAATCACGCCTACCAGAATGAGCCACACGCAGACTTATGTGTGAGAATTTTTATCACAGCATATTTTATAAAAGCCAAAATTGTTAGCATTGTATATTTCATTCAACAGAGCAGTAATAAAGGATATATTCATACAATATAGCTATAAGCCCATTAAAAATCATATTCAGAGATGAATAACACAGGGGGATACACAAGTCCACTCTGAAGCAAAAGTGGCTTCATTCTTATCCCCAACTTAAAGGAATAAAAACTTACTCATTAGAAAAATTACACAATTTAGAAATATTGAATAAATAATCAAATACTAATAATTATTAACCTTGATGAAGACACTGTGATGAGGTCCCACCATGGCTTTATCCCTACGAATGTTCCAACAAAAAGTAAACTTCAGAAACCCCGTGCTGAGCTGCAGATCCCCGCAGTGGGGAGAATGACGTCACTGGCCAATGGTGAGGGAAATATGGCTGATTTAAAAAAAAGATATCAATATATAAACTCTAAAACGCACAGAGGAAACTTGAATTACTTCATGAGAACAATAATATAAAGACAACTGTAAATGCCTTTTCCTTGCTCATGTTTATTTTAATGCTTTGAGTATGAAATATTAGAAAATGGCAATATTAATCACTTGGTCTTCTCCCTATCAATGAAAACATGTAAACTGATAGGCAAATGAACTGAGTTTCTATTATGAGATGGTGGCGAGGTGCTCCACCATAGAGAAGGTAGTGGCAGAGCTTGAAAACTGGGAGAGAAAATGAAGGCTAATGTGGTGGGATACTGTCAGCCAATAATAAAATAAGATCAGGAAGAACATGAAGAAACGAGGAGAGGCCACAGGGACTTAAAAGGATGTAGTAGAAGGGGAATAGAGAGCCAGAGTTGAAAATGAAAATGTATAAAGTTGTAACATTCCTCATTCTTTTTCATAAATCCTGCCACGTTATCATGTTCAAGTAGTTGATGAATATAGTCAATATTACCTATTTCTAACCCTAGGGTATTTTTGTACAATACCACAATCAGGATCAAAACTGAAAAAGATGAGTTTAGCATTAAGACATTTGATCTACACAATTGCATATATTCACATGTCTAGAAAGGCAAATTGAGTAAACTCGGTGTCCCTCGAGATTGAAAACGTTCAGCAGACAAAGCTTTAACATTACAAGGGGATCTGAAGCATTCTGGTTCTTGACTATAACTCCCAAGGAGAATTACATTTAGGCTTATAGAAAATTAAATTCACTGGGCAGGGCAGAAGAGGCTATCTGACAGCATCCCATTGTGTTAATCCTGCTTCTGCCCTGCCTGCCGTGTGGAAAATCAGGGCAGCCTGCTGCCTTTAAATGGCTTGGCTAACCAGAACAAAGATAAACAGTTGCATTTGATAAACATTACTGAAATTCTATTATAGGGAAGGTTCCCAGAATAATGGAGAGAGATACGAAAGCCACGACATGCCGTCACTGCCCTGCAGGTTCTTACGGTTGAGTGAAAGAGCCAGGTAGGGAGACAACCGCAAAGCATTGCAGGGTTTATTAAAACGTTGAACTGATGGTGATTATGCAGAAGAGGTTAAGTGACAGCTCCTTAGTAAGGGGCTTCAATCAATATTCTAGTGGTCCTAGGCATTGTTGCTCCCAGCAAGGCTTGGGGACTTGAAGCCAGAGCATCACCCATGAACTTGTGGAGAATGCAGGCCCTCACCTACACTAGCAACCCCTGAATCAGCAGCTGTGGGGAGGGCAGCCCAGGAATCACTAGCAGCAGCCCCTCAGGTCTCTGATTATAGAGACGTCTTGTTCTGAAGCACAGGCATCGTGATAGAAGGACAGAATCCAATCTGTTGACCATGATAAACCTTTAATCAGATTTTAAAAAATAATTATACATGCCCATTAATGAAAAAAATAGAAATGTGGAAGAATGAAGAAGAAGAAAAGAAGAAGAAGAAGAAGAAGAAGAAGAAGAAGAAGAAGAAGAAGAAGAAGAAGAAGAAGAAGAAGAAGAAGAAGACATCAATACACCAGTTAGAGATCTGAGAGAGGCAGAATAGGAGACAAATGATGAGAAAATACATGTGAAGGATATATATCTGTGTCCAGGTCTGAATGTGAAATATGCCTATGCTCCCCCAAGGTCATGTGTTTGAACACTTGGTGTCTAGCTGGTGAGGCTATTTGGGGAGGTGATTAAGCCTTGAGAATTTGGGGATTAGCTAGAGGATGTAAGCTGCTAGGTGTTGGCTTTTGAACTTTACACTCGATTCTTGCTCTGGCTCTGTGCTTTCTGCATATTGATCCACTCACTAAGCTGTGAGGGGCCCTGACTGGTGCCCCGCCATCATAAATTCCAGCATGCCTCCCAGAACTGATAGTTTATACTCCTTAAAACCAGGAGCCAACATACACTTCTCCCTACATTACGGTTGTCCAGTATTTGGTAACAAGGGTGTAAGAAGAAACTAATACAATATAATTGTGTGTGTGTGTGTGTATGTGTGTGTGTGTGTGTGTGTGTGTGTGTGTGTGTGTGTGTGTGTGTGATAGAGTGAGTGTGACAGGTTTTGACCACTTGACATAAGCTGGAGTTACCTGGGGAGAGGGAAACTCAACTGAGGGAAGGACTCCATCAGATTGGCCTATAGGCAAACCTGTAGTGGACATTGTCTTAATAGATGCAGTAGGGCCCAGCTTACTGGGAGATGCTGCCACTCCCAAGCAGGTGGTCCCGGGTTTTGTAAAAAACAGCAACAAGGCAGAGTGAGCCATAAGAAAGGAGCCAGTAAGCAGCATTCTGCCATGGTTTCTGCTTTAGTTCCTGCCTCTAGGTTCCCGCCTGAGTTCCATCCTTCAGAGATGCTCGTGTGTAAACCAAACACTATCTCCTGAAATTGCTTTTGGTCATGGCGTTTTACCATAGCAACAGAAACTAAACTAGGACAACAGTTGGTACCAGGATGGTGGACTATTGGCGTTACTGCCTGTGCATAGAGTTTGTTTGGCACTTTGGGCTGGAAAAGCTACGGAGTGCTCAGGGATTATTAAGAAGCTGCTGTGAAAACCTGGAGGGGAATGCTGAGAGCCGTGCAGACAACGGATGTCTGCTTTGTAAAGTTTCAGAGGGAAGCAAAACTCATTGTGGTCGCTTATTCTAGAGTGTCAACTAAGAATATGTGGATATAAGACCTTTGCTTTATTGAGAGAACCAATACTGGTTTGCTAAAGATGGAAAATGAGTTTTGATTGACAAGTGACCAGCATCACTGAGGTGAAATCTTCTGTGGACTATTTCCTCAGTGTCGGCACATGGAGACTTGGCTCTAGAGTGGGCCAAGGCTGCATCTCAAGTGAACTTGCATCTCAAGTGAACTTGGTAGTGTGAAAGAGTCTCACTGGTGGTGCTGGTTTCGGTGTCTCGAAAGGATTAAAGGGAAAAAGAAAGAGAATCCCATATTTGGTTCCAGGAGAAACCAGCCTCAGTTGCAGTGGAGGCCCCTGGAAATTGGAGGTGCCAGGAATATGTGACAAGGACACCAGGAAGTGTAGAATTGAGATGAGCTGAACCTACAAGACAAATCAGGTGTGGCACAGATGGCAGAGACAGAAAATGGCACTGCTCTTTGGAGCCCAGAAGACTGTGAATGAGTCACAGCATTGGACACTGAGTTATTTTCACTGTTGGGGGTTTGGTTTTACTCTGTCTTAGTTTCGGTTGTATTGCTGTGAAGAGACATCATGACCTCAGCAACTCTTATAAAGGACAACGAGGGCTGGCTTAGTTTCAGAGGCTTAGTCTATTATCATCATCGTGGTGGGAAGCATGTTAGGATCCAGGTAGACATGGTGCTGGAGAAGGAGCTGAGAATTCTACATCATGATCAGAAGGCAGCAAAGAGGGGACTGGAGCATCGGAGACCTGAGAACACACCTCCACAATGACACACTTCCTCTAATAAGGCCACACTTACTCCAGCAAGTCCACACCTCCTAATGCTACCACACTCTATGGGCCAAGCATTCAAACACATGAGTCTATGGGTGCTGAAAAAATTCTAACCACCACACTCTGCTCTGATTGTTTCTAATGCACTGGTTCTTTTCTCTTGTAGTAAGAAAATATTCAACCTAGGTTTTGTTTGTTTGTTTTGTTTTCATTTTACAAGTACCCATAGTTAAAAAGACTTTGGATTTTTAAAGGTGTTTAAAGTGTCAGAATATTTAAATACTATGGGGACTTCAAAGCATTGTTGGGTCCTGCTAATTAAGGTTGCAGTCTACCATTGTCCTAGCAGCTGAACTTGGTGGAAAATGGGGCACTTCCTTTACCAGTAGTGCTCTTCCTTCTCTGACCTTGTTTGGGGAGCCTGAAACCTCTACCTGTGGAATATCCTGTAGCCTGGGTGAAATTACAGTATCTGCTTCTTTTCTCCTGATAAGAACCTCTCCGGCAAGCACCTGGAATTTCTGGAATACTTCTCTATGCAAATGAGGTACCCTCAGCTGTAGCCAGTCATAAATTACCCTCTCCAGAAATTCCTATCCATTTCCCCAAAAACTATACAGCCCTTGATCACACCAGTTAAAGTTGAAGCTGTCCCCGGTAGCCTTTTCCGCTGTACTCCCAGGCCGACCAAACCCTGTTCTTTGACTCTGCCCCCTTTTGTCCTCGTGGGCTGGTGGCTAAGAGCCCCCAGGGAGAAGGGAGGACCGCATAGTATGACTTAGATTGTGATGTTGTAGTAACATGATATCTTGGGGACAAAGAAAAAGAAAAGATCATGGTTTTGTGTGTCAAGATGACAAGAGGTTAATTGTGTTGGTTAGTTTTTTTTTTTTTTTTTTTTTTTTTTTTTTTTTTTTTTTTTTTTTTTTTTATCAGCTTGACACAAATTATGATCATCTGGGAAAAGGAATCCTTAATTGGTAAAATGCCTCCTACTTGTGGACAAGTCTGTGGGGCTATTTATTTATTTATTTATTTAAATGAGAATGTGAGATTAGCTAGTCCAGTTCCATGGGCCAGTGCCATCCCTGGGCAGGTGGTCCTGGGCTGTAGACGAAAGCAGGCTGAGTGAGCACGGAAGCAGTGTGTCTCTTTCTTCTCTGCTTTACTTCCGGACTCCTAGGCTTCCCTTAGTGGTAGACTGTGATGGAGAGGTGTACGCTTTTCCTCCACAAATTGGATTTGGTCATGCTGTTTTGTCACAGCAACAGAAAGCAAACAGGGGCATGCATGTAGATAGGAATATGTATGTATGTATGTATGTATGTATGTATGTATGTATGTATATTAGTGTGTATACAGTGTGAAAGGAGAGATTTATTCTAAGTAACTGACGATTATTGCATGAGAAAGTCCTTTTGTTGGGGATTCAGGTGAGATGAATGTCTGACTCCAGTCTGAAGGCCAGCAGACTCCAGCCCCCAGAAGCATTAAGTCTTTCTGTTCACATCTGCAGGCAGAAGAGAACTTAATGACAATCAGTCTGAAGGTTCTAGGAAGAATTCTCTCTCACTCCTGAAGGGAAGACAGCATTTTTGTTCTGTTCAGGCTGACTATAACAGACTCACCACATCAGAGAGGGGCACCTGCTTTACTCAGTCTGCTGACTTAAATGTTAGTTTTATCTGGAAACACCCCCATAAAACACAGAATTATACTTGACCAAGGCTGTGGTTACCAAGGGCCCTATCAAGTCGACATAAATAGCCTATAAGACATGAGTGTTGTGTGACAAAATGTTTCCTGGGGAGACACAACACGTGCATCTACTTACCTCAGATACGGAAGAGGAGAACCAACAAAGTCCAAAATGGTGAACCAGTCAATTTATTTGTGTTACTTACAGGAATATGGGTAAGGGGTTACTTACAGGTGCAGAAATGACTGAAAAAAAAAAGGAATAGCTACATTCCCAGGATCTGCTCCAGCATGGAGCACATGTGGTCACAAATGCTGGGAAGCATGGAGCACGCTACGCAACCTACAGGCAGCTCAGCGAGAGAGTATCCTTCCCAAGTGGCTCTGGTCTAAAACTCCCAGGCAACTTGGCCTTATTTTGCTTCTTTGCTCTTTGGATTAGTGGAGTCTTCCTTCTTGTAGCTTGACTTTTCTGAGTCTACTTTAGGGACTCTCAGCATTTATTGCTTACTCTGGCAGGGAGGAGCCCAGTGGATTTGGTCAGTTTCAGGAACTTCCTGAAGCTATTTTGAGTTGTTTATTTTCCTGCTTGAACAGCTTCCCCAGCAGGGTAGAATGTTTCAATCTTGGAGGAAACTGTTATACAGCAATGAGTTACCTACTATAAACATTTCAGGTTTACATAACTGGCACCTTTTCCATTTTATTCCTGGTGAATAGCAGTTCATTTTGAGGCCACTAAATATCTTTGAGTCTTAAAAGTCAGCAAATACTTTTCATCAAATACATACTTTTCATCAGAGCTTCCCCCACACATAGATGTCTGTGCTGGGCTGGCTCAGCTGTGATACCATCTCTTTCCATTCAAAATTTTCATTTTCATATATTCAGAACACATCAGAAGTTGAAGGTGTTTTTCCCCAAAGCAATTTTTCTAGCTGTGGTATAAAGTATTCCTCTGGAATAAACATTACCCTTCAACCCCATATGAGTTGAAAATCCCATTTCTAATCTTCTTCCTGATTGAGAAATGATAGAGTGGATTTGCGGGGAAACATCTGCCTGGATGGCAGCTGCCTGCCCCGAGGGAGTGGCCCTAAAGTAAGTGCATATTGTTTATGCTTATTTACCCAGGCATACATTTCAAAAATGACAGCATCGACTAAAACCTGGGGAAGAATTTCCAATTCACTCTGTTGATTGGAAAATTTGTGTTCTAATATTGCATTCTGTTTTTCTACTCGATGTCTGTGGGTGAATGTGACATCCCGCCTTTTCTTTCAGACAGAGGTAGACAGATGTGGCTGAATCACTATTTGCAGCCAGTTTCTTTCCAAATATAATTTGTTGGCTAAGTCCTCCAGTCCTACCAGCAGTCCTTACAGCAATAGCACTGAGCTGGGAGCTTTTGCTTAGCTTTTTAATACTAATCTATGTGGTTCTCCTGCAGATCATGCCTTGATTATTCCAGGGTGTGGTCTTAGCATTGGATGATTCTGATAAATCCTCAGAGTTGCAAACTATAAGCCAAAGACCCTAACAAGATGCAATTGCTTGATACCCTTGGATCTTCTTAGAAACGCAGGGTGGGAACTGCCCGGACTTGCTGGGTGGAAGTCATTCGAAACCCTTAACTCTTCTGGAATGCAGACGCTTTCGTGACCCTCTCCTATGTGTTGACCCTCTCTCTACCTAGAATTAAATTCAGCTGTGTGGGTGGGAAATAGGGAAGTTTAAGTAAACTATCTCGTTTATTCAGTGCCTGAGTCCCACTCATACCAAGTGATTAAATCATACCCAAGAGTCCATGGTACGTTGCAGACTAGGAAGGAAAGCTTCAATAATGGGGATCAGGTGCCCACAAGGTGAGTGGCAGGTTTCCTGACTAGGGAGTGCCCCTGGGATCTTTGAAATGCCTTCATTTTTGTAACTAGCATCTTCATTTCCCTGGTTTCATATCTGTCCCTGCCTAAGCCCTGTAGTGTAGAACATACATCTTTAGCTCTCAGGGAGCCTTGCCTGTCCCTAAGGCTAGCATTTTACTCAACACAAAATGACAGTACTGTCCTAGGTCCAAATAAAAAAAGAAATAAATATTTAAAGTACATAAGCCATCTTTTAAAGCCTTCGCGTCTCACCCCACTGAAGGCTCAAACAGGAAAATATTTACTTAAGAGCAGAAACTTCAAACAAACTGGAAGCCAAGTTTCCTCCGTGTGTTCTGCGAAAGGCAGCCAAAGCTGGCTTCCATTAGATAAATGTGACCTTGAGAAATTATTTATATTGTCTCCCTTTTAGATTTTTTTGACCAAGAAAAAAAAGAAAAGGTATTATACGCCTGTGGTTGGAGTGGTTGTGCATTTTGATTAAGACATTATGATCATTCTGGCCTTAGTTTTCCTATTGGAAAATGTAGACAGTAAGTCTTAATTTAGGATTGTCACAAGTGTGTGACAATGTGCTGACATTCTGAGCAGGCCCCTGGTGTACAGTGAATAATGAGTGGGGCTTTGAATTACCAGTGGCTAGGAACTGAGCTCTTCCTAGAGGAGGATGGGTGGGAAAGCACCACAGTTGGTTAGTGGGGTGCTGGGGGTCTAGAGAGAGAACTTGTGCCTTCAAGATTCTTCTCCTCATTCTTAGAGGTTCTTACTCACTGCCTTTCCAGCAGTTCCTGTTCTCTGCCCAGGAGCCACTGTCACAAAGCACCTGCTGCACCAGGCCACTGAATACTGAGGCGCTAGTCAGTCATCGGCTCATTTACATAAAGATGAGGCAGATTACTGGCTCCCATTGACAAGAGGGAGGCTGCGAATTGGAAAGGTTAAGTCCTTGTCCAAGGTTATCAGAGGGGATGTAGCTCAATTAAGATCTGAACTCGGATCTATCTCCAAATCCCAGGCCTGGATTATAGGTTTTACTACCCCACCCACACATGGGTGACATAGTTGAAGTGGATGAAAATTACTTTTGCCACAAACCGCAATCCTTCCACACTCTTCTGAGAGAGCAAGTGAAGGCCCAGCATGCTTGTCTAAGGCACAAACAAGGCCAGAGCTCCCCAGCAGGCTTCTGTGCATCAGAGAGAGCTCTTGTTTCCTTCAGTCACCACATACTCTGTAATCGAGGATTCAGAACCAAACCCATTTCAAAGACCAAGAAACTGAGCCTAAGGAGGGTTGCTCAAATGACAAACTAACACACCTCTGTCTGTCCGGCTCCCAGGATACATACTCAGCCTCTCTAGAACTGCTTGCTCAGGCTTCGTTTTCAAATGGTCCATGACTCAGTCTAGAAGACTGAGATGTGTCCTTGACATCAGTAGATGGGCTCATGGGCTCAGGTCCTGGCTGCTGGCTCTCCTCTAGTGTGTATTCACTTCCTTAGAAAATGATTTTTCCTTTGTTGAATCTATTGCTATCATGGGAAAAGAAGTGAGAATATTGATTCTGATTTTCTGTGGGTGAGGGCCAAGAACGCTCGTAGGATAGGCATTACTTATTGATGAGATGCGTTCTGAGAACTGCGCCACTGTTGCTGAGGGAATGTCTCGGCTTGTGGTCTTGTGCTTGCCCGATCCAGGTGGGGAGGTCAGTCCCTACCAGTGTCTCTTCATTACAGCAAGAGACCCAATGATCCCAAGGCTGCTGGCTCAATACCATTTAACATTAAGCTTTGTGTTTTAATGGGAGAATACTCCTCAAAACCATGCTAAAGTTTATAATACAGCAAATCCACTGAGCAGTAACATGTTCACTCTGGTCAATATCAGGAGTACTCCACATAACTTCAGGAATTGTATTTCTGTCTCACTCGTGGACTTTTTTCCAGTAACATGATTAGGAAAGGTAGCCTGTTGTGTTGCTCTCTCATGACAATTACAATGGCCCTATAATCCCTATGAGATCTCTACTTGTATGTAGCCTATAACCAATAGAAATATCACTGTGTGATGCATGTCTGTGTCAGCATACTATTTATTTACGTGATTCCCTAGGCCCATAAGCCCAAACTGTGGCTGAGAAAAATTTCTATTATCTAGAAAATAGCTTTTGACACTTGATTTTAGAGGTTGTGTCAAACAATTAAAAAAAAAAGCCAACTTTCCAGCTGAAAAGGCATTTGTCACTGACATGGATAACACCTGTGATTTCCAACAGAGGACTTCACTCTGCAGTTTAAACAGGTCCCAGTTGATGTATGAGGGTTCCAGCGAGTAGTGTGGGGTCCCAAGGCAAGGATATGGTTTTCCTTATACCTTTATTCCGTGGGTCTGGTACACATTGCTGCACACAGTGACTGCTTGATGAACTTTTCTGAATGGATTGCATAATGCATGAATTAGCAGTTAGCAGAGAAGAGATGCCATCCTAAGACATAAAAACCAAACTCAGTCTGTCTGCATTTGCAGCCTTGGAGCTTTCTTTATTTACCTTTACCTCATATTTCTCTGAGGACAATGAGGGCAGAAAGAGTTTTATAATCTTAAATACTAGGAAACAAAGCTGCAATGTGCCATGTGCCAATGAAGTCTGGCCCTCGTTTGAGTGTAGCTAATGAATGCATTTGTGTGCTCGTGTGTGTGCATATGTGTGTGTGCACGTGCACTGCTCTCTGGCCTGCAAAGTGGCCATACTGGATGCTGGAGGCATTGCCTTCATGGCTCAGCACCAAGTTCCAGGAACATCTGTGCCTGCAGCGTTCGGATCTCCACTAGGGGTCTCCAGCAGCTGGCGATTTGCAGTGGCAGTCGGGTTTGCAGGAGGCCTCTCTTTGTCTGCACCCCAGGTGTGGACTCCCCTTTGTTTCCTGGACAGGCAGCTACCTTGCCTGGAAGCCAGCTGGGTTCTCACTGTGCCTTCTAAGGCCACCGCAGGCTATCAGCATCTGCCTCTAGTTTACTCCATGTTCTCGGAGGAGAGCCAATGCTTTCTAGCAGGGTTAGGCATCTTGTATAGGAGACAGGGCTTGAACTACAAAGAGAAACAGTTCTCCCAGCAATGATTTTGATGAGGAGGAATTGACAGCAAAGGGGCCACTTTTCAGGCCAGAGTAATTTGCCATAAAATATTTAAAGCTGCTTGACAAACAGCCCCACAATTCTCCCGTGGATGCAGACCACTGGATTAATCTTCCAAGTAAGGAATATTTCATTCTGTGTTTAGCACAAGGAAAGGAAATGACCTTCTCGGAGAAACACCAGAAAGGAGAGCGCTCAGGGCAGCCCTGCGCGCCCAGGCCCAGTACATCCACTCTGTGGCATGTTCTGCCTGCCTTCAAGCTTCAAAGGAACGCTAAAATAAAATAATAAATTATAGTAATGTAAGAGTACCCTGAAAGCAATAAATAACGGGCGTTACAGCAGTCCGGGTTGATGGAGAGAAAGGGCCCAGGCTGTAAACATGTTGTTCTTTTACTTTTGCCACTTCAGTTGGTCTTCCTCCAAGCCAGAGCGTTCTCATGTTCTCACATACTGTCCACTGCCCTTTGTGCCCCAGAGGTGTTGTTCGTCAACCGTGATCATTGCCTCCAGGAGGAAAACCATTCAATTCTTTGCTCATGTATTCAGAAGCTATCTCTTGATGGCCTACTGTGTGCATGACATGGTAAATTACACAAAGGCTTGACAAGTAACATTTCCCACCCGTTCCCCACTCCCTCCGAGAAACTTTTAATGATGAGGGAGAGAAAAATGTCATCATCACACCCAGCCATACCATTAAGACATGACAGAACTGAGACCTGCTGGTAGGGAGTACAGCTGTATGAGAGGATTCCATGGAAGAGCTGGCTGGGAAAGGAGAAGGTTCTCTGGGCAAAGTGCCTTCTGCTGAACTTTGACCACAGCTCCACTGGTCAACAGGAAGGACCTGGACAGAGACTAGTGTTGATGGCTCCTAGGTACACAGGGCACAAAGAGAAAAAGAAGTACAGTTAGAAAAGGGAAGTGGAAGGTTTGGAAGGTAAGGTTCTGTTCAGCTTCTCAGGTTTGACATCCCCAGTTACCTAGGCTGCAGGGCAGCTTGCTTCACGGATTTATGATTTGGTAATAAAATTAATGCTAAAATTACAGTTAGGGGCTGGCAAGATGGCTTAGTGAGTAAGGACATTTGCCCTCAAGACTGAGGACTTGGGTCTGAGTTCAATTCCTGGAGCCACATAATAGATGGAGGAAATCTGACTCCTGTAAGTTGTCCTCATGACACACACACACACACACATGCACATGCACATAAACACACACACATATATATACATACATACAAACACATGTATACAGAGGTAAACACATGTGTACACATATGAACTTACATATAAACATATAGATACATAAGCATGCAAACACATGTAAACATGTGCATATACAAATACATGCATGAATACACATCAAATAAATATAAAAATACAAAGAGAGAGTAGGCAAGTGCTAAGTCAAAGCAAAATGGCAATTTAAAATTCTATGTCACAGCCCATTATTGACAAACTCTCCTTTTTCCAAAGATCCTTTATCATTTGGAGGAAGGTGGATGGAATATTTAAGAAAATTGTACCAGGTTACATTAGATTTTAACAAATCTTAGATGATACATTATTGTGTAATGCCATACAGAGTGAATTAAATGCACAATGAAGGTTTTATCACTTCACTCGGGGAAGTATCTGAGAAGACCCAGCACCAGTGGTTCCTGGACCTACTTACAAAGAGACTTAGCACACTGTGCCAGGTCCTGTTTGTTACTTTAGGTTTGGAACATCTGGTAGGGAGACTCAAGGCCCTTAGCCTTTGAATTGGAAAAAGGGTTTCTTGGCCATGAGCAGCTATGTTTTCCCTTCTGATTAACTTCCAGCAGTCACAAGTGAGCCATCAACTTTCCGATGTCAGTCCAGAGACTGGTGCTTTATGTTTGTCCTTCCAAACAGTTTACCATCTACCTCCTATCACAAGCTGGGCATCACGGAAGTTCTCTCTTCTACTTTTGGATTGCACTGGTTTTACCTGGCGGTGGTGCCGTCACAGTGAAAAGCTATCCATCCCTTCATCTATTTGGAGTAATGAAGACAGTCATTGGGCCATACTTTGCTTTTAAACATATTTATTTTATTATTTTTACCTATATGTTTTTACCTTCATGTTTGCATGTTGTCTTAGTTTGGGTTTCATTGCTGTAAAAAGACATTATGACCAAGGCAACTCTTATAAAGGAAAACATTTAGTTGGGGCTGGCTTACAGTTTCAGAGGTTTAACCCATTATTGTCATGGCAGGGAACACGGTGGCAGGCAGGCAGGCAGACAAAGGGCTGGAGGAACTGAGAGCTCTACATTTTGGTTTGCAGGCAGCAAGGAGGGGACTGGATTCCACACTTGGTGGAGTTTGAGCACAGGACACCTTAAAGCCCACCTCCATGGTGACACCCTTCCTCTAACAAGGCCACATTCCCTCCAATAAGGCCACACCTCCTAATAATGCTACTCCCTACGGCCAAGCATTTAAGCAAATGAGTCTATATGGGCCACTCCTATTCAAACCTCCACATATGCATGCCGCTTGGGTTCCTGGTACTCACAGAGTTCAGAAGAGGGTGTTGGATCTCCTGGAACTGGAGTTAATGATGGTTGTGAGCCACCTATGGGTGGTGCTGGGACCTCAACCCAGGTCCTCTTCAAGAACAACAGGTGTTCTTAATGGTGAGCCCCCTCTCCAACCCACACGCTTTTGCTTTTGTTACTAAAGATCTGTGAAGGCAAATGAAATCTGCACAAATAGAACCAGGCATTCCATGCGATTTAACATAAATAGTGAAGTCTATCACTTACTGCTCAACTTGGGACACTGAAAAAAAAAAGAGAAAGTTTGGGCCACAAATGAAACATTTTCCCAGTAAATAAGTCAAAACTGGTTATCTCTAGGAGAGAAGAAAAATATTGTTCAAACAATTGGTTCTATCTTTCGACTAAACAATTTACAACCTCTTCTGGAATACAGTCTTTAGGGGTAGCACAATATGGCTTCACAACTAGTATCTTTCTCATGCTTAACAAAACTCCATATTATCAGTAGTAGAAATGGAGAAACAGAACTATAAGGTATTTGCTGACATTCTAGTTTGAAGCGAGATGCTGGTTTTCTTCAATGCCCGGGTCTTAATGATCCTCTCCAGTGACATAGCCATGTCTGCCATCTAAAGCTCCAGAGGGCTTTGTAAATTACTAGTCAGACAACCAAATGCCATGTCATGTCTTGAACTCTGGGTGTCCAAGAAGTTTCACTCTCATAGAGTGGTCAAGAACATGCTGGGTGAGTATATGTCCCCATAGGGCTCCAGATGAAGGTCACCTCAAGGTTGCACTGCCCTCCAAAAGTGCGTGGGATAGTGAGACTTGGCAGGAGCTGACCCAGGCAGATCTGTCTTAAGAGCCCTGTAAATGGGAGTCCAGGAAGATAATGCTCAGTGTAGCTGAAGTGGCCCACAGGCTTTCAGCAAGAGGTTCACCCCATCCCCAACCCTTTCAAATTAATCAACAAACAAAAGTGGGCGGGGCACTTGTTGGGCATTCACACTGGGTTGGCATCCTGGGTGTGTGTGTTGGGGGGATATAAAATATACTTTAAATCAAGTAGAAAATGTGACACGAGTGCATATCATGATCCTTTATCATTTATTATTCACTGTACACGAGGTCCTCTTCCGATGTGGAGGCCCCCAGGACCTTGCTGTTCTTCCGGAGTCATTCCTGATCATTTTCAAATGGACTATGTCCTTTTTAGCCATGTTTTTCAAAATCGTGCCGCTCCCAATGAGAACACTTCCCGTTTTGCTCTATAATGAGAGTACTTTCATTCCTTTAATGTTTGCTTTTTTCCCCTTTGATCTAACAATTTCTGTTCAAATGTCACAGTTTTTCTGTAGCTTTAGGAATGAAAGAACCGATTACCCTGCTGGGAGCGTGAAACGGATTTTAAAATATATATATATATATATATATATATATATATATATATATATATATGCATGACATTTCCTTCCAGTAAAATTAATTTAGGTTTAAATACAGGAGGATGGCACACACCGGCTACAGTCCCTTTCTCTCATACACCTAGGCAATTCCTTAGCCTTAAAGGATTCAGCTGCACCTGCTGCAGAGTCTTAGTCTTTTGTGAAGATCCTACCAAGGGGCAGAGAACCACTTTCTTTGTGTAAGACCGATGCCACCTTTGGGATGTCTCTATTTCTTTTAACACCGGTCTCAGAAGCATAGTGGACTTAGGGGGCACTGTCCCTGCCAGTGTCTGGGGTACTTAAGTGTAGCCAGATCAGCTCTCTGAGTGCTTTAGGAGACGCTTCTTGTGGCAGGGCAGGGACCTTCGGTTCCTGACCAACAAAGGACAAATTAAAGGGTGGTGGGAAGGGCGCTTCCCAGCCTCGGTGGCATCCTGGCCTGCTCCTGCCCCGCTCGTAATCCTTAGAGACCTTGCCTTCTCCTTCTGAAAGTACACCGCCCGCCTCCACACCCCTTCCTCCGAGCTGTGTGGCTGCTCCAAACCTAGAGCTTGCTGCCAGTCCCCACCACCTTCTTCCTACGACCCCTCCATCCTCTTCTAACTCGGGGAGCAGCACTGTACACTGCTGCCCGGCCCGCCTCGCGTCCCTGGCGGCGTGCCCAACACCTCGGGGCAGGCTCCGAGTCCTGATGGTCCCCACCCCTTGGTCCGCAGCCTCCCCCTGCAGCCAGGGTTGCAGGAGCTGTCAAGCCCGCTGAGCGGATTCAGCCCGGAGCGCCGGCGTTCCTCTCCTTCCTTTGTGTGCGCGCGCGAGCCGAGTTGGGGAGGAGGGAGAAGGGGGAGGTCGCTGTCTATCTGTCTCCCCCGCCTTTGCCCGGGCCGCTCGAAGTGCGGCGGCGGTGGCGGCGGCGGGATCCCTAGAGTCAGTACCGGGAGCCGAGGGGCGCCCAGATTCCAGTCCCGCGCAGGGAGCGGGCCCCCGGCGGGGACAGCGGGGGCGGACGCCAAGAGAGGTGGTCCCATCCTCCTAGCCGGCCGCCTCGGCCTCGCTGTGCCCCTGCCACCTCGACGCCCGCAGCGGAGTGCGCCCAGGCTCCGAGAGGGACGGCGAGCACGAATAAATAGCGGCGGCGGCAGCGCGTCATCTGGCGGAGCAGGAAGTGCAGGCAGAGTCCGGAGGCCAGTGCTTTCCGCGCGTCCCCAGGACTTTGCCATGGGCTGGGGGCCGCGCGGGCTGCGAGCAGCCGGCCGAGGGCAGCGGCGACGCCGCCCGCACCAGGACTGAGAGAGCGGTGACGTGCGGCACCGAGATGGCAGCGTCCAGCAACTCTAGTCTGTCCGGCTCCTCCGTGTCCTCTGGTGAGTTTCAGCGCGCGGGCGCCGGTGCTGGGATGGAGAGTCTACCTGTGGCCGTCCCGCCCGCTCTAGGAGAGCGAGGCGCGGGACACGAGCGTTCCCGGGACACTTGTTAAGGTGGTCAGCACCTCTGTGACTAAGCCGTGACAGCATAGAGATGGGACTCGGTGGTGTCCTAGGCGTGCGGACCAGGAGTCTGGGGCTCCTGGCGAGCAGTAGCTGCCAGCACAGCCTTGCACTTTCTGCACAGCTGGAACAGGGGCAGAAGGCGCAGGGAAGCTGAGGGCACAGCTGGGCTCGGGACCTGTCTGCCTTGGTGCCTGCTACCCTGGATACCCAGAGCCAAAGAAGGGTGCAAACCCCAGCTCCTTGCAGACTCGGATTTCTTTGTTTGTTTCAGAAATTAGCTCCTTGGAGACACTCGCTTGGGGTATGGGTTTGAGAGAGCAGCCAGGATGAAATGTGCCTTGCTCGTCTGATTGAAGTGGGATAGTGGAATAGAGGTCGAGGCCAGCCTTTGACTCCTGGCATGTTTACTCTCTCTCTCTCTCTCTCTCTCTCTCTCTCTCTCTCTCTGTGTGTGTGTGTGTGTGTGTGTGTGTGTGTCTGTAGAGACAGACAGAGACAGAGAGACTGTGAGACAGAGACAGAGAGCATGTGTGTGCGTGCGGGAGGCGGGTGGTGGGGCTCTAGACACGTTCTTGTCCTACGCTGTAATTTTACTTTCAAGGCTTCCAATTTTTTTTTCTGTGTTAAATGTGGCTGGGTGAAAGAAGGGCTTTCAAGCTTTTCTATGGTTGATCAGCAGGTTTAATTGAACAGAAAAAAATGATAATGAATGTGAACGCATAAGAATCAATGGAGGCAGCCCCTCTGGTTTCTGAACATGACAGGTTTCTAATCAGAATGATGCATTAGGTACAGTTATACTACCCCTTTGGTCACTGAAAACTTTAATAAGAAACCCTGAAGGGGGGATGGCTGGTAAGACATTTGGCATGGTATACAGAACTCAAGGGTCAAAGACAACAGTCTTAAAGTCCTGGTGGGAATGCTCAGTGTGTTACTAGTGTATGGTGTCCTCTGTTGAGTTCTTTTTAGTTAGTCTCCAAAAATTAAATTTGGAGTGGAGAAGAGATGCAGCACTGGACAGGAAGGCAGACATAAATGGAACCATAGCTACGGATGTGTAACTAATCAGATCGTAGACACAAGGTGACTGTGACCAGTGTAGGTGTTCTCTTGAAAGCTACATGCTTTTTTTTTTTTTTTTTTTTTTTTTTTGCCAGGTTTAGTCCCAGGGAAATGACATTTCCTTTAATGACCGCTGCCAACTAATAAAAACAGCATTGTTAGGTGTCCGGTAGTTTAAGCAGCTGGCAGTAGGGACTGGTGGGCAGAGCAGTCAGCTCTTATTAAGAACAGCAACAAGTTGACCGCCTGTGGTTTTAATTCTGAGAACTCAGCAAATGCTAAGGCTTATTTTTAGTACCCTCAAACCACTGCTGCTGCGTTTCAATTCATTTTGGTTGACTAACATTGAATTTAAGATGCAGAGATGTTGGCTTCCTATTAGCACATGCTTCTCCCTCTCCAAAGCCTGCCCATTTGATGGACTGAGAGGGTAAAGGTAGCAACAGGGCCGACTGTGGAAGGATAAGGAGACAGCCCTGGAGGCATGGATCACAGATGCTGTGGCATCGAAATTCTGGATCTTGATACAGCTTAAGAAGCCTGATGACAAATCCTAATTCAACCCTGGGAGGACTCTGCTGCTCCAAGAAGCCAGGATAAGCTGTAGAGGGTGGTAATTGTTTTGCAGATAGGGGAGGCATGCTTACAATGGCTTTCTCTCCAGTTTTATGGACCGCCGTTTTTTTTTTTTTTAATCATGTTGGAAACTGTGGGAAATTGCATGAAATCTGAGATGCAAAGAGTGGACGTGAATCTATTTACTATTTCATGTAAATCAACCTGACCCGTGGGCTTATATGGCTTACTCCCCCAATTCATCAGACACTTTGTCTTGCAAAATATGGAATCCTGGTTCTTTTTTTTTTTTAAAGCACATTTACCATTGTGTGGGTAATGAATAATTCAGAGGACACAAGCAATTCACACCTGTGAGAGGTGTTGAGCAGCAAAGAATAGAGTCTGCTTCTCAGAGCAGCTGGGTTCTCTCAGGCAAAGGCCAGAGTCTGAGAGAAAGTAGGGCACTCTGTGAACCCATTAGTCACCATGCGGAAGGGCCAACTGTGGGCCAGGCTTGGGCTTCAAGGCTTAGCAAGGAAGATAATTCTAGCTTTCTTTGTAGCTTCCAGCTTCTGAGATCATTGTATTTGAATTCTGGCTCCACTGTTGACCAGTGTGAGGCATCTTGAGGTGGGTGGGTTACTTAAATTTTTCCTGGCTTCAATTTCCCCATTAAATCAGTATGCTGAGTTTTTGGGCACAGGGTCTAATTCGTAAGAGTGCCTGATGTAGAGGAGAGATGGCTCAGTGGTTAAGAGAGACTGCTGTTCTTCCCGGAGGACCTGAGTTCAGTGCCCAGTACCCTTGGTACATGGAAAGGCTCACAACAACCTGTAACTCCAGCCCCACGGGATGTATGCCCTCTTCTGGCCTCAATAGAGACACCTAACGTACACACAACACTCACACAAATAAATCTTTAAAAAAAACGTTTGTTGCAAACAGATAATCTTTGAGGAATGAAATGAAGTTGCTCACTGGCTTCAACCTTAGGTGCTGAAATAAATTCAGCTCCCAGTGCACATAAAATCTCTTAAATCTCTTCTTCCTTCGTATGCTATCTTAGGGTCTCTATTGCTGCAAGGAAACACTATGACCAAAAAGCAAACTGGAGAGGAAGAAATTCTTTAGCTTACGCATACAGATTGCTTTCCATCATCAAAGGAGTCAGAACAGAAACTCAAACAGGGCAGGAACCGTGGGTGGGGGCAGGAGCAGATTGATTCAAAGACCGCAGAGGGGTGCCACTTGCTGCCTAGCCCCTATGGCTTGCTCAGCTGGCTTTCTTATAGAACCCAGGACTGCCAGCCCATGGATGGCACCACCCACAATGGGTCAGGCCTTCCCCCATTGATCACTAATTGAGAAAAAGCCTTACAGCTGGATCTCCTGGAAGCATTTCCTCACCGGAGGCTCCTTCCTCTCTGATGACCCTAGCTTGTGTCAAGTTGACACAATACCAGCTAATGCATATGAACTTAGCCTTGACTGTGAGCTCCATTAAAGAAACATTTATTGAGCACATTCTACGTTTCAGACATAGCTCTGAGTGTTTGCATTGAAAAGATAACTCAAGAGTCTCCCTGAGAAGTAGCAGGAGACATAGGCAGCATCTCATAGCCCGTGTCCTACAGTGATACAGTACATTCTGTAGAGGGCTGTGCAGGGCAAGGAAGTGATTGCTTCACTCTGGAGTGGCCAGTGGAGTTGACACAAGTGTTGGGCATTGATGGATAGTTAGAAGCTTTGTAGAATGCAGGCAGAGAAAAGCATTTCAGGATGACTGAGAATTGAGACCCAGCCTGGAGATGGATAAGTCGGTAACTTTCTTTCCCTTGCTTTTCTTGGGGGCATTGATCAATTCCCGGAGGCTGTGATGAAATGACCCTGGAATCAAGGATGAACTTGGACATTGGGGCACTAGTAAAGTAACAGCCAGCTTCTACAGGGTCCTAATATGCTCTAACCCAATCTCTGAGGAACAGTTTGCTGGTGTTCACATGGAGGGAAACTGGTAATTCGCTCAGCATAAGCTCAAGGTTCTCTGATTCGAATAATCTTCCCTGCTATTGTTTAACTCCATCACCCAAGTGTGTCCTTGTGCCTGTTACCAACTGTCACATAACAAAGTCATCAGCTTGACATTAACTTAAAAATAAGTTTTTTTTTTAAGTTAATTTGCTGAGAACTCTTCAGAATTGCCTTATGGAGGGTTCAAAGAAGGTTTAATTCCTTTTATTATTTTAAATCCTCTACCAACACACAGAAATCAATACCTTTAAGATTTTAACTCTAGCTGCATATGTAGCTGAGGATGGCCTAGTTGGTCATCAGTTGGAGGAGAGGCCCTTGATCCTGTGAAGGTTCTATGCCCCAGTATAGGGGAATGCCAAGGCCAGAAAGTGGGAGTGGGTGGGTTGGGGAGCAGGGGGAGGGAGAGAGGATAAGGGACTTTTGGAGGGGAAACTAGGAAAGGGGATACCATTTGAAATGTAAATAAAGAGAATATCTAATTAAAAAAAAGATTTTAATATAGCCAGGTGTACTTGATGATATCCAGAAATAAAGTGGCTGATTTGAAAATGTTTTCTTAATAATCATGGGTCATATTTGCTTTTATAATTAAAATAAGAATTTTTGCATATTAGTAATGTGATTGCCAAATGGATAATTTCACAATCAAGAAAAAAAAAAACCACCGATAATACAATGTAGTAAACAAATGAGATATTTTCTAGTAAATGAACAAGTTAGAATACTAAATATTAAAGAGACCCCTGTATAAGAATTTAACATTTTGAAAACATAAGCATATGAGATTATTAAAATGAAGTTGGCCATTTTTACAACAGGAAAAAGGTAAAAATCAGCCTGGTGTACAGTATCTTAACCTTAATTGAAATATGATTCTTGAATGGATTGAGGTATTTATTGTTGTGGATTCTTCAGGGCAGTATTGAAGACAGGGAGGCAAGTTGTGTTTTGCTCTCACACTGGTGTTGACCCTAGAAGCAGGAATGTTTCTCATTTATTATTGGGAGGGCATGCCCAATGACATACACAGAAAGCCTTACATTCCTAGATGCAGAGGGAACACCTGGACTTTGGGAATTCTGGGAACCACTAACAAGTGTGTGGTTAGGGGCTGCATGGGTCTAGGTTCTACCAGGGAACCATGACAGGGGCAAACCTGTACACAGTGAAACCTTTTGGGTCTTTGGACCCAACCTTTTCTTCTGTAATATTCAGTTACATGGAGAAGACATTGCTTTGCTTTCCAATGATAGCTGCTGGCTGTAGAGAGACTATCTTGTGTATTGTATGGATGCATCACCTATCAATTAAAAAGCTTATGGCCTATAGGAAAGGATAGAGTAGAAGGCGGGACATCAACTAGGCAGAAAGAATTCTGGGAGAGAGTGAGGCACGAGAGATTCACCCAGGAAGATGTGACGATGTGGATACATGGTACCTGAGCACAGGTGCTTGAGCCACGGGGCAGAATGTGGATTAAATAAGTGGGTTATTTTAAGTTATGATCTAGTCAGGAAAAAAAAAAAGGCCTAGCTATATGGCCAAGGTATTTGTAAATATATTTTGAGTCCTAGTCTTATGTCTGGGAGCATGGAGCTGGGAGAACCAGACCTAACTTCTGCAGTTGGAAGCAAAGCATCCCAGTCATCGATGTTAGCAGGAAGGGTCGATGGTCTGTTTTATTTTAAATCACATGCACAAAGAAATTGGAGTTAAAAACATTTCTGGGGGCTGGTGAGATGGCTCAGCAGGTAAGAGCACCCGACTGCTCTTCCGAAGGTGATAAGTTCAAATCCCAGCATCCACATGGTGGCTCACAACCATCCGTAACGAGATCTGGCGCCCTCTTCTGGAGTGTCTGAAGACAGCTACAGTGTACTTACATATAATAAATAAAATAAATCTTTAAAAAAAAAAATTCTGTTAAAAAGTGACAAAACTAAGGTTAATGCTGAGGGAGAAAGCACTCTCTCCCATGAAGTCCGTCTGCTTTCCTGGCGGCCTCTTCACATCTGAATGAACTTTAACACCACCACTGCCTACTTGTACTTACTCAGATGAGCCCAATAAGACAATCTTCTTAAACAAATATATTTGCTGTGGATTTAATCTTAAGACCAAAGGGCAAAGGTTGACGAATGGTCACCAACCCAGACTATGCTAGGAGACTGTGGGACATTTTGGAAGACAGGGCCTCTGAGTTGAGGGCTTTCCCCGCTATCCACCAGGAGATGAACAGTTCCCCTCAGCCACCTATTCCCTGCCATGAGTTTCTGCTTCACAGCAGAACCCAAACCTGACCATGGGTTGAGCCCGCTGAAATAAATCTTGCCACTCTTAAGGATATCAAGAGTATTTTGTCACGGCAGCAGAAGACAGCCAGGAGGACACAGCTTTCTAGTATTTAACAGGGGCCACACTGACTTATGTGTTTTGCACAGGTACCTCCTTCCCCACCTAGCCCCCTGAATTATGAAGGTGACTCTGTCCTTCGTTAGACTTTTGAGGGATAGAAACATCAAGTATTTTTGAAGGCCAGCCTGTGTATGGTCTAACTGGACAGGGTGTACTCTTAACTGCTACCTGGGGCCCGGGCTCAGTGTTAGCCTCCATTGAGGACCATCTGCTGCTCAGCAGGGTCTCCTGTTGTTCCTACACAGTGGTAACAACAACCGGACATTTCGTTGGAAAAGACGCACAGTGTTGTACTGGCATGCTTGGGGAAAGAATCTCCTGCCAAAAGACCAGCATTCCTGCCAAGATATGTACAAAGAAAGAAAAAGCAGTTCTAGCATCAGGCTGGCAAATGATTGTTAACAGTCACCCATCACTCTGAGGAGTGTGTTTGCGTTTCCTAGCTTCTAATATGGCTTCCCATATGCATTGTACATCTTTTCTTCCTTGTCTGCCTACCTGCCTGCCTTCCCTCCTTTCTTCCTTCTTTCCTTCCTCCCTTTTCTTTCTTTTTCTGCATGTTTGTCATTTTTGTTTGGAAATATTCTCACAAAGCCCACATTTGGTTTACCTTGCCTTCAACATTATCTAAGTTCTCTGGCATCCTCCACGGGCCACGTTGAGAGAGAAAACTGTCTTTCTGTCTTCCACATGGATTTGCATCTGTGTGGACATGTATGCCTCAGTGCATGATGTGTGGAACAAGACACAGTTGTGTGACTCCAAGTGGCTAGCAGGAGTTTCTTCAACTAGGCCATGGCAAGAGGGAGCCAGCCTGTGTTAGGACTGTACCAGCCTCACAGGCAGTCAACAATGCTGGAGACTTCTGTTACTGTCCCCAAGGGACGGAAGGGTTGGGAAGATCAGGGTGAGGTGGGGTCTGAGGTTGATGGCCTAGGATGTGACCATTGACGTATCAGAGTACTTCTTGCTAGGGACTCAGTAAGCGCTGCCACCAGTTCCTATACAAATAACCAGCTTTCTTCCTCACTTGTAGTCACACTGCATAGTGGGTGCTGTTCTGTGGATTTAGTACCATGGTATGATTTAGTCACAACATTGGCTCGTTTCAACAGGTAGGCCTGTCAGTCACCCAGCCTCACCCCTTTTGCAATATGGTAGCAGCGACATGAATTATTAATTTAAAACAACCAGTGTGTAATCCTCCTTTGTCCACTAACAAACATGAACTAGGCTGAGCAGGTTTGGAGTACAGCGGAGCTCGGCGTTTGTTTAGCAGATCCTGACCTTTGGTGCCTGTGAAGGTCAAGGTCCAGAGAACTCAGGACTATCTGTCCAGTACCACTCATCGAGGTCACAATGGGGCTGACTGTTCTCCAGAGTTCTAATTTCCACATACACACCAACTCTTTATTCTTCTTCCTGGCCCAAGCCAAAGAGTAGTATCAACCGTAGAGAATTTGTTGATGACTTTTCTTTTCTTTTTTTTTTTTTTTCTTTTTTTTTTCTGTCTGGCTTCATGGACAATGTTCTGCTCAATTATGTGGGACTTTAAAAAGGCAGGCGTGCAGTCAGTCCTTTGTGTTTTATATGGGCTTTGCATATCCTGGAGACATCAAGACTTGAGTGAATCCAACCTGCTACAGCTCCGTACAGAGCTGCTTTAACTAGAGTGGCCGTTAGCCACAGGCAGCTACTTCTTTTTACATTTGAAAGAATTCAGTTCCTCATCTCCTCTAGAGCATCTGAATGCTCCTAAGCACTCTCCTCTAGTGGCAACTAAGTTGGACCACACATTGTGGGGAGAAATCCTTTTGGGTGACATAGTTCTAAGACGGACCAAGGAAGAAAGGGAACCAGCCGAGGACAGAGAACTCCATCTTATGCCATCGCATTTTATGGTTTAGGTTTTCTAGTTAATTTTGCCAACTGACTTTTAAAAAGAGCAGTTTCTTCATAATTGAGAGGACCTGTGGAGTGATGGCTAAAGGACAGGATGGTGATGAACAGAATAATTAAAATGTCTGTGATCTCATTTCCTTTTAATCCTGAAGTTTGATTTAAGTTTCCTACCGAAAAGAATCTGTTGTTTCCTTACTGGTAACTTGATTTCTTTTTTAAAGAAAAAATTCCACAGTGAGTGTTAATTTCAGCCTCCAAGAAAAAAAATACCTATGTCTACAAATGCCTGGGTCTCTCAGTTGTATCTCTTCTAATGCATCAAGAAAATAGAAAAATTGTGACTATGTGGACTAAGGTTACTGACTGCATATCTCAGCCATGTTATCAGCAAACTATTTGCCTAGAACCATTCTCCTTCTGTATCAGGCACACTGGCACAGCCATGCAAATGAATTGAGTATGTTAAAAAAATCCAGTTAGTTTTTGGAATGTTAAGTTCACATAATTTGGAAGAAATGCCTACAGATAAGATACTGGAACATGAGAGTTCTTCAGAAAAGGAAGGTTTTCCCCTTGAACGGCTGTTACCACCTTCAGGTACAACAGAAGTAGTGAGGTGAACGATGTCTTTTAAGTGTCAATCACTGTCAGAAGGACCACTGGATTCTGAAACCAATAACCTGAAGACTGTGATGTTCATAGCCTGTTCTTTACCGACATGATTTCATACCCTGGCTCTAGGCACTGTGATTCACAGACTCACTGGGGAGGTGACCTTACGCAATTCTCTTCTTGTTGGCGGCTCAGTTCTATGCTTTTGTGGTGCCCATAATTGACCTTTATAGTTTCACTGTACTGTTTCAAGGAAATGAAACCCAGAGCTTCCTTATGGTTTCAGATGGTGCCATGCTAGCAATGTAAAGTCCTTTTCCTTGAAATGGTTTTATTTCTAAAGAATAAACCCAAGAGATCGTGTTAGGATAAAAAGTAGGAAGGAAGGACATGGCTTCAGGAGTCAGTCTTTTGCTGTATCTGCCAGCATATAGGAGTTGCAGGTTTACCCTGAAGAGTCTCCTTCTCAGACCTAGATTTGCCCTGATCAATATGGAAATGCATGTGGCTAAGGGCTCATTGAATTATGGCTAGTCTCTGAATTATTGATGACTAAAAGCATCCTGGGGAGTAAAAGGTTTATTTCATTTTACAACTTTCAGGTCACTATGAGTGAGGGAAGTCGGGGCAGGAACGTAAGGTGTAAACCTGGGGGCAGGAACTGATTGATGCAGAAGCCATGGAAGAAGAATGCCGCCTACTTACTGGCTTATTCCTTACAGCTTGCTCAGCCTGCTTTCTTTCTTTCTTCTTTTTTTTTTTTTTGGTTTTATTTTATTTTATTATTATTTTTTGTTTGTTTTTTTCGAGACAGGGTTTCTCTGTATAGCTCTGGCTGTCCTGGAACTCACTTTGTAGACCAGGCTGGCCTCGAACTCAGAAATACGCCTGCCTCTGCCTCCCAAGTGCTGGGATTAAAGGCGTGCGCCACCACGCTCGGCTCAGCCTGCTTTCTTATACAGCCGGGATCCCCTCCTCTCACGTCAGTCCCTAATCAAGAAAATTCCTTCCAAGCTTGCTTTACAGGCCTATTTATTTATTTATTTATTTATTTATTTATTTAAGTTGACAACAGTTTCTTTCATACAATATATTTAGATCATTGCTCCTCCCCTATCCCAGCTCCTCCCAGCCACCCGACCCACTCAACTTTATATCCGCACAAAACAAAATAAACAAAAACCCAAGAAACAGAAACACCCAAACAAACTCACAAAATCAAAAACCCAAACAAACAAAAGACCAATTAAGTTGAAATGTGCCAAAGCAAAGCAAAGCAAAAACGAAACAAAGAGTTCACAAAACCACCATGGAGTTCATTTTGTGTTGGCCAGCCACTATGAGCATTGGGCCTGCCCTGCAGTGTGGTGGATACTCCCTCCCAGTGACACTCCATTGGAGAAAACGGTTTTCCCTTCGCCAGTGCCAGTTGCAGGTAGCTTCTTGGTTGGGAGTGGGATCCAGTGTCCATGTCCTACGGTCAGTGCCTGGACCCCATCACACTTGAATCCACGTAGGTATTGTGCATGCTGTCATAGTCTCATATGTTGGTCCTGTTGTGTCTTGAAGGCTTCTACAGGCCAGTCTTACAATGCATTTAATATCGCATATGTTGCTTGCAATATTTCTGCAGCAGACAGAACTGGTCTGGGTGGCTCCTGTGAGCAAGCCTGCTCTAGCCTTTGCCACAGAGAGTGCCAAGCACAGCCTGCTGATGCACACCCTGTGTCTCCCACTGTATGCTCTCCAGAAGTGACCGTCCGCCCATTAAGACAACTGAGCCCATATTCCAAGGTCCTGATTTGAGCCCCAGACTTAAAGGCATCATTAGTTATTCTTGAGTCTGTACATAGAAGAAGTGCCATACAGAGAGACGGTTGGGACACTCATTAGATGCTTGTATAGAAGGGTTTGGCTTTTTCTATTGTTTTGTTTTAGAGTCACTGAATTCCAGATTTTACACATCTAGGTGTTGATTTTGGGTAACCCTTTCAAAGAAAGTCTGCGGTGTTCTGAAGTCGTAAGAGAGACTGAAGAGCCAAGGGGCCTCTCTCTGCCTGTGTGCAAAATGCTGCTCTGATAGTCTCTAAACTGAAGCATCCTGCTGTCAATCTGTATATGTCCACACACACACACACACACACACACACACACACACACACACACACACAATCTGTGTGTCTGTCCATGTCTACACAGAGAATAGAAGTAGATCAGCTTTCAAACAAAAGTTATTTCTAACCAAATTTATATTGCATATAAGTTAATACCAAAGGAAATGAAAAGGCAAGCCTAGCATTACTTTTAGTAATGAAAAAATTCACTTGGGATTATGCTAATGATATGTAGATATTAATACACATAATACCACTGCCTAATATTGATTTAAGTTGCTCATTCAAATTCACTTTATTATAGAAAAATTAGCCATTTTGCTTTACAGGGCTTGCCCCCACAGATAGCATTGGAAACATTAAAGTGTGTTTCTTATTTTCTGGTTGGCGTATGCAGAGAGCAGTGTAGGGGCTCCCACAAGCCATGTGCCCTTCGACTTGTGAGCTCCTGGTTGGGGCCCCCTGGTTTATATCCATTGCCCTTTATGCCTCCTCCCTCGTGATCAGTGTCTAGGGTTAGGATGTTCATTTCCTACGACTGGCATTACTATGGCCTAGGGCTGAACTTTGGCCATACAAGGGGCCTATGCTGGTTTGCCACAAACTAAGCTACATGCCTTGTTTCCCCTCAAATGTACATTCTTCCTCAGGGGGTTGGGAGGAGGAAATCAACAGACAGGGATTTTGTAAAGTCTGCTGAAATAATTAACATCAGATTATGGCTGGGAACAACCCTAGCAAGTGCTAGCCAGACAAGCACCCACGTTAAGGCCTGATGAAGTGTGAATGCCACTTGCCTTGAGGAACCTGCTGATGACTGGTCTGTATTTAGCTCTGCACTGCACTGTACTAGCAGAGTGTTTTGTAAAAATGCACACAGCAGCCTTTCTGGGAGGAGATGCCCTGTAGCATCTCCCTTTCATGAACAGCGGAGTGTAAATCTGTCACTCAGAGACTCCTGGAGATGTGTCTGACTCCATCTGGAGTTTAAGCTACATTTCTTCACAGTAATGAATCCCATCCGTTTGTTACCCATGCAGCCGATAGATAGCTCTTCTTTCCCAGGCTTTACAGTGAACCCTCTGAACCTTGTTTCTAATACCCAGTTCTTGGGGTTTGTGAACAAATGTGGGTGCATTTGAACCTCACACTGTTGATAAGGTTTTGTTAGTAGCAGTGGGCTCTGTTAACTTGGACTGCCCTGGCTTCCAGTGCCTTGTCTGTAAATGGGCTGCTAAGACTGGGAGAACTGAATCTGAAAGTGTCTTTGAAAGAGACTTGAAAATTCATGGGGAAAAATTCAAGATCTTCTCGTGCTCGAGAGAGGCTTTGTAGGTTCTCTTCTAAGGCGAGGTGGACCATCAGCTCCGGATCTGCTTGCTGTCTGTGCACACCTTTTCTTAACGCATGGACCAGCTCTTCTTCAACCAGCTGTCAGATTTTTGGCACGTAACAGAACCAAGTCAGCCAATGTGCACCCAGCATTGCCAATGCCATTTTAAATTAGCTTAGATTGTTTAAGGGAATTCTAAGGGTTGCCACTGTTTATCCTTCCCTATCTAGAAGACTGGCTCCCCCCTACCCTGCGCTTTTTAAATTAATTTCTATATAATGTACAGTGCAGATTTTCCTCAATTTAAGATGAGTTGCATCCAGCCAAGCAGTGGTGGCGCACGCCTCTAATCCCCGCACTTGGGAGGCAGAGGCAGGCAGATTTCTGAGTTCGAGGCCAGCCTGGTCTACAAAGTGAGTTCCAGAACAGCCAGGGCTACACAGAGAAACCCTGTCTCAAAAAACCAAAAACCAAACCAAAACAAAACAAAACAACAAAAAAAGAGTTGCATCTAACTAAGCACATTGCAAATGTAAAATACTGTAAATTGTGAAAGCATGAAGTCTTAGGTTTTCTGTTGCTGTGAAAAGACACCACGGCCAAGGCAACTCCTATAAAGGAAACCATTTAATGGGGGCTGACTTATAGTTCAGAGGTTCAGTCCATTGTCCTCATGGCAAGAAGCTTGTCCACATGCAGGCAGACATGTTGCTGGAAAAGGGGCCCAAGAGCCCAGAGTTCTACAGCTGGTTCAGCAAGCAGCAGGGAAACGAATGACAGTGGGCCTTTGTTGAGCTTTTGAAACCTCAAAGTCCACCCCCAATGACATACTTCTTCCAACGAGAGCACACCTCCTAATAATAGTGCCAATCCTAAGAGCCTATAAGGGCCATTGTCATTACCACACATGGGATACATCTAACCTACCTGAGCACCAGAGTTTAGCAGCACAGCATACAGTAGTTCTGGTTTCTGCAGGGCTCCATCCTGTGATCACATGGCAGCTGCTGCTGCCTGCCTCCATGGCTGATGAGGGCTTGTTGCTTGGTGCCCAGTGTTGATGGAGACTATCTTCCTCACAGGGAAAATATCAAAGTTTGAAGTATAGTCTACTGAACTTACATCACTTTCATAGCCTTATAAAGTCAAGCAGTTGTCCCTAGAGAACTGTCTACATGAGAAAGAATTTTCCAGTAGACCTGCATGTTGTGAAGTGTATAACACAATGTCCAGGAAGTCACCACACAGCTTAGAAGCACTATCTCTCCTCAGTCTTCCCAGGATTCTCCCTCCTTTCTCTGTCTTCTTCTGGACCCTCCTGATAAGGTTCACAACCCTGAATTTTTCTATTTGTTTTTTGAGCGCTAAAGCTGAAGTTGTGAGTAGTGTCTGCTTTACAGGAACTCAGTAACTAGATGTGAGGACATGAATATTTATGTCAGGCAGTCTGTTACGGGTGCCCACGTGCCAGTTTTATGAGGGACTAGCTATCCTTTCGCATTGGCGCATGCTTGCTTTAGTGGTTTTCAGAAAATTAGCTTTCTTTAAATTCATAATATACAAATGTAACTAGTAATGTACAAAGTAGTACTTTGTACCGACAGACTCCCCCCCCCCCCAAAAAAAAAAATCAAACCGTCTTTTCTGCACCAGGACTTCATAACTCGATTTGCAGTTCACAAGCCCATTGTAGCAGTGAATAGTGGACACTTAGGAAATGTAAATACAGCAATGTAATTTACATGCTGCAAGATGAGCCTGAGAAACATGGTAAGTGAATGAAGCCATTCACAGAAGACTTTGATGGCACTGATATAAGACATTCAGGAGAGAAAATCATAGACTCAGGAGTAAATTCCTTGTTCCTGAACATCGGGGAGGAAAGTGAGCCCCCTGCCAAAAGACAGAAGTTGCCTTTTGGGACACTGGAAGCATTTAAATTTGACTGTGGTAATGGTTTCAGATGTCTGAGAATACTGGGGAAAGTCATTAAATCTTGCATTTCTTAGCAGATGAATTGTGTAGTGTATGTTAATTGTGTCCCATTAAAGCTATCACTTTTTAAATGCCAAAAAAATTAGGATAGTAAAAAAGAGGGCCAGCCATGGTGGTACATTCTTTTAATCCCAGCTCTTGGGAGGCACGGCCTGGTGCATCTTTGGGAGTTCAGGATCTGCCTGGTCTACAAAGAAGATCCGGTCTGAAAAAAAACAAAAAACAAAAAACAAACAGACAAAACAATAACAAACCCAAACCAGAACAACAACAACGAAACAAAAAGGGAAAATGTTCACAGGGTAAGCCCATATTAAAAAATATCCACAGGACAGATCTATTCTGGACAAGATGCTAGTAACCACGTAAGAGACATTTTATCCCATAGCACTGATTACTTACAAGTCTCACGATGGTGCTCCTTCCTTCCTTCCTTCCTTCCTTCCTTCCTTCCTTCCTTCCTTCCTTCCTTCCTTCCTTCCTTCCTCCCTCCCTCCCTCCCTCCTTCCCTCCTCCTTCCCTCCCTCCCTCCCTCCTGCTCCCCTTTCTCCCCTTCCTCATTCCCTCCCTCTCTCCTCCTCTCCTCCCTCTCCTCCTTGTGTTATTGAGAACAAACACCTCTGATTATTTTTTAGCTTTTGATTATGTCTCACCAAGTTGTCCAGACTGACCATGAGTTTGCAATCCTGCCTCACTCTCTTGAGTAGCTGAAATTTCAAGTTACAAGCCAGTCTGAGGCTTTATACCCTATTTATTTCCACGATTCATTTTTACTCTCTGGCCAGTTGCTCGTCTCTTGAGACTAGGCCATGGAGCCTGGTCCCTTAGCCTCCATTGGACAAATGCCTTCCTCCTCTCCTTGTGTCCCCTAATGACAAGGGTATTCTCCCTCCCACTGAAGAATGAGGAGAACAGCAGGTCTTTCCCCACTGTTGGACAAGCAATTAACATGTTTTTTCATGACTCGTTAATTAGATTTTTCCAGCTTTCTAAACCCAGGTCACCTTAGCTGTGTGTCCCCCTGTGCCAGTTGATAGCCTGGTTACTAATACAGCTGTGCACCTGCTGCCCCCTGTTCTCACAAGAAGGCTGTCTGTCTAGCCATCCCTAAGATATCTTGTCTGTGCAGATGTTCCTAAGGATGTCTTCAGCTGCCTCTTCTGTTGTTTCTCGTCAAAGGGCCGGCACCCTTTGATCGTGCAAGATCACAGTATCGCACCATAAATAGTTTTCTTAGAAAGAGTAAAATGTTGCAGAGGAATAGCTTTCTTGGATGTTCTGAGAGTGTTAGCTTTTATCCTGAACAAGCCAAGGAAACTGTGTTTGATCCCGTCACATCTAAAATATGAATCAGCACAAACAGAAACCTTTCTGGAGTCACACAGTTTATTGCACTGACTCCAATTAGTGAGCATCTCTCCGACACCTGCTGCTTTCCAGTAGTGGCTCGCAGGGAAGCACTCCTCTTGCCTTTGCTGGGGACACTGTCAGTTGGTCAGAGAGACAGCTGTGCCCTGGAGCTGATGGAGGTGTCAATGACAGTGTCTGAAACTGGACTTGAACAACTTTGTCGCTTCTTCTCTTAAGGTCTCACTGGAGTGTGTTCCTGTCATCCAGAAAGGGATGTGAGCATGGGACAGAGTGGAGCTGTTCTCTGTTCTCCTCAGGGTGGAATCTGGCTGCCATCCCTGAATCCCCTAGGGCAGCAGCATACATGTGACAAAGTGCAGTGCTCTGTGCTGGCCTCTGCAGCTGCCTTGACACCTCACTCCATAGGTCCTCCTCCTCCTCCCTAAGCCACAGGCTGAGTTCTCTCTAATGAAAGAATCCCAGGACCTGGTGCTCCCTCATGGCCCAAACTCATCTCAGGAAAGCAGCACCCTTCTTCCTGGCCAGGCACCAAGAGTCTTTCATACGGGATAGAACACCACACCTCCAGTAGCATGAAGTTCTGTCCACTGTGACCTCCCATTATGCCAGCTTCTCTCTAATTCATTTCTTCTTCATGGGTGAGCTTTTTCTTTAGCCTTACTCTGGTGTCAGGATGACATCAGTCTTGGAATCATATCTAGACTCCCACCCCCGACTCTATGAAAAATAAAAAAATCTTCACAAGCATTGTTACCTACAACAGATGTTCCATTTCCTTATCAGCTACAGTGTTGTCTCATGCTTGGCTGTAAACCCATCTAGACAAGGAAGTAGGATTTCCAGGATGCTCTTCATCCAGTCAAAACATCTTTCTGGGATAAGAGTTGGCCAACATCTTCTGAAGGGCCAGACAGAAGAAAGCTCCGTAAAGAAAGTGGGGACCAAGAAAACTTTGACAGACATCAGAGACAGGTTCTAATGGCCTGTCAGTGTCAGAGGACAGAGCTTGTCATCGCTTAGCTGAGGACCAAACAGTTCCAGCCATGCACTCAGTGTTAATATCACTGCCTGATTATACTGTACAGATCTATACCTTCCACTGAGCTATGTTTTCTTGTTAATGCTTTGTTTTCTTGTTAATCGCTTAGCCCATGGCTCTGGAAAACTTATACCCATGGATGGAGAACATGGTCAGACCCCTTTACTTCTAGTGAAAAATGGGACTGTGGGGGTTAAAAGTTTTGATTCTTGACAGACTAGCACCCCGGGCCTGATATACACTGGAACTGTATTATTAGAACGTCATGGGATAATAGTAGATGAGTCAACCTCCCCGGTTGCTATGGCAAGGTTTTTTTTTTTTGCTTTCATTTATGAGAAACGGTGATCATTAGCAGCTCTTTGTTTTTAAAATAGAGATTCCTGCAAAGCTGCTGGGAGCCTCTCCTGGAAGAGGTGATTGGCACCTAGCTGCACAAAGGCTTTCAGGTGACTTTTAAAGCAAAGAGGTCAGGCAGAATGCTTACGGGGAGCTGTCCCTGCTCCTCATTTTTAGGGCAGGCCAGGCTGAGGGAACATCTCTAGGTGGAGAGTCACATCTCTAACATCTCCACTAGCTTCAGCTCAGCATTTACTTTTTACGGACCCTGGGGCCAAATGACAGTACCACTTTGTAGCTTGGATGTTCGTTGGCAAAGTGATTAGGTCAGGCCAGATCGTCTGAGAAGGTCTTGAAATTTTTATGATTTTTCTGACTGCATACTTCCTTTTGCCAATTTGTGATGCTGTGGTGGCTGCTCAAGGGAGCAGTGCTGTTTGCACTCGCAGCCACCCTGCCCCCATGCTTCAGACAGCAGTTTCCCTGGGGAGCACCCAGTCGAGAGACGTGAGGGGCACGTCTGATCCTTCATGTCAAGCACCTCAGAGTTACCTCAAGTGTGCCCAAGACACTGTCGCACAAGCCAATGTGACCTATACTGACAAGTGTATTTTACACCACAGTCCAGGACACATTCATGGGCACAAATGCATAGTGTGTTCTAGGTATTGGAGAATGTACTTCTGAGGATGAAACAGGTGAAAGTTCTGGACCTCCTGGAGATTTAAAGGCAGAGAGTAAACAGAGGAAGCAGCATAGGGTATATATGCATCACTATATAATTATGCTACATATAAAATACATAATTAGAAGATGGTAACTTGCATGGGGTGGGGGTAAATCAGAGTGGGGGTAATCAGAATAGGGAAGGCAAGAGGCAGGGGGTTCTGAATTTTGAAACATGTGGTTGGGCAAGGAGGTGACATCTGAAAATAAAGGGACCATAGTGCACACTGTGGAGGAAGAGCTATAACAGGCTTGAAGTAGCAGGCACTGATGCTCACGGAAGAGTGCACCTGAAGTGTTGCAGGAACAGAAGCATTGCCAGTGGCCTGGAGGGCAGGGTAATGGGGCTAAGCAGGATGGAGACAAGTCATAGCTGGTCTCCTCAGGGCTTGGCCTGAGTTCCACAATTTATCTGTGAATATTTGCATTATCCCCTCCTACAAGTACAAAGTCCCCTTAACAGGTAAAACTTCCCAACCTCAGGAACTTATTTGACTTGATCCTGAATAAAAAACAAAAAACATAATCTCCAAAAAAAAAAAAAAAAAAAAAAAAGGAATTTGGTTTCTATGACGAGTATGACTCTTGTCATGTTAGGCCTTATGCTTTCTCAGCCTAACAACAGATCATGCCTGTCCACACCCATGAAAATGCTTTTATAACTCAAAATGTTTGGCTATTGCTTTTCCTATTGTATTAATATTCATTCATTCATTTAAAAACTAGTTGTTAGCTACTGAGAAAGGAAGGGTCAGTTTTCTCTAAGAGTGTAGCCCCTGGTAAGGCAGGTACCAGGCAGTGGAAGGACACACATCCAAGACCATCTAGACAGCACAAATTGACCTTGACTGGGGAAGAAGGATAAAAAACCATGGAAGTAGGGGGGGTACATCTGGGAAGGGTTGGGGTGGGGATGGTGAGTATGATCACAACTCATTGTTCAGCAGCCTCAAAACACTGAAAAAAAATTAGTTCGAGGCTCCATATTTGATGTCATAATCCATTTCAGGGTGGTGGCTGGCATTTTAGAAACATCACAAATTGGCTGTGGGTCCCACCATCATAGAGATGTTGTTTGCTTGCTTACGGCGTGGATGTGGGACACGTGGCATCATATAATGGTGTTTTCAAAGCACTTTTGTTTATATCTAAACTCGAAATTTATTTCACTAAATAACATTTTATTGGGTTGTCATTTAAAGTTTTCATTTTTTCATACATAATTAGTGGGCTTTTGTAACCAGTTCATATTTTAAGCAACTTTTTTGTGTGTGTGAAACATTTTCACATATTCTAACATAAAGACGCTCAGCTTTAGTACTGGAGGGAGGGAGGAAGGGAAAGAGAAGAGAGAAGAGAATGCACGCTTAGTTTTATTATTGTGACCTGTGTGCACACTCACAAGAGGTCTGACCAGCAGGCTCTTCATTCATTTGTCTGTCGTGAGAACCGGGTGACCTTTGTGGAGGGAAGCTGCGGTTGTGTTTTCTTCCCTCTGTTGTAGAGGTAGTGTTTCTGAATGCTTCCTTGAAGGAAAAATGCTTTCCCTTCTCACCCCCAAATACATTAGTTTACTCCTGCCCCCCTTTGTGCTTTCAGTTATGCTCAGATACAGCTTCCTGTCTTATGGCTCTTGAGTAAGCGGGCAAGCGCTGATCTTATTCACCTTTATAGTGCCCAGTGACTTAACGTGTTTCCTGGCACCTAGATGTCCTCAGATTTTTGTTAATGCTTTGCTTCCTGTCCTTTTGGAGGAACCTCTCCCTTGGCCTCCTGGCCTATCACTTCCTTTTGGGCAGATGCTGCGACATCAGCTGGCGTTTCTAGGAAACCTCATCTCTCCTAGGACGAGGAGGCTTTTTCCGTTGGCATTGCCTACGACAGAAGCTACCGTGTTCATCCCAGCTCTTACAGAATTCTTTTCTTTCTTTTTTTTTAAAAGATTTATTTTATTTATTATATGTAAATACACCGTAGCTGTCTTCAGACACTCCAGAAGAGGGCGCCAGATCTCGTTACGGATGGTTGTGAGCCACCATGTGGATGCTGGGATTTGAACTTATCACCTTCGGAAGAGCAGTCGGGTGCTCTTACCTGCTGAGCCATCTCACCAGCCCCCAGAATTCTTTTCTATTTCATGATCTCACATGTCCATCACACAGGCGTACTTGTCTTGTAACTGTCCCGTTCATCACAAACAAAGGCTTGGGCAGAGACTAGCTTGATAGGGTTACATTGCTAAAAGCATGGTCACATCTGTGTATAGTTAGTAGTTGTAATTTCAGAGAGAGATAATGAATCCTACAGTAAAGTGTATGCTCCATGATAATTTACCATTTACTATCCCATATTAATTTCTCAAATATTTCATCTATAAAAATTATCAAGAAGGTGGCAAGGGCTGGATCTTTCTCTCCACCAACTTTTCTTTCCTATTCGTTTTCATTTTCTCTCTTGCATATACATTGAGAAAGTGGTTGCTACCAGCCTAAGTGGTTGCTACCAGCCTTGCTGGACTCTAGGGACAAAAGAAATCTGCAGCAACTCACTTGTAACTCCTTAGTCAGAGTGTTTCCAGTTGACTCTCTCTCTGTGAAGGAAGGGACCCTGGGTTCACAGCTACTAGAAGAAAGACTACTACATTGTGATCTCTTTAAAAAAATTTTAAGAGAAAGAATGAATGTATGAAGACATTAACTTCACTGAAAAAGTTCACCACCCAAAACATGGGGGTGATAATGTGCTTTTCCCTACACACAGAACTTTGGTGATTACCAACAGTTGTGATCCATTGATGGTCCGAGTTTGCCCCAGTTTCTGTGACATCTGTGGCTTCTGCACCCTCTCAGGGACACCAGCAGACATTTTACCTAGAGACTCGTATACAAGGTGGCACAGGTGTGGCCTCTAGTTTCAGGACACACAGACTACAAGCGGAAGCTGGCCGACTTCCTTCACTTTCTCTGGCAGAGGTACTTATTCTAGTTAGATAGGATACTCACACTTGTTCATTGTCTGGGCTTCTGGAAATGTCACAGTTGGGAGTCACATCCTAGATGTCTGAATTAAGGGTCTCTTTTAGACTGGACCCATGCCTAAAGTTCTCTGCCATAAAGAATGCTTTGTTAAAATCAGTATGTACCTCTAAATCTGACTCCCAAGCTTTTTCCTTCCTCCAAGTTACAATCCAGTGTTTACATTGTGTCTTGAGACATTTACTTATGATTAAAAATACTTATTGCTGGGCTTGAGAGTTGGCTCAGAGGTTAAGTGCACTTGTTGCTCTTGGAGAGGACCCAGGCTCAATTCCCACCACCCACTTGGTGTCTCATAACTGTTGGTAACTCCAGTTCCAGGGAATCTGACACACTTTCCTGACCTTGGAGAGCACCAGGAACACGTGTGGTGCACATTTATACATGTGAGCAAAATACTCATAAACACAGGTTAATAGAATGAGCAAGTTTAAAAATACTTGTTGCCATGTCATTCCAGAGCACTTTGCTTGGGTGGAGAGCTACGTGTTTTGTGTGTGCATACATCCATCTTTGTGGTGTTTTGTGTGTGCATACATCCATCTTTGTGGTGTTTTGTGTGTGCATACATCCATCTTTGTGGTGTTTTGTGTGTGCATACATCCATCTTTGTGGCATCCGGCAGAGGATTCCACTTCCAAAGGAAAAATAACTTCAAATAACTATAGTCTACGGGAAAGGTTTTAGGTACTATCTTTCTTTGGCTCTTAAACAATTGATTCCTCTTCTTTAAATTATTTACTTTGAACTCAAGGCAGTTGAGAGTGGAAATGGTATTGCTAGACATTTTGATAGTTATATACAATTTTATTATGTAAACCATTTCTTCTTAAATTATCAGGTGAGGGTTATAACTATGTCTACTAATTCTCTACATGTAGTAACTGACAAGGTCCAGTCAAACAACCCAGAGAGGGTTGGAACATTCTTCTCCTCCTCTCTAATATACATTTTGGCTGCTACAGGAGTCCTTGTAGATTCCCTTAAAAAAACTTTTTTTAAAGCCAGATGAAGAGGAAATTACAATTAATAACCTTAAAATTCCAATTAATCTCTCAAATAGTGATTAATTTCCAGAGACACAGAGACTCTGCAGTATATCTGAGAGAAAGGAAAAGACAATTAGGATTGGGAAATCGGTGGCGTACACAGGGGTGGGTGGAAATCCCACCAGGAGTGAGATAATTGATGAGCTTGGCAGCCCGCCAAGGGGCCACTCCCCCTCCCCTCCCCCTTACACGAATCCATTTTTAAACCCACTGACCATGTCTCCTAAAACCATCTCTTGTCTCATTGTGGAATTCTTTAGATCCGTTATGAAATCACATTTGGTTGTTTGTTTGCTATCTCTTCGTTTATCTCTGGCAACATTTTCTGCATCCGGTCTGTGCTTACAGTGTGCTTGGCTCGCCTCTTCCCCAGCAGTGAACTTCTTGGTGAGCAAGGGTTAAGTATGTGTTGGTTTAGGATAGGCATTGCTTCACATTTCAGAGACTGTTAATATAGGCTAGCATCCACAAAGACTGACTTATGGATCAGGTTTCCTCCTATAAAGGAAAATTAATACCCTTAAAAAATTACAAATGATCAAGAACTGGTTAAACTGGAGAGAAGGGAAATCATTGTGTTCTGCAGAGCTGGTTTTCCTCATGAGACTAATACATTCTGCTGCCTGGATTGTGATAGACTCAGTCCCAAGCCATTCTGTAGCAAGTTTGTGTGTGAAGCTTCAAGTCTTAGTTACATAGTAATGAAGCTGGTGTTCAAATTCTGCGGGAGAGAGCACGGCCCTCATGTCCTTTCACTTATCTGCCCTTATTAGGAGTTAAGGTCTCCAGAGAATGAGGACTAAGTATCATGTTTAAATAGATGTAGAAGTAACCAGAAGAAATACGTGCAAACTAACCACTCATGGTCAGCTATGAACCTTAACTTCCAGAGGATTTGTCCAGCTATACTGACCTAGAAACTGAATAAGCAGTTTGGAAAATTTGGTTTGTGCATGTAATTATTTTTATATCATCTCTGGCTGGGCCTTGCGAAGAGCGAACCACAGTAGTTATCTGACCTAGTGCTCGGCTTTTTTTCCCCCAGCACAGGAACTGCAAAGGACTCAGCATATTTTTAACTAGCAGTGTGCGCACAGGGCATTCCTTCCCAGAGAGCCCTGCCTATCTGGAAACTACTCATGTGCTTCAGATACAAGGAAAATGAACCTTAAATTGTGACCTCTGTTAATTCCAGTAGACTGGGAAGGCCAAGGGAACACACACACACACACACACACCCTTGGCTCCAGTAATGTTTGAAACAGCCTTGAGATTTGTGATATATCACATCTCTAATTTAAAGTAGAAGCTTAATCTTCCAGATGAAAGGATCCCAACAATGTTTTGTTATTTGAGTATAAATATTTAATTAGGAGGTAGGTTACAGGATGTGTTTAAGGTCCCAAAGTCCTTTGGGATTACTGTTTTTAATTCTGGCTCATCCTTTAGTTGCTGGGAGCAAATAAGTAATTTCCTTTTGAGTATGTGCCTGCTTCAGAGGGTGCCTAAATAAAAGATATGTGTGTGATAACGTGCCATCTCAGCGCCATCCCTGGGCATCGGGCTGGAAGGCTGGATGTAGCTGAGTGGGGGGGGGGGAGGCCTTTGAGCACAGGAAGTCTCTTCGTGGAGACCAGGAAAGCAGTTTAATTGGGGCAGCCTAAATGGCTTAGCATAGTGCTGGGCTGGGTGTGTAATGAGAAGCTGTTAACTTTGTTTAAAAGATGGAATTTCCCTTATAGAGTTCAGATATTAACAAAAGTGGAGTTAGCTGGAGTCGTAACTCTTTCATCTTGCATTCAAAAGACAGCTCAAGGAAAACAGTTTGTTGGAATTAACTGTAAATTCTGAAGGACCCTGGGAGATTTTCATTTCATTCGGGATTGTGGCATTCCTTCCTCATTCCCAGCCCCCACCCTCAGTAATGTGAGCACAGCCTTTAAGAGACTGGGACTGCAGAACCAGGCCTGTCCTCCTGTGGGGGAGGTAAATGGTGGGTTGGGCTCTTGAGTCCCAGTAGTTTTAGGTCTTTCAGAGCACACAGTGCCCTGGCCTGATGATGACTTATCTTGGAATAACTTGGAGAATTTATGACTTCCAATCACCCCACACAATGTAATGCCCCATGAAACTGTCCTGATAGAAAACATGGTGAGCTGGGAATGTATTTCAGGAGTGGACTACTTCCTAACATGTGCAAGTTCTCAAGTTCCATTTCCAGCCCTACCCCAAGCCCGGGAAAAAAAGAAAACCAAAGACAAAGGCCTGGCAGTGCCATTGAGAATGGTCTCTTTCCAATTCTGCTCCGTCTCCTTTAATCCACAAGTGTGTAGTTGAAGAGAAGGTGGTGGAATCGCCAGAGTCAAGTGGATATGAGAATAAAGGGAGGTAGCAGCCTTGGTTGGAAATAAAAAGAGGGAGAGAGACTGGGAACACAGTGAGCTTCAAATTCACTGAGAGACCCTGTCTCAGAAAAAAATGTGGAGAATGACAGAGGAAGACATGCAATGTCCTATGACCTCTGCATGGGCCTACATACTCACACATGTGTACATGTGCATACATCACACACACACACACACACACACACACACACACACACACACACACTCACCTCACAAAAAAGTAGTGTGAATAAAAAAAATGGAAACATGCTTAACTGACTGACCTAATTGAGAAATACAGAGTAATACATGCAACAACTGAGTCTTCTAAAAGTGTGTGAGTCATTTTAAGTGCTTATGGGACATTTAACAAAATTGAATATATTTTGGCCAGAAAGTATGCCTGGGTAAATATCAAAAGATTGGAATCATTATGTATGCTCTGGCCAGCATAAAATTGAATTAAGGCTTAAGTAGAAGAAAGATCACTAAGAAATTTCCAAATACTTAAAAATTAAGCATGCTGCATAAAAGTGGAGAGATTTCCATTCACCAACAGAGTGTTTCAAGAGGAGCAGCCGAGCTAATAGAGATGCAGTGTGTACAAACGCTAAAAATAAAGATGCGAGTGTGGAACCACACTCGGGGAAATCCACACTTTCAATGTATGCAGTAGCAAAAACGTTGACATTTTCATTGGAATTCCAACTCAGGAAACCAGAAAATAATCAGTAAATTAAACCCTGAGTCCTGGCTTATGAAAGCACAATAGCCGTGGCCACATTCCAGATCTAACAAATCTTAGAAATCTTAGACTCTCCCAAGTCTGAGGCTAGTGCTGCTGCAGAGCAGGCCGGCTCTTGAGGCAGCTGCAGAGCTGGGAGCAGGGCTGTAAGACTCTCATCAGAAATCAAGGTGGGAGAGATAGGCAGATTGGATGTGGCTTCTGGAAAACGTACTATGGTTGGTGAAGATGTAGTACTCCAGTCAAAGAACATACAAGAAAAAACACAAGTTAGGGACATCACGGAGAATCAGGGAGTCACTACTACAGGTAACACAAATGCTGAGACAGTGCTTAAATTGTTAAAGTTTCATGTCCATAAACTGGACAACTTAGAGAAAGCGACTCATTTCTTTAAAGGCATCACTTACAAAACTATGCCCGAAGAAAGTACGGACCATAACAATCTTTTATCTAATTTTAATAAGAAAAACAAGTAAATAACTTCTTCAAAATTAAATCCCAAACCCATACTGCTTTAGTAATAAATTATCTCAGATCTTTAATGAAGAAACTTCATTGCAGTCTTAACCCACACACTTCTAGAGAACAGTGAAAATGAAATATTCCTTAACTCGTAATGTCAATAACCATTTCTTAGCTCGTTATATGAATTAACCATTCCTTAAGTCATTATATGAATTAACCATTTCTTAACTCATTAAATGAATTAACTGAAGTTTTTCCAAAGGAAAATTACCACCAAATATATCATCTGAACCTAAAAGCAAATGTTGAAAGCAAACAGAGTTCAATGATATTAAATGGGTCATATATTATTAACGATAGATAGAATTGTGAAAATGATAGTTTTCTTCAATGCAATTATAGCCAGTTTCTTTTGTTGGAAATTACAAAATTTCTCCAAAATCTAAATAGAAATGCAAAGACCTGTGAATAATGAAGCATTTTTAAGAATTTAAGGATGGGCTGGAGAGATGGCTCAGTGGTTAAGAGCACTGACTGCTCTTCCAAAGGTCCTGAGTTCAATTCCCAGCAAACATATGGTGGCTCACAACCATCTGTAAAGGGATCTGATGCCTTCTTTGGTGTGTCTGAAGATAGCTATAGTGTACTCATATAAGTAAAATAAATAAATCTTTAAAAAAAAAGAATTTAAAAAGTACTGGCTACCAAGACTTATTAAAGAGTTCCAGTCCTTAAGATGGTGCCCTATTGGCTAAGGGTGCATGAATAGGTCAAAAGAAATGAGTCTAGAAGTAATTGGTATAGACGTGTATCAGAAAAAGTGCCTTGTATTTAGACTTTATAGATTCTATAAAAAACACTAGGTAAACTACACTCAGCCCATTTAAAATTGAGGTGAGATTCAGCAGAATTCTTGAACAGACCTTCAGAGAAGAGAATATCACAATTACCAAACAACAAGTAGAGAGATGGTTGAGTCTTCCAGGAAAATGCAAATAATATCAATATATGCTACCCCCACCAAATGGCTGAGATGAAGCAGACTGATAGAGTCAAGCTCCTAATCCTATTGGTGATTCTGGGTGGAGAGTCCACTCTGCTTCTCTCTCCCCTTGGTTGGAATTTTCCATGGTCAGAGTCCTTCACCTCCTACTGCTTCAGTATTACTCCCTGCTCACAGTCTTCTCATGCCATCCCAGGGTGTTCCTGCCAATCTACCTGGGCACTCCAATGAAACTGTTATCTAACTACTGGTCCCTCCCACCCTATCCTACCCCCATTAATCACAATTCATATTCTATACTAGATCACTTACTTTTGATGAAACTGAAGAACAGAACAGTGGGGCAAGACACACAGGCTCAAAAGCTGTTTCATGGTCACAGCCCGTCTGAAGGCCACTTGCCAAACAGAAGCAAGTCAGGTTGTTGCCCATTAATGTAATGTTCCCAATTATAAAAAATTATGAAACAAGTTATGATTCATTGACATTCCAATAAACACACCAAATGTAACTGAGAGGATATTTGCCTGTGGTCAGATACTACTAAAATTTAACTGAATCTAAAGTTACGAGATGAAGAAATTAGGCCAAGAATGGAACTCAGCGGTAGCATAATTGCATAGAAATGAAAGGCTCTGAGTTTCATCTCAGCATCTAAAACATGCAGACATAAAACCTTCAGATTACAAATAATTTCTACTTTGAATAGAATGCACAAATGGTTTATTTCTAAAGCCCTACATTGTTTAAAAAGAAACCATAAAGTACAAAATATATCTAAGGGCTCACAGGTCGTTTCTCTCTTGCTAACTGCATGACTCTAGTCATGGGCTTTTGTCTCCGTGTAAAGTATCTGCAAAAACATGGAGATTGTTCCCTCTCTGCCTCTTTAAAAGATCGGTATTGTAAAGAACAATTGAAATGCTCCAGAACAAGTAGCTCAGGTGGTAACCAGAGTTAATAAAGCGCTTTTGGTTGGCATTTAGAATGGTCTTTGAGGTGGTATAGTGCTTTTCGAATGTTCTCACAAGAGAAAGCGCAGGGATGATCTTATGGTTATATGCTGTGCTGTGAGCAGAGCCAGCGATGCAGCTTCAAAATACACTTCTTGGCTTCAGTAGAAAGGGATGGAGAGAATGATTCATAATGAGCAAAACATGTATTGCATCCTGGAGATCCAAAACAGGGATAAGGACAGATTTCCATTCGGGATTTATTTGGGTTTTGGAAAGATGTGAGATGCTGATCCCCTGTGTTGGCTGTTTGCAGCCTGCTCCAGTTGACACCTCCATTTTCAATTGTGGCAAGATTGCAGGGGAATTGCAAAACCCAGGAACCTCAGTGGTTTTTCAAAGGCCTTAGAGATTAACAGCAGACTTCTTTCCTGAGTGCCATCACAGGTGCCACAGAAATTTGTCTAAAAATGGCCTGGGCAACAGGTGATGTATTCCAGCTCTGGGGGGCTGACACTTGGAGGCCCTTCATTTGAAGGCTAGCCTGGGCTCCTTGGCAAGGCCTTATTTCAAAAAATATAAATACATTAGGGGAGATTGCAGAAATTATGGCCAGAATATATGTTACTAAACTTGGATGTGGGGTTTTTTTTTTTTTTTTTTGGTGAGGGGAGAAGGCTAGCTGTCCAGTAGGCAAACTTTATTGGGAAGTATTTGCTTGGGGCTCATACCTTCCTGAGGGTTAGGCAAAGATAAGCAAAATTATACCATGTGGTTAAAGTTTCCAGACCAGCCCACGAAGCTACCTTAAGCAACCCTGTACCCTGACTGCCTTGGCAAAGCAGTTGGGCTCTCTACACCTTCCCGGTGCCTTAACGTGTCTTTCTTTCCTAACCTCCTGGCTTTCTACGGTGTGTGCTGTCTCAGTCTAGCAAAGCTGTCCAGTCCTGTTGCACAGCCAGAGGACAGAGGACAGGGGCTGGTCTCCCTTGTGACCTCTCCCAGCTAAGTAACAGGTTCTGCCACTAATCCCCACCCCATCAAGGTGACCTACTGCATCACAAGAGGGGGTGGGGCAGTTCTGGTCATGGATAGGGTGTCATATTCACTGAACTTTCCTGTGGTTAAAATGTTATTCTGAGCCACGTCCAACAGGCTGTGGGATTAGGTCTTTATTAATAAAAATCCCCTAAATGATGTTTGCCGTGTGCCATTCCACTTGAGAAGATAAATAGGATAGAATGAAATGGACAAGGCGGATTACTTATCTTATAATTAACATTGTATGAGGATGAATTTTAAATTTATAGTAGGATTCTGGGCTAGTGAGAAGCTGTATTAAATCATTTTTCTTTAAAAAAAAATCTTTTGAGACATAAATTTTCTGTGAGGGAGAAAGAAAAAACAGGGAACAATGAGCTGCCTTTTCTTGATCAAATGCTGATATCATTCCAAAGCTTTGAAAAATGAAAGGAAATTTAACATTTTACAAATCTCTCTCGAAAAAAAAATCTCCTTACAAATGGGGTAGAAAACGAACTGAAGTATTTGGAAGGTTTGGAAACCTGGAAGATGCCAGTCCGCTGGGTGAGCTTGGGGCTGGGCTGGGCGAGCCTGGGGCTGGGCTGGGTGAGCCTGGGGCTGGGCTGGGCGAGCCTGGGGCTGGGCTGGGTGAGCCTGGGGCTGGGCTGGGCGAGCCTGGGGCTGGGCTGGGTGAGCCTGGGGCTGGGCTGGCCCCGCAAGGTTAGGGGCAGGAAGCTGATGATGAGTCTTTTGATTCTTTAGTCACATGAAAGGCAGCTCATTGAATGTGGTTTTAAAACTAAAAATAGTATTTCCTGGGAGGAAGGAGGTTTCTCTCTCTTGAACCTTACATAGCCTCATCCCTTTTCTTACAGTACGCATTAATGTGTATCAGGACCTCTACTCTGAGTATTGGAAGGACTTTGCTTTACATCCTTACATCTCTCTGTGTCTCTGTCTCTGTCTCTCTCTGTCTCTCTCTGTCTCTGTCTCTCTCTCTGTCTCTCTCTCTCTCTCTCTCTCTCTCTCTCTCTTCTCTTGGCTATGTGGCTTAGATTGGGCATAGCTTCACTGTGTAGCCCAAGTCAAATTATTCATTTTCCAATTTTTATATCTTTCTGACTAGCAGTTGCCTTCCTACCTCAGTAACCTCCTTTCTGCTGTGGGTCATGTGGACTACATTTTTATCCTTCATTCCATAGCATTGTGTGTGTGTGTGTGTGTGTGTGTGTGCCTGATGGCTCAGCCTGCTGTTCGCCATTGCCTCTCCTTCTCAGAGGAAGTCACTCTTAACTTATAGGGGCCTGCTTTTCCCTCACTCAGGCTGCCTGGGTTTGCAACTTCTAGCCTAGACCTGCGGAGGAGTCAGCCTGCAATCCTTGATAGAGATAGCCCATCTCCATGGAAACAGCTCAGACAGGAAACTGAGTCCTGATTCTGACTGATCCTGAAGCCAGGGGTCACTTTGGTTTTACTCAGGGTCACTTGGCTAAAACTGCTTCTCTTTCCCCCCTTTCATCAAAAATAGACCCAGGGCTTCCGACATGGGTCACCTGCACAAGAAATAACTGTAAGTGACATGAAGACCACCCCTCTTTCCTCATTTAATACCAAGTATTCTGTTGCTAAGTGTAGGCTGCAAAGCTCTTATGTACTAGTATCTATCAAGCATACTGCTGTACAAACGATTCCAAGCTTTATGTCACTGAAAAGTATGTCATCTGGAAGTTATTGTTCCAGATACATAGAAAGAGTGCCTTAAAACACACACCACACACACGCTCACTCCATGAACACATACGCAGAGGTGTGCATGCACACACACACCCTCCCCTCATCCTGTATCCATGCACCTGCAGAATCATCCAACGGTAGATTTTTAAATATTCTGAAAAAAATTTGCACCTGTTCTTAATGTATGCATAGACCTTTTCTCATTCTTATTTCCTTTGAAACATAGCACAAGAACTATTTGCATAGCATTTGTATTGCATATGATATCATAAGTAAATGAGATGATTTAAAGTATCTGACGGATACGCATAAGTTATATTAAAACAGTATGCCCATTTGTATAAGGAACTTGAGCACACAAGAGACTTTATTATCCACAGAATCTCTCATGGATTCTGCAGGATGACAGTATAAGCACATATACATATGCTTATTTATATGTGTGTGTATAGGTAGTACATGTATTTGTGAGTATGTTACAATGTTGAAATTAATCAGGTCAATGGTATTTATTTATGGGTTTTACTCATTTGTATTTAAGAAAACAGCGACCTTTTTTTTTCTAAACTGGGAAATGTCTGACATGATCAAAGTCCAAGAGGATTCGGCTTTGGGGGGGGCACACTGATAAAGGGGGGTTGCTTCTGCTCTGGCCTGGGTTTCAAGGAGGCCAGTCCACCCACGAGCCCCAGGGCAGAGTGCCAACAACGGGCCTCTGGCACTGCCGCCCACCTCCTTCCGGGACTCACACTTCCCTCTGCCCACTCTTCCTCCTGCCCCGACTCCTTCCCCAGCACACTGACTTGCATTCCCCCTTTGGCCCGTGGACTCCAGGATGGAGATAATTTCCGGCTTTAACCCCCAGCACTCCCTGGGATGTGGTTTGCCTGGCTCTGTCCCCCTCACCTAGTGTGACCATCTGCTGTCCACTCCTTACCTCCCTGGCCCCGGGGTGCTGGCTCAGTCTTCTGTGCAGGAGTGGAGTAAGATGAGGATGGTTTAGGTAAAAGAATGGTAGCTGGAGAAAGAGCAGGGACACTATCACCCCACACATCTTCACCTTATCTAAGAATACTTCCTACTGGCAGGCAAGATGAGGAAATGCAGCAGATGGCCTGTGCTGCCAAGTGCACCAGATTGTAATATTATACACTTGAATTACAAAGTCTGGATATTGCAGCCATAAACATATGTAAACATTTCTCTGTTTTGCTAAAAAAAAAAAAAAAAAAGTAAAAAAGTACCACTGATGTATTATCCAGATGAATGATGAATCATTAATTATGTTCCCAAACTCTAGATTGACAGAGCACCCCCCAATCATTGACATATCACGCAGGCAGGGTAGGGTATGATGGTCCTATTCATGTGGTTGGACTGTTAGCAGGTGCTACTGTTACATTTCATAAATTCTGACTATATGGCTGGAAGGAAGGAAACTTAGATGAAGCTTAGGAAAATGCTGGCACACAGGCCAAGCCCAACCTGCCATCTACTGTAAACAGTGCTCTCAGATCCTAGCCAGGTCCACTCATGTGAGCAGAGCTGAGCAGAGGAATGGGGACATACGCCCCCCCAAACCAGAAGCTGGTCCCCGACCCTGCAGAAAACGTTTGCCAGCTTGCTCGTAGGATCCAATCATTTGTCCGTTTCCTTGAATACTTGTATTTCTGTTGCCTCAGAAAAAGTGTTTTCTCTATTTAAAAGATATTCTAGGACTGGATATTTTATCTTCTTTCTCTCTATTTTTGTCCTAGGGTATAAAGCCAATCTCTCTTCCTTTTAAGCTTCAGTTTGTTCATGATCACAGCTGCTCAGTGGAAATTCTCTTTACATTCAAAACCCACCAAGAGTCTCCATGGGCGTCCCCCCTCCACCAGGAAATATCTGTCTTTGTTAACATCTCTAAATCCTGAATTTAAAAAGTTACAACATTTGATTTTTAGATGTGTTTTTATTATTTAAAAATATGTGTGCATGTGTCGGGGGGGTGTACATGCACTTGAGTGCAAGTATTCTCGGGGTCCCTACGATAGTTCTCTGCTCCCCTGAGCTGAGTGACAGACAGCTTTGAGATGCCTGATATGTGTGTCAGGTCTTCTGCAAGAGCAGTGCATGCTAAGCTATCCAGCCAGCTCCTTGAACTATTTTTTTTTAATGTGATTTACCTCCAATGCCTTTTTCATTGCCCATAATGGCATTTACTTATTTGCTCTAAGCACTGGATATTGTAGGTTGTTGATATTGACCTGTGTGAAATGAACAGAAGTGGAGAGTCATCAGTTTGCATCTCAGAACATCAAGCTTGTGATACGAGGCCTGTGAATGTTTTTAGTATACTCATTCTGCAGACGAGAGCTGGTGTTTTCGTTGGACCCACTCTGCAGACAGGGGATAGAAAGTTTGGTTTATGATGGCAACCAGGAGCTGGTAATCCTTTTACTCCAGCACCACTCTCTGAGTATAGTGATGCGCCTGGCAGGAGGGCTGTAAATAAGCTCCCTTGCATGTATCAGGCCTGCTACTGAGCTTCTCTGGGGAAAATGTTCTGCCTTTCCTTGTGTATCTGCTGCTTAATTTCAGCTTGAAGTTGAATGCACACACACACACACACACACACACACACACACACACACACAGAGACAAACCCCAAACAGCATACTCATATCCTCCCATACCACACATCATACACATTTCACATACAGACACACACACACACACACACACACACACACACACACACCACATACACATATCACATACATGCCACATATACCCCCTCTACCACACTTCACACACATCTCATTCAATACACACACATCCATACATACACCACACACACACACACACACACACACACACACACACATATACACACTACATAAAACACTACAAAACACACACTCACACAGTAAGAGGGACTTTGGGGCTTTGATTCTGTGGTTACTGGGTTCTGTAGTTACAACAGACAAGTTATGGGTTAGCAATGGAAGTGAAAGACAGTAGGGTTAAATCGACAAAACCCAGCACCCGGAAAGGGGTGTGGGTTTGGAGGGGCGAGCGTTCAAGGCTATCTGCTGTACAGCTAGCCCATCTCCTTAGTCTGTGCTGTTCTGTTGGCTGCTCCTGAGTTTGGGCTTTTAGTTGGCCCAAATTCACTGTGATTTTGCATTCTACACCTCAAAGTTAATCTCTTGCTTCTTTTTCATCATCATTTCTGTTAAAGCGATTTTTTTAAGCCACTAATGAAAATATTAAGTAAAAGGAACAAAGGAATATATATATATATATATATATATATATATATATATATATATATAAATAACCACTTTTATTCTCAGCAGAGAACAAAGATAGCGCAGCAGAGACAACATGAGAATAAGAGACGGGGCGCTATCCATCTTGGGGGCAGAGGTGAATGCTCTCATCTTCTGGCCTCTAGCTGCCTCCTTTGGGATGAAATCGTACTTCCAATACCATTGCTAGCATGTTGGTTTCTGGCTGACGCGTGTATGGATGGCATCCTAATGTCTCCCTTCCAGTAACATAAAGCATGCTTTGCGGGTCTGCTCCCCTTCATCATCAGACACAATCACCGTCCCTCATGGACAGGTCATCCCACTGAGGCGCTGTCTTCAGGTTACTGCACTTTAAGTCTTTGTATTTATTACTAATAGTGCTGGGAAGTCATCCATCTCGTGAAGCCTAAACCACTGCAAACATGGCGTGGCGGGGAGCACCCGCTGTCCTCACGCCCACCCCATCCTCTGAAGCCTGGGAACCTGCTGATTGTGTGAGGAGCAGAAAGGGCGACTGGATGCTGAGGCCCCTGGCTACAGTTGAGAGACACCAAGAAACCCCTGGCTACAGTTGAGAGAGGACACAAGACCTCTGGCTGCAGTTGAGAGAGGCCGGTGAGGAAGTTCATCATCTGATCTGTAAACCTGGGACATTTTGCAAGGATATCACTAGGAGACAATAGGTTCAGGAACTTGCTGTCATTTTTACAGCCAGGGTTTGAGTGAAAAGGGACTTTAAAACAGGAACTTCACGTTTCTTACCAGTCTTCCTGTCAATTCTACTGAAGGAAAACAAAAATCCTTTTCATTTCTGTAACCTTTTCTCTAGTTTCGGGACCAGTGTGCACTCTTGTCTGTCAGATATCAGATTCCTTTTCATCGTTTTCTTCCTAATAGCTAAGGAGTCCAACTCCCAGAACCATTGCACCTTCTATCTTTAAGAAAAGGATTTTCTCCCTCCCTCTTTCCTCCCTCCTTCTCTCTCTACCCCCTCTCTTTTCCCTCTCCCATGGAGCTACTAACAGATGTAATTACCATGTTTAGGAAGCAGTCATTCTTATATTTCCGTAAGGTTCATTTCATCCTTGTAGCTTTGGAGCTGAAGCTGCTGTTTATCTCTGCCTCCGAACAGTGGCATCTCTTTTTGCAGTGACCGGGTCTGGTGGAGGCCATCCTTCCCATCTGAGCTGATGGCGTATCCTCTCTGTGTGCAGGCACATATCTTAGAGCTGTTGAGTGCTCGTGGAATGCAGGATGCCATTAAATTTTGCAGGCTTTTCTCTGCACTATTATTTATACTTCCCATGAAAACTTCAGTTATGTTTATGGCAGGCATTACTCTAAAGGAGCAGTGGTGACAGTGACTTTTCATGGATTATTTCCACTGAACTGTTTTCATGCGTCCATCATACAGCCCCAATTTTCTCAACGTTGCTTAATTTTCCTTTTCTTTAGCCTTTCCTTTAGCTTGAAAGTGTACCTTACTTCTATAATTTCTTTTTACTAGTTAATGCATTTCTGAGGCTTTATGTTAAAGAACACATTAGCACAGGCTCAGTGTCGTTTTCCAGGGTTTGAGTCCCCATGTTTAACCCTATTATTCTGCCAGAAAAGTAGTCACATGACCTACATAGGGATTAGTCTCTTTGCCCTGTTTTCTGTTCTATAAAATGCCAATAAAAATTACTTAATTCCTAAGGTGAATGTATGACTAAATGGGTTAAACCACAGGATTTGTTATGATGTGAGACCAGAGTATAGAAATTGTTCAACAATCAGAGCTGTTATCATTGCCTGCATTGTTGTGTTTGGGGAATAAGGACTGTATCAAAACAGCTTACCTTCAACGTCCCTATAAAATCTCACAGTAGAAGTAGGCACTTGTTAAGTCTTTACAGTCATCAGTGTAGTGTCCCCCAGCGCCTCCCTGTAGTCTCTAGGACCTTTGACCCTATGGCTGATTGGCAGTGAGGAGAACAGTCGGCAGACAGAACAGAGATTGCTGTCAGCTGACTATGACATGGGGAGATGGACCTGCATCTCCCCGGTGGACTCAAGGTCTTCACAAAAGTCCTTGAAATGTGAGTGAAGAAGATGGAAAAGTCTGAGTCAGAGTGATTCAAAGTGAATGGCCATGAAACAGAACTCCTACGTAAGGAGTTTGGACAGCCCCAGAGACTAGAAAGGGGAAGGGAAAGGAAAGCTTGCTTTCTCACAATTTCTACAAGGATCCAAGTCCTGTCATACCTTGGGCTTAGCCCATGAAGCTCCATTTCACGTTGTGCCCTTCAGAATGGCCAGATAATAACTGTGACTTATATAAGACAGGCACACATGGGGTAATTAGTTGGGGTAGTAATAGGAAATTAATAGTGACTAGATGACTGAATTAAAAGACTGATTGTTTGAGGTTGTGATACCATAGAGTGATAGCTTTCATTATGCTAACAACTGATGATGAACTACTTCTTGAAGCAGAGAGGCCTGTATCTTCTTTCAGATTCTCTCCGTTATAACAGCTCAGCCTCATAATCATAAGCTTTTCCATGGAGTTTAATGAGGCCCACACACCTCACTGAAGCCCCCACTGACCTCAGCTTTTAACTTTGGACTTGAATTGGGCTTCTCAAAATTCAGAAACATTTTCTGTGTGAGTGTAGGGAGCAAGCTTGACTGAGTAATTGGTTCCCTGAAGTCTAAACAGACAAAGGCTCTGTGGATATTCATCAAAGCTACAAAGTAATTTAGAGATTTGGACCCTGATCAGTCTAAATGAAACTCTAAACCCTTATTTTCTATGACTTATCTTCTGTGACAAGCCACATCCTGAGTCATGTGACTCTTCTGTCCCCATGTTGTCAGTTGCATGGAGAACGAGGAAGGCTTGTAAGGTTGTTGATTTTAAAGCTGATGTGATATTAGTGGGGCAGTCACCTTTACTGTACTTTATTTGCAATAAGGCTCCTAGAGCTTCGTCAAAACATGGAATGCTAACATTTAATATAGGAGGAAGTGGGTTGTTTAGAGGTGTGATAAGTTCTGGTCCATGGTCAATACCGGGCCTGGAATGGTAAGGATGAGGGGTGCTAACGATGAAGACCTTGAGTTCCTTCTGGCCTGTGAAGCCTACAATCTCCCCATGGTCTTTGTTGAAGAGCAGATGCCTTATGGAGGCACACACGTTGCTAACACTGGACATTTCTAGTGCACAGATTTGTCTGATTTGCCCAAAGGATGAGCTTTTGCTGGAGGAGGAAAGCGGCCCAGAAGTTCAACAAGAGCTTACAGTGGGCAGAGGTGGAGGAAGAACTTCTGTGAGAAGATAAGAAAGGATGCTAAGGATGTCATGGGGCTTGGTAACTAACGCCAGCTGTCATCTTGGCTTTCTCTTTCACTAGATTCAGGCTCTACCTGTCAAGCTCCCCTAAAGGGCATACAGGGGCCATGGTTACATGTGAACCATGCAGACCTGGTTAGAAACCCATTTTTAAACCTTAATACGTACACCAATGGTGGGAGTGTGCTGGAGTTTCTTATGGCCCCTTCCTGGAGTTCATCATGGTTGTTTCTGGGTTTACATCTTCGCTGTTCACCATCAGTACATGAACTGTGATTTCACACAGTTTTCCTGGCTTCCAGTTTAGACACAACCTTACATAGAATTGGCTGATGGACTGGATTTAAATGTGAGCTGAGAGCTATGTGTTTAGTTCTTGCTTGGTAACAAATCATTAAAATGTATTGGCTGAACATGTCCCAAATGGACTGTTCTGTAGTCCTGGAAGGTTAGAGTTCTAAAGAGGATCATCAGGACTGCAATCCTTTGGAGGCGCTAGGGGAGACTCAGTTTCTGCACATTGTCCAGGTTCTAGAATCTTCCCATGTTCCTTGGCAACACTATGAGCCATCTCACCTCTTCCTTTGAACTCTCTTGCATTCTGCCTGTAAGGCAGCGGTTTGCAACCTTCCTAATGCTGCAGCACAGTTTCTCATGTTGTGATGACCCCCCCAACCATAAAATTATTCCTTTTGCTTCTTCATAACTGTAATTTTGCCATTGTTATGAATCATTATGTATTTTCCAGTTGTCTTAGGCAATCCCGTGAAAGGGTTGTTCAATGGCCAAAGAAATCATGACCTACAGTTGGGAACCACCGCTATAAGGACTTGAAATTACCTTAGACCTGATTAGACAGTTCAGGATAACATTCCATCTTAAGTCCCTTAGTCACACCTGCATATTCCCTGTGCCACCTGGGATGACATATTCAATAACTCCAAGATCAGTATGTGGGTCCTCCTTTGAGCCATTATTCTATTAGAATAGGATGATACCAACATACACCACGTAGCTGCTTAGGACAAAGGTCCTAAGCCAAGACCTCAGTCTCACCCTGTTCTGGAGGGGATAAGTCTCCATTAGCCCAAGATGGTCCATTTTCTGTTATGATGCCTATAATTAAAAATGCTCAAAGTGAATAGAATTTCCAATACCTTATCTCACCTTGGCTCCATGGGGCAGGGTGCTGAGGAAACAGATTTCTCATCTCTGGGCCTTGCCTTTGCAGGTCTGTAAATTCCTCATCAGATTCCTGAAGGTTTCAGTAACTGATGCTCTCATTGCCTTTTAAAGTGAACCTCACATTGCATTTCCAGACAAACGACCTGCTTTTTAGCACCCATCTGTCAAAAACCGTTCTGAACATATTTCAGCTTTCTGTTTTCATAGTTCAGAGGCATCATGAAACTTGTTTCATGTTGTTTCCTCGGATAGCTTCAAAGGACTGGTTAAAAAGATAAACGAGGGAGGAAGTGTCTCAGATACTTTCCTGGGCTTCTTCCCATCCTACATCTCCTCCCCAGGCCAATGCCAAGAGGAACTCGTGTTACAAGGGTGAGCCCGGAGGCAGGAGAAATGCTCTGAGCCAGAGGTTGAGCAATGGAGCTAGAGACCCCCAGGGCCAGCCAAGCAGCGCTTCACAAGCCAGAGAGGTGAAAGATGCAAAGAGGAGATAGATGAGCTAGTGGAAACAAGTTCCAGAGTAGTAACATTCTAGCTCCAGCGTGCTTTGTACGTGTGTCTAAGGGGCCAGGGCAAAATCTAACGAATACCAGCCCGATAGTTCCTGCTGCACACATCTCGTTACATGGTCATCAAAGAGACTGTCTCTCCATTGCTTGGCCGTCTGCTCTAAGCCACACTTGAAGATCTCTCCATCATCAAAGTTGAAGTTTAAATTTGATATGTCTGTCACCTTCTGGTGTCACATTTTCAGGTGGAATACTGGATTGTCTTTTTCATGGCAATGATCATAGGAAAGTGTGATCTTAATATATGGGAGATACACAAGAGCTGCATTCATTCACATATTTATTAATCACCCAGTGATGTGCTCAGCGTTCTTCCAGGCACCGAGAAAATGGTAGCCAGTGAAGCACAGAAGGTGACATCTTTGAGAAACCTGCACTCTGGCTGGGAGCAACAGACAGTCGATAAAATTTAGGGAAACAAAAACAGGAAAGTCGATAAAATTTAGGGAAACAAAAACAGGAAAGAGAGGTTGGAGATATGGCTCTGCAGTTCCTAGTGCTTATTGAATCCAGACCCAGTTTTCAGCACCCATATGGTGCTCACAACCACCTGTAATTTCAGATCCAGAGGATCCAGATCCCCCTTTGACTGCCACAGGCACCACACATACTTGTTTACTTACATATCTGCAGGCAAACACTTACATACAAAATAAAAATTAATCTCAAGAAATAAAATGAGTAAATTAGAATCTTTAAAATAGGACAAAGATATGTTATAATTTGAATGTAAAATTTCTTTCATATGCTTATACTTTGAGTGCTTGTTCTCAGCTATGGTACTAATTTAAAAGGCTGCTGAACCATTAGAGAGTTTTAGGAGCCTTCCTTTCAGACACAGGACACTGGGAGTGTGTCTTTGAGGGTCTTACCCTTCCCGTTGGATCAATCTGTGCAGTCCGAGACAACTGGCTGCCAGCATCTGGTTCTGGGTCTCTGCAGTCATGATGGAATGAAATTTTTCTGAACCAGTGAGCTAAGATGAACCTTTCATCCACTCAGGTGTACACTATTACATCAGTGTGCGAAGTAATGACTAGAAACAGGGATCTAAGATGTTGCATTTCAGGATGATGGGTGAGGGCATTCCTGAAATGGGGACTTCTTCATAAAGCCTAACGGGAAGGATAGAGCTAGTTCGAGTATATCTGGGGAAAAGAAGAGGCCAGCTCAGTGGAACTGAAGTAGAAACATGTTCTGAATCCTTGAAGAACATGGCTGATGTGGCTGAGTATTGCTGCAACAGCAGATGAAGCCAGTGTGTGTGAACAGAGAGTAAATCCTGAGTTAGAGGAGATCTTAAATGCACCAGCAGTGGGTTTGTTGGGGAGACATCAAAGGCACTAAGCAATGGGAACTCACCGGAATGTGCTAAGCTAATGATGTGACCTGACCTATTTTTACAGGGTCATCCTGGGCTGGGTGCTGAGAACAGAGGACCTGGCAGAATTAGGGACATCTGCTAGGAGGCCGTGCCAACAACCCAGGAGATAAGTATTGGCTCTGAACAGAGACATGGCATCCTGGCTGCTGAGGAGAGGTTGGGTTCTGAGAGTATTTTGAAAGCAGAGCTGGAGCTGGATTCGTTAGCTATGAGAGTGAAACGATTTAGAGTCGAGGGGACTTCAGAGTTACTGGAGAATGATTGGAAATGCTATTAACTGAGTTGAAAATAAGGGCAGGAGGAGCAGATTTGGAGGGCCCTGTAGACACCTCAATTGAGATATTCAGTTTGACATACTCAATAGGCATGCCAAGCAGAATCCAGCATCCATGGTGGTTCTAGAAGTAAGAAGAAAGGACCCGTCTAGGAATCTAAATTTACACACACACACACACACACACACACACACACACACACACACACACCCTTGACTGTAATGCTTCCTCAAAGTACCACTTCTAGACTTCACTTGTCACTGCCCTTTTTAGTACATCCCAACCTTGGTCTTAATAGCAAAGAACTAACAAAAGCCTGCTGTTTGTCCAGTAGTAGAGCTTGAAGTAGCCTGTGTGGGTTTGCCCCTGGTTCAGTTCTCGGGCAGCAAAAGGGCTGAGGCTGGTTTTGACCTCTAATCCAGGGCTTCTTTCCTCATTCTGGCCCGGGTTCTCCTGCTCCCATCCCCTCAGACCACAGCTTGAATTCTCTTGCCAGTCCTTGGTTGGAGCTTGCCAACGCGCCAGCAAAGTCCCAGGGAGGCTCTGTAATTGAGGGAAGTGGAACACGCAGTGGGCGGCAGAGCACATACTCTGTTCCCTCTAAGCACTCTTCTCCTAAAGGGCACCTCTAATCTTCTCAGTCTTCTCAAAGTTAATCCAGAAAGATTTTGAGTGCCGAATCTCTTCATCTTTAGCCATTGGTAGCTAATCCAAACATTTTTTTTAAACATCATATGGGCCAAACAAAATACAGCCGTGGCCCGTATCCCTTCCACAGGCGGCCGGCCTTCCACCACTGATTATCTTGTTGGCGAACTTGTTGCACTTGAGGTTTGGCCCCAGGACAACACCTCTTGGATTTTCCATCTTGGTTTACTCCAGTGAGGATTGAGGGCATGAACGACTTCCTAGTTGAGGGGTTCCTGAAGGATGTTGTGCTGTGGGCTTGGCTCCCAAAGTCACTTTCTCTGAAAAGACCAGGTGCTTACCTCAGGACCCTAGGAGAGTGGTTTTCTAGGTTTCTTCATCTCCGTCTTCCCATCACATCCCACTACACAGGCAGAATGAGTATTGACCTCATCTGTTAGGGGAGACAGGTAGGGGCCATTGAATCAGCACAATAGTCGCCAGGCAACCATTTTAGTATAAAAGTGAGTCTCAGGGCAGGTATGAAGAATTTTCCTTATTTATTTTCTTCCAATTATGTATTGAGCGTCCGCTAGGTGCCACTTATTTTACTACATTCTGTATATACGGAGACAGATGAAATGCAGTCTGCTCCTCAGAGATTCACAGCCTTCAAGAGGAGACTGGTGTGGCCGGAACAAATTCTAGTGTGAAAGGACTTCAGGTGATGGGGGAGACTGGGGAGGGAAAGATGGAGGGAGAAGAGAGGAGAAGAGGGAAGGTGTGTGTGTGTGTGTGTGGGTGTGTGGGTGTGTATGTGTGTATGTGTGTGTTGAGAGAGAGGAGAGAAAGAGAAGGAGGAAGAGAACACGCGCTTTTGTTGAACTGGATTTCACTCAATGGTTGAGAGTGTGTTTTGGATGCATAGTCCCTGAATGAGATCCCCAGCCAACAAAAAGATCAAAGCCTTCTGGAGTGGTGACAGCTGATCCAAGGTTTGAAAATGAAGGGGCACATTTCCCATGAGGATGAGTGTGCTGAGAACATGGGAGTTGAGGACCCCTGAAGTTAGTTCCTTAAGAAACTTCCAGTGTGAGGGAGGCACGAACCAGGAGGAAATGGATACATACAGGGAGGGGACTGTCTGACAGAGCTTGTCCTGAGAAAAGAGAGACCCAGTGAATGTCTTCCCATCTGTAACCTGAAATTGTAAGACCCCCGAAAACAGGGTCGCTCTTGCCCCCAAAACTCGAGAGACACCGCTTGATGCAAAAGCACAGGAGGGTTTATTATCAGCCAGCTGAGGACGAACTCCTTTCCCCAGGAAGGGCTGGGGAGTTCGACCCTGAGCAGTAACAGTAGGGGGCTTTTAAAGGAGAAAGGGAGGCATTGGGAGGAGTTGGGCTACAGCTCTTCTCTGGTGGTTGTGGTGGTGGTGGGGTGTCCTTGGTAAAATTACAAGGCATGAGGAGTGTGGAGTGAGTTATAGCTCTTCTTTGTGGAGTTTATCTCGGTGTCTTTGGCACAGGGAGGCAGGCAAGTGCCTGGCTAGGTCTTTCTACAATTATGGCTTCTCTGGTTGTAAGGTATAGAAACAAAAAGGCTTTTTGCTGGCTGTAGAGAACAAAGAGCTTCTTACTGGCTGTATTTTTAGAGATGGGGAAAACAGGCTTTGGGGAACGTTTAGGGGCTTTATCGTTCAGGGGGAAGTGCTTTGGGGTCTCAGAAAATCAGGTGCAAGCTGGAGGACCAGAGTTCAAGACCAGCCTCTGAGCTGCAGCAAGTTCCAGGACAACATGAGTGACACACACTGGATACTCATCAGAAAATAAATAAATAAATAAATAAATTGATAAATAAATGAAGGAACAAACAAACAAGACTGGACGAATTTACCAGCCCTCCTGGCTATCCAGGAAACAGAATCCAAAATTCCCACGTTAGGCACTAAATGTTCTTGCCAGTGTATCCTTTCAGCTTCAAATTACATAATTTAAATAAGCCTGAAGTTAATTGCAGTTCATCGTGATTGCAGAGCTATTTATATACCATCGAAGTACTAGGAGTCAAGCTAGGACCAGTCAGGAGCCAACTGATCTGCACACTGAGTGCTTCATTTTAAAAAGAAATTGCCTTGTGAAACACTACCCTGGATTGTTCTATTGTTAACATGGAGGAGGGAACTTCCTGTTTTTTTTTCCCCCTTAAATTTTTTTTTAGTGGTTTCTAAACTGAAAAGGAAACACTAAGTGGTGCTTAATTTGAAGTCTATTGGCTGCAACATTTTTTTCTTCCCCCACACCCACAGTCCGTTCTCCGCCTTCTTCTTAAGTGATGTGTTTACTTATTTACGCTCCACCACCCACTCTCACTTCCCAGCGTGGGACTTCCCCTTCTCCTTTCTCTTGTAATTTCCACACAGAGCAGAAAGTGCTGGGAGGAGAAGCTGGCAGAGAAAGCCTAGGTGTTGTGGTCAACCACCCTTACTGTCTGGGGACTGAAGCCAGAGCATCATGAAGGACACAGCTTGTCTCTCACACAGAGCCATGGAGTGACGCTCCAACACCTTATTACTCTTGGAGTGGGCTGATCTCCCTTTGCTCTGCTGTGAGAATTTCTAAGAAGCTTTTCTGTGTGAAGACTCCAGGGTGAAGGTGCTACTGCTGTCTGACCTTCAGGAGCAGAGATGCCTGTTAGCAGCGACTGTTGAGGCTGCTAAGGCTGGCTCTGAGCTGGCTGAGACAGAGTCCTGCCAGGGTCTCGAGCTATGCCACCTGTGTGCCCACTCTTCTTGAGAACGGAATCTTTGTCTAGAACTCTAAGTCTCTCTCAGTCTGAGTCTACACTACTCTGCGGGCCAGATTCCTATACACTGGGCCAGGGCAGGTTACCCACAGGTTCTAGAACATGTTCCCCAGTGTTCCACCTTCAGCTAAATAATCTGTACATACAGTGACTTCTGCCTTCTTCTCTTTTGTTACTTATTAATAACCTTTGTTCTTTTAGATAGAAAGCATAGAACTTCTTTTATGGGGCCTTGATGACTTTAGACTTACCACCTTTGGTATATGGACCCAAGTTAGTTTGTAAATTCATGGTGGTAGGACCCATGTTTCATGCCCCCACTGTGATTTTCAATGTATAATCAAGGTAACAAAAAGGTACTCTAAAATTTTGTTTAAAGAACACAAAGATGCCAGAACAGTGAGAGAAATGTAGTGGCAATGAGACTTATTTAGGTAAGTACTTACTTTGTACCCATCGAATTTGGGCAAAATACACTGTTGGATGCTTAGTGGGGATTAGCAAATGGGAAAATACCTTCAAGAAGCGTGTGGCATGTCAGCAGTAAAAACAATTGCTAAAATAGTTGCATTTGTTTCATGTATATCCTTTATTGTATTTTTCCATCTTCAATTCATTCTTAGAACAGTTCTTCAAGGCATTATCTCTATTTACTGATGATAAAGCTTAGCCCTGGGAGTTGAAGAAACTTGTCTATGGCCACACAGGTGGTGTGGTGATTCTGAGGGACACCTGGGAGTGGCAGTCCCTCTCTGGTAGAGCACAAGCAAGGACGGACAGCTCACCGAGCTTCCTTCGGCTTTCTCTTTTCCAAATGTTTGCTCACTCCTCAGGCTGCATGGAGTGTTCTCCCTACCTCTGTCTCTCAGCTTCTGGAAATGCTTTCCACGCTTGGAAAGGCACGCAGGTGTCTCTCCGAAGGCCGGCCTCCTTCAAAGTTCAGAGTTGTTGCTTCCAACTGGGAACCTGATAGTGTGGGCCCCTGTACACAGATGCAACATGAACATTTGAATGCCAATGTCAATTTGTCCTTTGGGGTGCTTCTAGGGAAAGGTAAAAAGACACACAATAGAAGTGACCACAGAATTCTGTTCCATTCCACAGGTGTTTATGCAATGCTTGACAGGAACCTGGTAACAGAGAGAGCCTTGGCAGGAACCGGGTAACAGAGAGAAGTAGGATAACTTCTCACTGTTTTACAGGAGGGCTGTGGTGATGCCCATGATGAGGCCATTGTCTGGGTTTAGGTTGTAGGGAATGGCTTCTTGCCTAAAGCAAGAGATTCCTAGAGAGTTTTGTTTTCTTCCTTTCTGTCCTGTAACTGGTCCTTGTTTGCACAGCTTTGGGGGAAAGGGACAGGCAATTCGGTTGAGTGGACAAGTCCCAGAGGAGCCAAAATGGGTCTCTGGAGAGATGTTTCAACTTTGTGCTCCTCCCCATCCTCCAGGTTTCTAGAGTGGAGAGTCAAGGTCAGGCCCTAACCGGTATAGCTTCAACTCAATACTTGATTAGTAGATTGGTGACTTTGGTGTGTGCCAGTGGCTGTGGGCAGCTGCTTGCAACTGCTGCAGATTCAATGATAAGTAAGGCCAAGATGAGGATGAGTAGTGACCCCAGTGACTGAAGGACATAATGATCCATTCCAGCTTCTGAACACCAGACATTAGGTCAAGGCCCTGGCAGATTTGGTGTCTGATGATGGTTTGTCTTCTTACTCCAACCTCATATGGTAAATAAAAGGGATGAAGGATTTCTCTGTGGTCCTTTAATAGAGGCGTTCATTTAACTCTTGAGGCTCCACCCTGTGACCTAATCATTTCCTGGTACTGTCACTCTGCGGGACAGCAACATAGGACTTTAGCAGGGACACAAGTGCTCAGTGTACAATAGTAAAGTGCCACTTGTCATGTGTGGGTCATGATGAAGTCATGTGTCAAATGTTAGAGACTAGAGGAAGATAAACTCTGTCATGTCGCGAGTGTCCCAGAACATTCCACGGAAGTGGTGACGTCTGGCTGAACATGGCAGATGAATGGTTCTGGCAAGCTGAGGGAGAAATGGGCACTCTCGGGGAGAGGTCATTAGGCTCAGAGGGCTGAGTAGACAGTGATGTCACCATTGGTATAACTAGAGTGTGCGGGTGAATGGGTCTGCTAGAACCATACACTTCAGGCTTTCCTTTTTAAATAACGCTGATACTACTCAGTACCACAGCCAGCAGAAGACCGAAGAGGCCTTGCTGGTCTTCTGTACTGCAGAGGATGCCCCTTCCTACTCCCCAACCTCCTCCACCAAATTAGGGACCACGTGCTTTGCTGGCTTTCTACCTAAGTCAGAGTCCAGAATATTCAAGACTGCTGTGACTCAAAGCTGCAGAACGACCCTGCACAGAGAGCTCCCTGTCACCTTAGCATTATCCAGGTCTGTGCCACTGGCACAGAAGAACAGGGACCTGTTCATGTTTTCTCCCTACAGATTACCAGCCCCTGGGTTATGGAGAAGAAGCCAAGACAGATAAAAACGCTTAGCATGCCCCAGGATGCTTCAAAAGTCCCTGCTTTCTCTTCTCTGGCTTTGACCTCCACACTATCACAGTCTGAGCCATGGGGATAGGAACATGGACACGCTTCTATTGTTACCTGGCCAGCCTTCCCTCTCCATGGCTTTGCTTTTCCAACTAAAAACAAAGCAAAACAACAACCAAAAAAAAATCAAACAAGCCCAACATCCTCTATGTTTCTCAGCCTCAGCTGGTCAAGGGTTAGAGTTCACTGTTTTGTGGAGAGACTTTGTTTTCCTAGCCAAGGCATTGTTATATGGGAGCCTTGTGCTCACTGCCTTGGTTAGGTACAGATTGGAGAGCAGATATAGAGACTGGCAGCTAACGGTGAGGTGAACTGGCGGCCAGGGTGGGGGTGGGGTGGGCATTCTCAGGCTGGAGAGAGAGCCTGCCCAAAGCATTGAAAAGCTGTCTTCCATCTGTCTCTGTTGGAGGTGATGGTGGAAGTCTGTCCAGGCTGTTAAAGGGGCAAGATCAGGGAATCTGGAGAGGAAGTAACAGACAGGGGTCCCAGTCCCTAAAGGTACTGTCACTGTTGGGGAGAGGTTGCAGGAGGACGTGATTATTGGTTACCAGACCATAGAGCTGAGCCCTAATCTGGCTGACTGGAACTCTGGACCTCATGGTCAGGCCTGCATTCATCTTGCTTCCCTACTGATCCAGCCCTTTACATCTGCCTCAGTTCACCAGCCAGGTCTCTACCAGTGTTAGTGGCCTTCATTGCTTCTGATGCTGGCACTTTGGTGTAGGCTCTGCATCTCATGCTGACTGCCTTCACAGGCAAGTGATGACTGTCCTGTCTGGAGTCTTCTCCCGTTAGGCTTGCCTTTGGACCACTATCAGATAGCCTCCCCTAAAAGATACTTTCTCTACCACAGATCTTCCCTGGTCTCACATTCTGAACTCTGCTCTTTTAGGTCTCCAACCTAGACTCTCCTGTGTTATGAATCCTTCCTGTGGAATCCCTCCATCAGTAGACTCCCGTAGAATCAGACTCCCATAGACTACCTCAGAAGAATATACTGGGGAACTTGTTAAGCAAAGAACCCCCAGTTCCATTGTGGGTGGGGGCACTATAGTAAGTTGGGAGTCAGACCTTGAATATATTGAGTTTTAAACTCATATGATAACATGGTAGCATATAAGACAGGACCAGAAACCAGGGCCTTTGCCCTGCTATTTCAGGTTTTGTTAGATCTTCTCTCATTAATTCTTTCTTCTGTCCAGATCAGGTGTGGTTACCTCCTTGAGGGAAGATAAGATGCTAACAATCAACTGTCATTTCTCTGGTGTTGATACAGCTCTGTGCTAGAGCAGCTGCCTAGCATGCAGATGCCCTGAGCTCTAGTACTGAAAAGATTATTTCTTCTGCTGCCCCCAGGATACAGCAGGATACAGATAGAGTTGGTGCTACTCTGTCTCTATTCCCCTACTTCCTGTTAGTTCCTTGAATGTAGACAGTCTGTTATATTCACCTGGTTCTAAACTGAAGCTCCTGGGAAATCAATGATGTTAACAGCCACTTCAGTGTGGATGATACTCTTCAGATAGCAAAATAGACGTATTCTGATGTAACGTTTACTTTGTGATGTTTCAAAGCTATGAAGAAAAAAAAAAATCAAGAATGACATCTCAACAAGTTATGAATGTAGATTCCAGCTTTTAAAAAAATAGAAATGCAAAATTAAGCAAGCATCATTTTAGCTATAAAATAATTTCTCACAATGATCTTTATAGTTTTGCCCATAAAGAAAGTATATGGCTTGTAAATACATCTGTAGTCCCAATAGCTTTTTGACTGAATTCAATTCAAGTTAGGGTCAGGGTTTTATTATCTGTTTGTTTGCTGTAGCTGTTTTCTTCAGCACCAGAGATCCAGCTGGCTCAACCTGCTGTCAACAGTTCTAGTGCTCAGTCAGTCTCAGGGATGGCTCCATACCAGGAGTTAGCCATTTAAAACACCTTTGCTGATCCATTCTCATCTTAAATATCCTCTTATCTGCATTGCTAAAATGAAATTATATATCCATTACCAAAATGAGAGAGTAGGTTTATTGGATCAGAACTGCTTTCTTCCCAATCCTTAAACGATCACAGGTTCCTCTTTGGTGAGTCTGTAAGGGAGTTAACATTCCTTTTTAATCCTGAAATGTTGAGATAAGAGAATAATCTGCTTAGGCTTTATCAATGTGCACGGCGTGGCCATCTCAACCAGGGGATGCTAGCCGAGAGTGCAGCTAGGAAACGTGCAGACGCAGGAGTCCCTGAACTCCTTTACAGTTTATAATCGTGGGTTTATGAACTGTGGGGAAGGTCGCCAAAATGGAATAAAAAAATACTAAAAATCCTTAAGTATTGGTTATGCATTTACTATGCAAAATGCCTCATAAGCATTGAGATTTAAAATAAAATACCTTCCAGGGTGGTAGGGGTGTCGTATGCATGCAGCACATAGCACGCTGAGTAGTGAATAAATATTGAGTTGTACTTTTAGGGAAAGCTGCTTTAAGGAACGTATGCACACAACTTTAGAGAAAATAAGTTAAGACACACTAGACTTACTGATAATGTCTGGATAACAGAGATTTTATGCTCCCCGGGACTGTGTTCTGAGATTCAGACGAACAGGGTGGTGTTGGCTCCTGTTAGCTGTGAGTTTTTATTTTCAATGATGAAAGTGAAGCCAAAATTGCAACTAGTTAGATATTCACCATAGAAACAGAATCTGATTACACACCACTCAAGACAGTATAAGACTTGATACATGGTACTTATTTCAAATACTCAAACAATTAAAACCAGGATGAATTATTTAATCAAACAATGAAAAACTATGAGTCTTTGAATAGGCTTTTAAATTTTTACCTATCTTTTATATCTGTCTTTGTCTTGCATATGATTAACATGGAAGCAGATCAGACAAGTCATCCTTAAACTCTGAACAGTTACAGAGGGTGGTGACGGGTAATACTGAGGTTGAGGTAAAGGCTTTGCCGGTGCTGAAGTAGAAAAACACAGAATCACGGGGAGACTCATGCACACCCAGAATCTCAGAATGTGATATCAATTGAAAAAAAAAAGTCTTAGAAGATGTAGTTAGTGACTATGATATGATGCAGAATTAGGGTGGGGCCCAGGTCCAGTCTGATTACTACCATTCTAAGAGGAAATATATAGACACACACTCAGGACAAAAGGCTCTGTGAAGATGGAGGCAACACTGGGGTGCTAAGAAGAGCTGGTAACTAATAGAAGCAGGATATGACAAGAATAAAAGGGCTCCCTAGAGGCTTCAGAGGGAACATGGCTCACCAAACACCTTGATGGTAGACTTGTATTTTTCCAGAACTTCAAGAGAATAGTTTGCTTCTGTGAAGGTCACCAATTTGTGGTTGCTGGCATGGAAGCCCAGAAAACCATGGCAGTAACCTGTCAGAGATGAGCTTTTATGTTCTGAAGCACTGTTTCCTATCCTTACAGTGGGCATGATCAACCTACCACACAAAGAGTGCACTGGACTACCTGAGACATGGTAGTACAAGTTACTTGAGACACACAGAGGTGGTTTATGTAGGTACTAAGGGCCATCCAATCATGGAAATGCCATCTTAAGAGGATGCAGATTCCTGTGATGAGAAGAAACACAGGCAGGAAGCGACTGGAGTCTACATAACAGAAGCCGACCCCAGTAGTCACATAAGGATTTCCTAGAGAGACTCCCACTTGAGCTGATTGGGATATGTCTCCAGGGTGTGGTCCGGAAGCACCAGTATCCTTCTCTCCTCCTGCTCATCTGTTCTTACCTGATGCCTTCATGCTGCTTATCTGGAAGTGGTTACCTCCGGCCTCCCCAAATGTTCTTCAGTAAAAGAAGAAAGGGGTGCCACTGAGGCCAACACTAAGAAAGCAAGAACTTTTCCAGAATTCCTCAGCCTGCATTCCATGATTCTCACATGACCAGTGATCCAGGCTGAGGAAATGTAGCTTTGAGGTAGGCTTAGGGCCCTATGAACAAAATAGACACCGTATTTGAAAGAAAGAAAGAGATTACAAGCCTGGCATAAATACTTAGAAATATTTCCACTAAGAGATTCCCAAACTGGTGGCAAATTGGATTCGTGACCCCCTTCACTACCCTCAAAGGATTTATAGCTTTTATTGGAGGCAGGTTTGTAGACCCAGCTATGTGGATTTGAATCCCAATTCTAAGCCTTCCAGATGTTTACAATCCTGATAACAGGCAAGTTACTCATCCGTTCTCTCCCAGTTGCTTTAGTGATAAAATAGGAATGAATATCCATTACATTGAAAATCACCTGAATTAATTAGCTCAGGTGTTAACTATAGTCACCTCTCAGCCTACATGAGGAGTTTATTTCAAGATTCCTTTTCCCCCAAGTTTGGGTGCTCAAATCCCTTATATGAAATTGCATAGTATTTACATATAGCCAACACACTCTTCCATGTACTCTAAATTGTCTCCAGATGATTCATAAGACCTAAGGCAAGTAAATAATTGTCATACCAAATGATTTAAGGAAAAATGCCAAGGACACAAAGTCTGCACATCCTTAGTAAAAATGTAAATGTTTTTCCAAGAAACGTGTGGGGTTTTTTTTGTTTGTTTGTTTGTTTTTGTCCCCCCCCCCCATACGTTATTGGTTGAGTCCATGGACACAGAGCTTGGAGATGGAGGGCTGGGTAGTCTTTGGCTCTAGTCAGTGCTTAATGAATGAAGCTATGTGTTTTCTCCTTGATGGACGTCCTATGAGGGCAAGAAGTGTGTGACACATTTGTTTGGCAGCTCAGAGGTCCTGACAGATCCTAGCTCAAAGAATGACATCATGAGGTAGAGTAGTGCCTGAGGGAGCCTAAGACTTGTTCGGAATAATAGAGAGTTGCCATTGAGAGAGAGAGAGAGAGAGAGAGAGAGAGAGATCGTGTGTGCAGCTGAAGCACATGAAAATTAGGAGGCAGAGGCACTTTACCCTGGCCCTCCACGCCTCTGGCCACCTGGTCTGCCTCTTCTGAACTCTGGATCATTCCTGAAAGTTTCTCTCATTTATAAGGTACACAGAGGGAATGGGCAAAGGGCATGTGACAAGAATCATGCCTGATCAGTGTTACCATCACAGGCAGTAGAAGTTTAAGCAGAAAAGCTTTACATGAGGAGCCTTGTAGACTCAGGCAGTGGCTGCCTCATGTTCCACACTGGTTTTATTGTAGACTGACCACGGGAACCCCTGTCATGGCTGTGCCAGGCAAAGCATGCATTCTATCTCTGTAAGAGACAGTCCTCTCCTAAAGTCACTGGCTGATGTGTCCTTCTTTCAAAGCTCACATGAGCAAGTTTTCCTTTTTCAGAGCTCAGTTTGCTTTTACACTTATCTGTGCAAAGGAGCCTGGGAAATGTAGTTTTAGCTTTCTAGCTTCTGCAGTACAGGTAGATTTGCCTAAAGGACAATCCAGAGGGTGCTTAGCCAATGAAGGTAGCCAGCACAGAAGCCATTCTGAACATCTATGTGAAGTAATTCCAGTAAGCCAGCTTGGATCACAGTGAGACGAGTCACTGGGAGGAGGGACAGGAAGAAGCTGGTAATATAGCAAGACCCTCAGAGACATCAAAGAATGACAATGGCTAAGGCGGGGACTATGGAACAGAGAAGGAAGAAGGTTAAAGAAGTGAACCTAGCTGTGCACAGGCAGATGATGTACAGAGACTATCTGCTCCTGCAGTCCCCTTTCGCTTGGTAGGGAGGGGCTCAGCTTCAGACAGAAGCATGACTTAGGTAGGGTCTTAGAGCTCGGTTCAGTCTCATCTTGGGAGAGAAAAGTTGTCAGAAGAGGGGCTGACATGGCAGTTGCAGTGTGCTACATGTGGTCTCTCCTGGCAGAGACACCACCCACCACCCCCCACCACCACCCCCGCATCCAGCCCTAAGGCTTCAGAGCTGGGAAGAAATAATCCTGAGACAAGGGGAAGGTATGCCTGTCACAGCAAGGCTCCTTTGTTCAAACCTCCCAGGCCCAAGACAAAGGCCTAGTAATCTTCAGAAAAGAAAAGCTTGGGTGCCATTTTCCTTCCTCCTCTCTTCCCTTTTCCTTGTTTTCAGATTAAGTTGGTGTTTTATAGGCTGAGTGAAGCAGGACCAGTGAATGATGATCTGGAGCAGATCGTGCAGACCTCTAAGATCAGGGTATTCAAGTTCAAAAGGCTCTTCACACAATAGACCAGGCAGCCAGGGTTTCTCCCACCCCTGCCTTTCAGACATTTTTTTTCAATAAGCAACCATAGAGTTTGCCGGCTTTAGTGACACTCGTTCTTCTTTTGCAGGCTGTGCTCATCTTAGCCCTTTTCTCTGGTATACCTTGGGTAAGAACAAACTCTCAAATGCAATCCGTCGCATGCAAAAGCCATTTTCTAGAAGCAGACACAGTTTAATGCCATTAAATGCAATCAGAAGTTACCAGGCCGCTTACAGGAACTTGCTTCCAAATGTAATCTAATCCAATTTTACCCTTCCTTTGGTATTTAGGTTCCTGGTAGCCAGAGCAAAACAGACCTAGACGTTTCTCGGACGGAGCAGTTTGGATGCTTGCAGGTGCCGGCTCCCTTCTTGAGCTCGCTCTCTCTCTCTCTCTCTCTCTCTCTCTTTCTTTCTTCCTACATTTGTTTTTAAATTCTCTCTCTCTCTCTCTCTCTCGGCATCTCTGTGTGATGATGCAGTTAGCTCTGACCTCTGGGTAATAATTGGTGCTACCCAGTGAGGTGCTGTCACACCTTAACCTCAACTTTAATTGGTTCCAAGGGTGTGTCTCATGTCTGGGGTGAGGAGTGAGACTAGCCCTGCCCTCCACCCGCTGTGTTCCTGGTACCTGCCTCACGGTGTCCTGCTTCCTTATTCCTATCCTTCAACTCCTTCAACTCTTCTGTACACTTAAGAATTCAAATTTGTTTGCAACTGTTTGATATTCTGTCTTTCCCTCTCTTCATTCACATACTGTTGGTAGCTCTGCTATGTAGGATGACTGACTATACCATTGATTGTCTGCAATGTGTCCATTGATATTGAAGGAAAGAAATGCTAATGTGACAAGAAAAATGATGACTGCCTGGGCAAGCCATGGAGTATGTGCACACTTGTAGCTAAGGTCTAAAGACTAGGCTTTGTCCCGTGGCGTTTAAGGCTTCCTACCATTGGGCTACATGCTTTTTTTTTTTTCTTCTTCTGTTCAAGAATTAACAGGCTTTTGCTCCAACTTGCTCATGCTCCTTGGCCTGAATCTCTGCCTGAGAATCTGGCGGCCTTTCTTGCTTACCTAGTTGTTTGGCTTTCTCCCCACCCCCAGGGCCTGGTTAAATCCCATTTCTTTCATAAAATCTCTAAGTCAGTTTCATCACCCAAGATTGTATACTTGTTTCAAAAGTATCCATTTGCTTTCTGTATGACTAATTTGACACAAGTGGTAAAAAGAGGTGTTTTTAATAGTCATGAGAACAGTCACACAGAAGGAACACATTACCAGGAACAAAGCTTCCAGAATGGAAACCAGAAGTCTGCCTTACTGAGGAACGTGTAACCATACACAAACTCTGAAAAGGGTGACTTGACTACATAAAGTAGCAGAGCACAAAAAACAATTTCACTTCAGTCTTTGCCTCCACATTCAGGAGAAGAATATATTATAAGGGTATTTCTGAGGCACTGCAATAATTCCAAAAGATTGGGGACAACAGGCCTCCAGCTCTGGGGAAGTCAGTGGATGGACAGACTCTGCACACTGGAGTCCTATGCAGCTAATAAAAGAAGTAAAGAAAAATCCCATGTATAAATATGGAGAGATATATAGGACAGAGAGAAAGCAGAGGTTCAGGACCATGGTGTTGTGTGTTAGTGTATGTTAAAAAAAAATGATAGCAAAGAAGAGTGTTCATCATGTGTTCGCTGCATATTCCTACAAAACACCAAAGGCAGACAAAGCATATGTATTGTATTCATGTCTAACACATCCATACTATTTTCAGAAGGAAACACTGTTGGTCAGCAGGTGGAGCTGGGTGTGGTATTACACGCCTTTCATCATGGAGCCTTGGAGATGAAGGCAGGAGGACGAAAAGATCCAGGTCTTCCTCAACAGCACAGCTGCTTCAAGGCTAGCCTGGGATACATGAGACTGTCTTAAAAAAAGAAAAGGAGGCAAAACTTCTACTTACTATATGTATTAGTCAGGGTTCATTAAAGGATATAATGTGTGTGTGTGTGTAATAGATAATAATATGCATGATAAAGGGAGCTTAGAGGCTAGGGTCCAGTTTGTCCAGCCATGGCTGTCTACCAGTGGAAAGTCTAAGAATCCGGTAGTTGTTCTGTCCATGAGGCTGTGTGTCTCCCCTGGAATCCTGAAGACATAGGCTCCAATGACAATGTAGGAGTGGACTTACTAGTGCGAGTGAGAGCAAGCGTCCTTCTTCCATGACTCTAAGTATAGCCCAGATTAAAGGTGTATCTTCCCACTTCAAAAGATCCAGGTTAAAAGTGGGTCTTCCATCTTCAAATTATTTAATTAAGAAAAATAATCTCTCACTGGTATACCCAGACACTTGGGCTTTAATTAATTCCAGGTGTAGTCAAGTTAACAACCAAGAACAGCTACCACAAGTCCACCCTCGTCAACCTGACACATAATCATACCTCCTTATGTCACGTTTAATATCCAGATAAAAACAATAACTAGGTCGTAATTATACCTAACAAAATATATAACTGTCCCTTAATATAACCGCACATACATTATACATTTTAGAATAGGTGGCACTATCCCTTGAGGGACATTCTTTTAGTTTCTCAAACTTCAATATGATAACCACGTATATTCTCTTAATTGATGTTATAAGATAAGGAAATTGAGGGAAGCAAACACAAGTATCTGCACACACATTATTCTTAACAAAATCTGACAGAAACACTCATGTTGCTGATAATAATGGATTGTGCAGCTGGTGGTTTTTATCTTCACCCTCAGCAAGCACCTCAGCAGGTCTTAGCTCTTTTCCTGGAGGACTGACCCATACCTTCATTCCTGCTGGGTCAGTGCCCTTGGCTATCCTGCCTGAGTTAGGCTGCTATGGTTTCCCAATGACTTTAATCACAGGGCACGGCAGCACTGAGAGATGCCCTAAAGCAGCTCCTGCAGTCCAGTCGTCATCCTTCTTACCTCCATTGTGGAGAAGCAGTCAATTCTTTTTTGGAATCTGGATCAATCACTCCTCCTAATACTGTTATTGCTTTCTTTGCCTGTTGGCTTAAAGACATCAGAAGCCCAAAGAGGCCATGAGAAAGTCTGAGCTTCCACTTCAATGGAATGTTTCTTGTGGCTCCTGGCAGGAGCCCTTGCCCCTCTGAAACCAAACTTCTAGGGCAGCAGAACCTACAGTCTTGAGAACAAGAAGCAAGAATTTTCCACATGGTTTCTAGGGGCGATAGTGTGTTGGACTATTTCCTCTTCTACTCCTTGATTCCTAGACCCAGAAATCCTGGCTATGGGAGAAAACATATCATATATTAGACATTGATTTAAAGGCATATACTGCCTTCTAGAGAGCCCTGAATTCTGAAGACTTAACACAGCATGGTGACTCTACATAATGATCCTGTGTCACGCACTTGGGATTTGGGGACAGTAGATCTAAGTGGCCTCACTACCTGGCCCTATGCAAGCGGTAACTGTTGATGGGTATGACGGCTATTTGCTGATTCGCTGTGCAGTCATTTCACAGTGTATATGTGACTCAAGTCACCCTGTTATATACCTGGAAAGCACACGTTGTCAATTACATCTCAGAAAAGCTGGGTGAAAACAGACACAACTGAAATATAGATCGAAACTAATGAAAAACAACTATTTTCAGGAGGCAGGAAGAGAAGACTTTTCTTAGAATGTTCCATTTGGACATGGGTCACACAAATGTATTATCTATGTAAAAAAATGAAATAAACATAGTTGAGAACTATAGAGCACTGTGGAATAGACTGTGCTGTGATTAGCTTTGTGTTTGCTTCTTGACAGTGTATTCATAGTTTGTGAACCCGAGTATCCGTCTGCAGAAGGACATCAGAGAGCTGTTGTGCTCTGGGATGTTCTTTGGACCAGTGAGCTAAAGGCAGCAGGTTGGATGTGGGAGGAGCCTGGAGAATGGGGACCAGGAGTGAAGGCAGCATCAGTCTCCCACCTTGCAGCCATGGATGCTACTCTGCCACTGGCAGTCCTCTCAGGGGCTGATATCTGAGGAAGATCGCCTCCTGACTTGGGGTTCCTCCAACTGCCTTGCAAATCTAAGAGTTTGCCATTTGGTTTTTCCAGTTATTTTCCAGCCTGTTAATTTTGGATATCATTTTTGTTTTCCTTGGTCACATATATGGTGGCTTCTCCTAATAGTGCAGTGGTTCTCAACCTTCCCTACGCTGCAACCTTTTAGTACAGCTCCTTATGTTGTGGTGACCCCCAACCACACAATTATTTTTGTAGCTACTTTATAACTGTAATTTTTGCTACTGTTATAAATCATAATATAAACATCTGTGTTCTTCTGAAGGCCTTAGGCAACCCCTGTGAAAGGTGAAAGGGTCCTGACCTGCGAAGGGGTCGTGACTCACAGGTTGAGAGCAACCACTGTCATTGTAGAACAAAAGATCCTTTGTTCACCCTGTTACATTGTTTCACTCTGACAAATATAATTTACAGTGAGTGTCAGCTGCAAATACTCTCCACTTAACACACCACTTTGTAGCTGAGTTCTGCTTTCTTTCTAACACACATTGGCTTTTTGCTGGCTGCTAAGGTTTTCTTTAGGAAGCATCCCCCCAGTGGCTTTAAAAGTGTCAGGGTGTGGCGTTGCCTTTGTGGGTTAGATCATGCAGAGTAAGCCACTATGACTTAACCTGTCTAATTAGAGGCAGATTATTGGGAGTATCTAATTGAAAGGCCTATTATGCCCTAGTTCCTCCCCTCCTGTTCTCTCTCTGTCTCTGTCTCTGTCTCTTCCTCCGTTCCTCCCTCCCTCTCTCTCCCTCTCTCCCTCTCTCCCTCCCTCCATCCCTCCCTCTCTCCCTCCCTCCCCGCCTAAGGTAAAGCAGCTCAGCCCTGTTCTGCCCTCCCCACCCTGACACTTCTACCTTACCAGAGTCCCACAACAACAGGGGCCAAGCAAGCAAACATGAACCTCTTTAGTCATGACCCAAATCAATCTTCCTTTAATTCTGTATCTCAAATATTTGCCACAGCCTTAGAGTTCAGGACATGGCTCTTCAGTGAAGACTTTAGGAATCCTTCAGTCCAGGTGGTACTTGGTAGCTGGCAGGACTACCTGCCTTAAACCCCAGAGTCACCCTTTTGTCAATCGCAGTGGTTGTCCTTCATCCAGAGCTTTCGGTCACTCTCTCTCCCGCTGGCTGGCACTTTACATTTCCTTTGATTTCTCTGCTGCCTCATTCTGCTCTTCAGTCTTTTACAGGATTGGGGGGGCGGAGAAAACTGAGGCTCAAGGCTGTGGGGGGTGCTAAATGACACACAGGCCTAGGATTTGACATTTGCAGGGTATCTCTGTTTCTCATTGGAAGATGTTTTGACTTTTCACTTTCTCTTCTGGAAAGCCAAGATTTCCTCAAGGCAAGGCTCTGCTTCTCACAAACATCCAGTTTGCCACCTGGAGCTCAGCCTCCTTCCTCCTCTCCCTCGGCATCCTCCTGTGTGCCTGCCTGTCCAGTTTCCTTTGGAAACACCAGTTGCTCTGGCCTTGGGGCTGGCTCACTCTCAGCTTTGCATCCTGGTGAAGTCTTTTGTCTTAAGCAGAACTACAGTTCACTTACTTACTTTGAACCACAGAAATGTTTTATCAGGAAACATGGTTACAGTTAGCCCAAATAAACTGCACCTTTGGTCAGCTAGCGGGAGACCTTTGGAACTTTCCAACTAGAGGAAACTGATTTGCAGGTTTTCATGATTCATCAGGACGTTGCCCTCCCAGAAGTGCTCCTTAGGAATCACACGCACTTCCTTTTGTGATGAGATCCTGCGAGAGAGGAATGAAGGGTGTGATGGTGACTGACTTGGTACAGTTTATGAGCACATTTCTGTGGGAAACCAAATAAAACTGGCCTCAGTGCACAGTGAGGCGTGGACAGCATCTATACAAGTTCCAGGGTGCTTTAGAGCCTGTGGTCATGGGCTCAGACAGTAGTGGTAACACATGCCAGGAGCCTAAGAAAGTTGTTTCATAAAAGGTATGGTATGAAAGGGGCAACACTGTAACACATATTGTCTCACAGTGCTTGTGGTTGTAGTGCGCAATTAACTGCTTCCTCTTAGGCCTAAAGGATTCCTTCTTGAAGTCTTTGTTCACATTGAGAAAATGACACTTGCTTTGTTGTTAGTAATAATATCCAGTTAAAACACTACTTTGCAGTTGCATGCTGCTTTCTTTCTAACACACCTAGACTCTTACTGGCTATTATGGTTTTCCACGTGAAGTATCCCCCAAATGCTCATGTGTTGAAAGTGTTACAGGGAGCCCACCAGAGATAACCACTTAGACACAGTTCATAGCCAATTGAAAGTCCTTATTTGGGCTGGAGAGATGGCTCAGCGGTTAAGAGCACTGACTGCTCTTCTGAAGGTCCTGAGTTCAAATCCCAACAACTACATGGTGGCTCACAACCACCCATAATGAGATCTGACACCCTCTTCTGGCACATCTGAAGACAGCTACAGTGTACAATGTATAATAATAAATAAATCTTAAAAAAAAAAAAGAAAGAAAGAGAGAGAGAGAAAGAAAGAAAGAAAGAAAGAAAGAAAGAAAGAAAGAAAGAAAGAAAGAAAGAAAGAAAGTCCTTATTTCAGCTGGCTGAGATTATACTCAGCTATTCTGGACCCAAGTCTAGTCCCAAGCATTTAAAGTAAGAGACTTTTCAAGGTAAAAAACCCCACATCCTGGTATCTCAGTTTGTGGGGGAGGTTTTGTGCACGAAAGCAGTTTAACAGAAGCTAAGTTAGCTGGGATGTAGGAATAATTTCTTATGCACTGTGTGGACAAATCACCTGTCAATAAAAAGCTGATTGGCCAGTTAGCTGAGGCAGGATTAGAAGGCGGGACATCCAGAAGAGAGATTGGAATTCTGGGAGAATCAGGCACAGAATGAGATTCTCCCTGAAATATGAGGAAGATAGTCACACGAACCTGAGGAGAGGTAACCAACCATGTGGCGGAACTGAGAACAGAATAAATGAGATAACTGTGTTGCAGGCTAGTGGGAATGAACCGAAGCTTTTGGCCCAGGCGATCAGTCACCATAATTCAGCCTTGGAGTAATTTTGTGAACTTGGGTGCAGGGGGAAAGACATGTGTTCACTCTGGGACATCTTGACCTCAGTTTCCTTGGGTAGTTTTCCATGGAATTTTTTCCACCAAGGAGATCAAATTTTACTTCGACCCGAAATGGCCTCACCTAGCGGATAAGATGGAAGAGACTCTGCACAGACCTGCCTGCTCACAAAGGTGAGCCTCCCCACTGGTGGCTCTGTCACTGAGAAGACCGCTCCTAGCTGCCCAACTTTCTGAGAATCAGATGTAAACCCTGCCCTTGGGGTACTAACCAACCAGCAGAAAACTGCTGATCTCATTGCTGTAAAACGAAACACAAATTTAATACATGAAATGAAAACAACTATTGGGGGGCTCTTGCTTTGTATTAACTAGAAATTCAAAAAGAGCCAGAGGGACAGGTTTCTTTTACTCTGTGATGCCCACGCCTTAGCTGAGATCATCTGGTAATGCCTACACACAGATATTGGCTTCCTCATAGAGCGGTGGCCTTACAATAGTCTCTTCCTGGAAAGAGTACAGTATTCTACATTATAGAATAACATATAGAATTGGAAATAGTACTATGGCCACTTTTAGAAAATGGAATTTTCCCCCAAAGAACTTTAGTAAGCCCCCATGCCATGAATAAAAGACAGAAAATCAGAAGAAAAAAGTGTCACGGACCCGGGGAAGCAGGCTCAGCAGCTAGTCACACCCATCCTCAATCAAAGCGGAGACCCAGAGCTCAGTCCACAGCCTCTCACCCACCACGCCCCTGTATCTTCTCTTATCGGTGCCTCTTTGCGCATGCTTTGTCTCTGTGTGTTCTGTACCCAGCAAATGAAGGTGGTCTTCTGGGAGGCCCGGGGCCATATGAAGTGAAGTATGTTTGTGGTTCTGTATGTATTGACTGGGATGTGTAGGAGGAACCCATGGCTTCATTATAATCGTGGGGGGTCACTGAATTAAGGGAAGGTCATGATCTCCTGCTTTGGAGATCATGCTATAATACTTCATAGTTCCAAGCTGTGTTTACGCCATAACACTCACTGAATACACATGAAGATCTTCAGGAAGTCTGACAAACACTCATGACCCAGGACTGGCCCCAGGCCAACAGCCTCCGGTCCTGATTATAGTGACTCACTTGTTAAAAGTTATGTAAGGAATGAGAACGCAAAGCTGGGGCTTGGGATCCATCAAACTTTCCTCCAGCTGCACAGAAGATATCTTCTATATGGTACAGAATTAGTCCGATAATATTTTTTTATATGCCAAGTGCATAGGGTCCTTTGAAAAATACCTTTCAAAGAATACATTAACTCTGCCTTATGTTAATCATTGTAAAACTTATAAAATTATATATAGGGCCCCATACTTTAAATTATTGTCTGTTTTCTGGAATAATATCAACTATACTAGATTAAAGAGAGTTAAATGTTATCAGAATTTGCTTGCCAATTTATTTATTTATTTACTTATAATTTCTGTTTATAGCCATGTTATTACTCTCTTTGCTGTCCCAAAGCCCTATAAGATGTGACTTGACTTCCTTCATCGAGTAACTGTGGTGTGGAGACTTTGGACAAAGTGACCCCAAGTCAGTGGTGACTATGCATTTGGAGTCAGAAGAATATGTCAGGGGCACATGGCAAACTGCCTTTCCCTCTGGTCTTTACAATTTCAGCTGCTCGGTCCACACCACGGCTCCAATTCCCTTCACCGAAAGCACTCTCTACTCAGCTTCGAGCCTCCAAGTTGCCTCCTGACTGTTCATGGTCTCAGGACACTCTCGCCAACTCTCTGATTGTTCATCTGCTTTTGGACTTGCTGCCCAATAAGAGTGCCAAATGTTTACCTGCTGTCCTAGACCTGGACTGGCCAGTGTCATGGAAAGTCTTGACGTTCTGCGTTCTTCTATGTTCACTTCTCCTTCCTTAAGAGCTAGCAGTGAGGGCAAGACCTCCCTCCCTGAAGCCAAGCAGGCTGCGAACAAGGGGAAGGGATCTTTGAGAACTGCTTAGGGCGCATGGACCGCAGGAGAGACTGCCTCCTCCAGCCAAGGCTTGTGCTCTCAGTAGGCTTCCGGGAGGCTAGGCATCTGATACTAAGTAGCAAAGAACACTTTTTTTTTTTTGCTTTGGCAGAAAAGAATACAAAGGAACAAATAGGCTTAGTTTCAGTCTGCTCATGAAGACAGTCTTAAATGACAGTTGACTACTTACTAGTGAGGATCCATCTCAAGAAGGCCCTATTAGAGTCTTCACACTGCATGACATTATCGTATAAATGACTCACAATGTGCCTGTCCTATGAAGGATACAGTAGCTATACACCCAACAGCTTCACAGGAGTTTCTCTAAGACACCGCTGGGCCTTAAAAAGCATTCACTAGATGCCTTGGTCCAGAGAAGGGAAGACTCAATATTTTCTTTTTTATAACCTCCGCACCCTTCCTTTTTTCACACCTCCCACCCCCGTAGTGTGTCTGAAGGATGTGTATCCATTGCTGCTATACATTAGGAGGCATTCCCACCTTACAGGAACAGGGCAAGTGATAAACCACAAACTGACCATACTGCCTATGGATGGAACAACAGAACAAGAAATTTTTGAAGTTATACATTTTGTGGGAAAACTCAAGCTCTTCGCTGTTGCTGACTCTCAGTGGGCAGAAGTTGGTGTGGAGGCAATTGCATGGGATCTAGCATGTATTGACCATTTGCATGCAAGATGCTGAATTTCAAGTTTTAGGTGAATTATTTAATGCTCAGGAACCTCCTTACCATGGTAGGCATCACCCCATTTTATGCATGAGGGAATGGGACATTTGAAGGTCATCTAGCGGGGAGAATAAGTTCACCTTGTATTTCAAGGCCACTCATCTTTAAAGAAAGGCCCAAATGGAGCTTAGATCTTATCTTTCCTCTTGATGCTTTAAAAAAATATTATTTATTTATATGAGTATACTATATACTGTCTTCAGACACACCAGGAGAGTGCATCCGAACCCATTACAGATGGTTGTGAGTCACCATATAGTGGCTGGGAATTGAACTCAAGACCTTTGGAAGAGCGGTCAGTGCTCTTAACTCCTGAGCGGTCTCTCCAGCCCATCCTCTTGATGCTTTCTTTCTTTGCTTCAGCCCAGAGCTTCAGGGCCACTGGAGACTTCCCTCTTCCTCTGCCTTATCAGTGAAGTGCCTGATGACTTCCACATGTCTCCCTATTAGGCATGTCATTGGGCACACTGCCCTAAGTCTCCCATCCAAATAGTAACCGAGCCTGTCCCTGTTTAGCTTCTAACGTGGAGCTTGTTCCGGATAATGTGTCTATAGATTGCCCTGTAGCTCTCTAGGACCTCCTAGCAACTTCTGCAGTTGGTTGCCATGTGCAAATGTCCCAATAGTTTAGCAAAGGGCACAAAGAGACAATGATTTTCCTGTGAGGCTAGAAGATGTGCAATCTTGAGAGGCATGGGGCAGAGGTAGCTTTTACATCCCCTGCTGTCATAAGCTGGTTGTCCGGGTGTCCTCTGTTCTGATATCTGGCTGATTGTGGTAACGCGATGAATAGTTTGAGTAGAATCAAGGACATTCTTCATACCTCAGAGTGTTCCATAGTGCTGAACAAGAACAGGCTCCCATGCCTGTGCCAGGCTCACTAGAGCCATGTTTTGGCTGGTGCCTGATTTGGATGACTCTGCTTAAAATAGGACAGCCAAAATCACTTTTTGCTAATAACAGTAATCAGATTTTGTAGTCAGTCCCCACTTAGATTTTTAGCCCCCTATGGAAAAAAAATTTTTTTTCTATAGAAACGGTTATTTTGTGTTGTTCTTTTCTTCCCTGTATCCATTGTATACTTTCTATGCATGTTACATAAATCCATTTGAACATCCTTATGCTTAGTTCACATACTGACACTAAGGATTGGGTAGCAGGTACCCATACTTAATATAGGTTTTACTCAAATGTCATCTATTGTAGGTCATGGAGGGGTAATAGATAGTTGATAGGACCTTTGCCATTTTCAGGTTTTTTTTCTTTAACACATAGGTTTCCATGCCTTTGTGTTTGGGAGATAATATTCTCTAAGTAGCTTTGATGCTATTAATAGAGGTGAGAATGTGGAGACACTTCTGTACCGATTCCCCGGGAAGGCTTTTCCAGATGTGGAATGTCACAGGGAGTGGATCTGCCTTGGGTAGTTGACAGCTGACAGCTTATAATCTTCACTGCTAAATTAGGGCTTGGGCCATGGTAGGCAACAACAGCTGGACTGTTGGGAGCCAAGTCCTTGCACACGGCACACTGTTCCCCACAGCTATTGGCAGGAACCTCAGCACCCGAAGCAGCGCGTACTGCTCCAGGACAGGAGGAGAGCCTGGATTGGTACCTGTGCTCTTCAGGAAACACCATGATGCACTCAGATGTGGGTCACAGCTGTTAGTTGGGGGTGCATTTCTTATTGCATCCTTTAAATAATTATATTCTTTAATTCTCTTAAAGATCAGTTCCTAAGTTGAGACAGGAATATTCATAGAGAAGGATTGAGCATGTCAACTACAGGAAACTGTCCCCGCCCAGGGACTGAGAATGACACATTCTGGCTGAGTTCCATTTCCTCCCTGATGACCGTTAGCCCTACGCTGGGCCATCTTGCTAGCTTCTTCACCTCCCTCCTCCTTTTATAGATGGGATAGTACCATCTTTCTCACCTACACCATAGGTTTCTCCTGGGAATCAGAGAATGAATCTAAGTACTTTGTCCCCTATAAGACCAACTTAAGTAGAAGACAGTGGGATCAAGAAAAAGCCCCTGTGGTCCATCACTTCTAGTTCTCTTCCTATTCTGAATCATGTGTGGTTCCTGATAATACAATTAGCTACCGTTGGCTGACCTCGAGTCCTGTGCCAGGTGGTGCTGAGTGTGTTTCAGTCATCGCTTCATGTAATAATCCTCAAGAGCGCCTTGCTGGCTGGGCTGCACGGCTGCTGCTTCCGTCCACACAGGTAGAAATCAGATTCTGAAGCTACTGTGCCCTTCCAGAAAGATCCGTGTACTTTCCCATAAACTGCCTTCTAAAGGAAGGGGCGCGCCCTGGAGTAATGTACACCTGCAGCCGCTGAGTAGGGTAAGAAGGTAACGGGCTCTGAGTGACGAGACGGGAACAGAGCTGTTGGGCAAGAAGAGCAGGATTTGTGCCTGCAAGAAAAGTTATCGGGTTTTATGCAACAGAAATAGTTTGTGATATGCATGCATATCACAAATATATATATATATATATATATATATATATATATATATATATATATATATATATATT
>LR754474.1:12211-54680 GCA_902729485.2 Mus minutoides
TCCTACTCCAGATCTCTGCAGAGACAGACTGGTGGTCGTGTCTGATGGTAGCCCGATTTCCTATCAGTCACTTGTCAAAGGCTGCTCCCTCAGGCCGGGGTGTTCGCTGACCAGATTTGCAGGACTTCATATTTAATTAATAAAGAAGGGGGAGATGTAGGAAGCCGCACCTGGGCCTCCCCAGCGAACGCCTCCGAGAAGCCCCGGGCTCTGAGAGGCCCCGCCTCTGGGGATCCCCGGGCTCCGAGAGGCCCCGCCTCTGGGGATCCCCGGGCTCCGAGAGGCCCCGCCTCTGGGGATCCCCGGGCTCCGAGAGGCCCCGCCTCTGAGAAGCCCCGGGCTCTGAGAGGCTCTGCCTCCAGGGATCCCCGAGCCCCGCCGACCGAGGCAAGCGGCGAAAGCCGCTGCCCGAGCCCCGACCGCAGTGAAAGCCGCCCGAGCCCCGACCGCGGTGAAGCCGCCCGAGCCCTGACCGCAGTGAAGCTGCCTGAGCCCTGACCGGCGAAGCCGCCCGAGCCCTGACCGGCGAAGCCGCCCGAGCTCCAGGAAGGCCGTGCGGCTCCGGGAAGGCCTGCGGCTCCGGGAAAGCCTGCGGCTCTGCCCCATTACAAGATGGCGCAGGGCCGGCAGGCTGCCAGGGAGGAGAGCCTAGTGCTCATGCGCAGCTCTCTCCTCAGGCCTCCTGAGGCAGTAGCCCCTCCCGAAGGAAAAATATGCTAATGAGGCACTGCTTGTAGTACCAATGCAGGGAAATATGCTAATGGCTGTGGCTTGTGGCACCAATGAATGGGCCACATGCAAATGAGGTATGGCTTGGTGCACCAATCAGCAACCACTATGACACCCCTCCCCCTTCCCTGGGAGTGTATAAAAGCAGCAGCTCTGCTGCTGTCCAGAGTCCTGGGAATCAACTATCAAGGCGCTCCAGAATAAAGCTGACAGAGAAGATCCCGGTGGTGGCGTGTCTTTCTTGCTGGTCGACGGAGGAAGCAGGGAGGCGCGCCACAAAAACTAATAGAAGTTATGAAACGAATAGATTTAACATATATCTACAGAACATTTTATCCTAAAATAAAAGGATATAACTTCTTTTCAGAACTTCATGGTATCTTCTCCAAAATTGAGCATGTAATTGGCCACAAAACAGGCCGCAATAGGTACAAAAATATTAAAATTGTCCCATGCAGCCTATCAGATCACCATGGACTAAGGCTTATCTTCAATAACAACATAAATAACAGAAATTAGTACTGAAGATAGGCCTCATACCATGTAGATAGAGAAAAAAAAAAAAGAGGAGGCAGGGATGTCCACTTCCTAAGGATGGAGGACAACATACTACACAAGGACAGTCCAGTAACATGTGCAACGTAAGGGTCTCTGCAACTTCACTAATAGCTGTGTGAATTAGAAATGATCTACAGACATCACTAATTATATTAGCAAAGCTAAGTAAGAAATGATACAAACCAGAACAAAAAGAAGTGATCATTTCATAAATGGACATTAGTGTATCTATAAAGTACCCATCCCATGGGAAGAATTGGCCAGAATCCTGTTTAAAACAAAGAACTCCAGAACACTACTATAGATTTTCGTGAAGAATTCTCTGGGAAATCTAGGAGCTGGACAGATGTCCCATTGATAAAGAGCACTGACTGCTCTTCCAGGAGACTCGCATTCAATTCCTAGCACCTGCACATCAACCTACAACCATCTCATTCCAAACAGAGGGAATCTGAAGCCATTTGATGATGACCACAGCCACCAAATACCATCATTGTGCTTATAAATACAAACAGGGGGAAAAGACAAACACATAATAAAATTGAATAACATTTATTAATTAATGGAGAATGAAAGGAGCAAGAGATAGAAATGTTGAAAATAACCACAACAGGAGAGATTATGGAAAATATTGTCCCTTAAGGACTCATCCATATCAAGGGACAAAGCCATTTTTCAGATACTCCTGTCTAGCTAGTCTTTTGTTATCTAGCTAGTGACACTCATCCTCTCTGAGAAGTCTGTAGTAGCAGAGCTAGTCCAAGATCTCTATTCTTTCCCACAATCAGCATGTCTTACATATCACCCAAGAATGAATTGGAGGCAGGACTCCAGGAGGCCAGCCTCAGAAGATAGGGCATAGAAATAACACAAGTCAAAGGAGCCTGAAACCAATATTCCATGGGACCCTGCTTGCTTCCTGGCAAGGGAGCACAGCTCTGGACCTGGACAATGCAGAAAGCCAGGCACAGGGAGCATAAAGGGGAAACCAGGAGGTTCTGGAAGGAACAGGGACTAGGCTGAGATTCCCTGGCCTGTGGTAGTGCTGCACAGCATCCTTGTGGCTTCAGAATGAGATTCATTCTCTCAGATCCAATACTCACTTGCCAGAGTCAGAGAGCAGGCCAGCATGGCTGCCAGCAGCAAGAAAAGGGCTGGAGGTAACAAAGTCTTCCTCATAAATTATGGTACAGGTTTAGTCCAGAATAATTTCCACTCACAGTACATTACTGAGCTTCTGGAAGAGGATGATTGACTTCTCTTAGTGTACGCAGTGGGAGGTACAGAGACCTGAGGGATCATGAAAAGATTAATTATAGTGGACAAACCTCCATAGCATATAGGACACAGAGCTAAACAAAGAATTCTTAACTGAGGAATACGGAAAGGCTGAGAAGCACCTGAAAAAAAAATGTTCAACATCCTTAATCATCAGGGAAATGCAAATCAAAACAACCCTGAGATTCTGCCTCAGACCAGTCAGAATGGCTAAGATCAAAAATTCCTGTGACAGCAGATGCTGGTGAGGATGTGGAGAAAGGGGAACACTCCTCCAGTGCTGGTGGGACTGCAAGCTTGTACAACCACTCTGGAAGTCAGTCTGGTTGTTCCTCAGAAAATTGGACATAGTACTACTGAAAGATCCAGCAATACCTCTCCTGGGCAGATACCCAGAAGATGTTCAAACTGGTAATAAGAACTACTCAGTTTTTAAAACAATTTATTAAATTCTTATGCAAATGGATGTATCTGGAGGATATCATCCTGAGTGAGGTAACCCAATCACAAAAGAACTCACATGATATGCACTCATTCCTAAGTGGATATTAGCCCAGAGACTTAGAATACCCAAGATAGAATTTGTAAAACACATGAAACTCAAGAAGAAAGACCAAAGTATGGATACTTCGTCCCTCCTTAGAATGGGGAACAAAATAAACATATAAGGAGTTAAAGAGACAAAGTTTGGAGCTGAGATGGAAGGAAGGAACATGCAGAGACTGCCCCATCTGGGGATCCATCCTATAATCAACCACCAAACGCAGACACTATTGAATATGCCAGCAAGATTTTGTTGACAGGACCCTGATAGAGCTGAGGCTTTGGCAGTGCCTGGCAGATGCAGAAGTGGATGTTCACAGTCATCTATTGGATGGAACACAGGGCCCCCAATGGAGGAGCAAGAGAAAGTACCCAAGGATCTGAAGAGGTCAGTAACCCTATAGGAGGAACAGCAATATGAACTAACCAGTAAAACCTGAGCTCGTGTCTCTAGCTGCATATGTAGCAGAAGATGGCCTAATTGGCCATCATTGGGAGGAGAGGCCCTTAGTCTTGCAAAGATTATATGCCCCAATATAGGGGAATAACAGGGCCAGGAATCAGGAGTGGGTAGGTTGGGGAGCAGGGCAGGTGGAGGGTATAAGGGACTTTTGGGATAGCATTTGAATTGTAAATGAAGAAAATGACTTATAAAAATTGTTTAAATTAAAAAAATATCTGTTACTGAGAGCACAATTGATTTTTTAGGGGCCTTCTGTCATTAACTCTGGTCACTTCTATTTGGTGAGGGTGCTCACTAGGCCCATGGTCCCCCCCCCCTTTATGAAATCTGGACTTTTCTCTTCTGCTTTATAATGTTTCCTTTTATACTTTGCTAATAAGGTACAAGATTCTTGCCATCACTCACTGCTTCTGATAGTTTTTATCCAAGCCACCCTCACTTATTTCTGGCAGATGTTTCCATGTTTTCCCGAGTGTCTCGGCTCCATCCAACTTTGTTTCATGCTTCTACAGAGAATTAGTCCTGTGCTCAGTGCTTCATGGAGAAAGGTTCACTCTCCTGTTCTCAAAACAGGGAAGAAGGGAAAAAAAAAAAAAGACAGTGACTGCTGCCTACCCACGAAGTTCATCTGCAGGATTCTACCATGAGGGTTAGGCTAAAGTACAGGACTGGAGGACTCTTCACTGGTATGCTCTGTATCATTTCCTTTATTTATTTGCAAATAAACTAGAGATTTCTAGCCATGGCTCCCCTACTCTCATAGCTGTTGTCTAACTTTCCCCACTTCATTCTCTGGACAGTCTATCAGAGTGACCCTTTGTCTTCCCCTCTACCATGGATCTCCATGGTCTTTCCTCCTGATCTTCCTGTAGGTGTGCCAGGAAAGCTAGTTCACCTGAGACAACCTGAAGTGTGTCTACTTATGTGTGTGGAGAAAAGATTACAGTAACATTTCAGATGAGATTTGGAGACAGGAAATATTTAATTGCAACATGAATTCTTGTCCTTGTTTTTGCTCTTTAAGAAAAGAATCCCCTCTGGTACAGGAAGGCTTGAACTCCTGGTTTCCAATGATGAGTGTTATAGGCATGCACCACCATTGCCTGCAACACCAGAAGAATTCTGTTAGAGAATATCTTTAGTACTCAATATTATTTTACACTGTGTTAGGTTTTCTATTGCTATGAAGACACACTATAATAGCCTCAAGTTCATGAATTCTGTGTCAATTTAACAGAATCAAAGAGAAATAAGGATTCCATAGAGTTACATAATTAACTAAATCTAGCTCTCAACAATGGCCTAACTACAGCCTTTTATGTCAGTGGTTCTAAACATGTGGGTCGCAACTGCCTTCGCAAAACTCTGTATACAAAAATGCTTTTACACAATGGAGTACTACTCAGCTATTAAAAACAATGATTTTATGAAATTCTTGGATAAATGGATGTATCTGGAGAATAACATCCTGAGTGAGGTAGCCCAATCACAAAAGAAGTCACTTGATATGTACTCACTGATAAGTGGATATTAGCCCAGAAACTTAGAATACTGAAGATGTAATTTGCAAAACACAAGAAAATCATGTAGGAAGACCAGCGTGTGCATACTTCATTCCTCCTTAGAATAGGGAACAAAATACCCATGAAAGGAGTTATAGAGACAAAGTTTGGAGCTAAGATGAAAGAATGGACCATCCAGAGACTATTCCACCTGGGAATCCATCCCATAATCAGCCACCAAACCCAGACACTATTGTATATGCAAGCAAGATTTCACTAAAAGGACCCTGATATAGCTGTCTCGTGTGAGGCTATGCCAGTGCCTGGAAGATACAGAAGTGGATGCTCATAGTCATCTATAGGATGGAACACAGGGCCCACAATGGGGGAGCTAGAGAAAGTACCCAAGGAGCTGAAGGGATCTGCAACCCTATAGGTGGAACAATAATATGAACTAACCCGTACCCCCAGAGCTCGTGTCTCTAGCAGCATATGTAGCAGAAGATGGACTAATTGGCCATTGGTCTTGCAAACTTTATATGCTCCAATACAGGGGAACACCAGGGATAAGATGTGGGAGTGGGTGGGTAGAGGGGCTAGGCATGGGGAGGGTACAGGGAACTTTCAAGATAGCATTTGAAATGTAAATAAAGAAAATATCTAGTAAAAATGAAAAAAATGCTTACATTGTGATTAAAATACAAATGACAGTTATGAAGTGGCAAAAAGGTTAATTTGTTGGTCGGGGTCACCACAACATGAGGAACTGTATTAAAGGGCTCCAGTATTAGGAAGGTGGAGAACCACTGCTGTGGATAATTCCCTGAGTCATGTATGCCAGCAGCAGTGGGAAGCCCATTAACAAGAGATCAGAAAACAAAACAGGTGACCACTGGGGAATACCTGAACCCTGTTCCAACACTCCCAAAAGGAAATCTCCCCTCCAGGCAAATCATAGGCTGCAGAATACTGGAAGCTGACATCTCAGAGCAGCATTTCCAGCCCTGAGCCCAGAGCCTCCAACCAGGACAGAATTGTGACCAGCCAGGACTGAACTCAGAGTCACATCACTGCAAGTGACATGAACAAAGGTGCTTGCAAACTTCACAGAACTCTACAGCAGCCAGTCTACACCCCTCTCGTGTACAGGTAGTGGATCTCATTCCAGATAGCTGAATAAAGGACCTGCCTAAGCAACAACTATTTCTCCAAAATGTTGAACCTGCATCTGCTGCCACACAGGGCTGGTAGAGCTCTTCTTCCTGCCCAGCCTGAACTCCTTTGCAATCAGGTTAGAAATGTATTGTTCCTCCCACAACATAAAAATTTTTTAAAAAGTCCATTAATCAGCAACTGATCCCTTACCCAGGTGACTACAACAAAGATAATATCTAATCTCCCAAGATAGCATTAATCATTTTGAGTACATGAATTCATCACAGTCAACTTAAGGGCTTCTTAATGCTTCCAAAGTTTTCTATGGTAAATATGTGACCATATTAATGACTGACGTTTTGACAATTGTACATAAAGTACCTGGTCAAATAACATTGTTCTTTAAAAGAACATTCATTAACCTAGCATCCATTCAGTGTGCAAGATTCTCCTCTGGATGTGAATGCAGCCAATAATGAAAAAAAAAAAATCAATGATGTTTGATGTCCTTGGTGTGGACAACCTTGAGGAAGTACCACCTGTGCCCATTTAGTGACTTATCAATGAGAAAAGTTGACAATTAGCCCATTTGGTGGGCAAATTCCTTTTATTCTGAGCACTTTGGAGCCAGTAGCATGGATGGCTGAGTGTTACAGCAATCTAGACTACATAGCCACTTCCAGGCCAGGCAGGCTACATACTGAGATGCTGTTTCTAAAGAAAACTAATATGAAAGGCCCTTGCTGCTCTTGCAGAAAACCACAGATGATTTCCCAGCACTTGCGTCAGGCAGGTCACATGTTCCTTAACGCCAGATCCAGGGTTTCCCACTATCTCTTCTAGAATCTATGAGTACCTGTACCTTACATACACATAGAGACACAGAAAAATACATACAAATAAAAGTGGGTCTTAATATTGTTTCTCTGAATATATATCTGTGCAACTGCATTTTTCTGTGTTTCAAATATATTAAAAACAAGAGGGGCTGGTGAGATGGCTCAGCGGGTAAGAGCACCCGACTGCTCTTCCGAAGGTGATAAGTTCAAATCCCAGCAACCACATGGTGGCTCACAACCATCCGTAACAAGATCTGGCTCCATCTTCTGGAGCGTCTGAAGACAGCTACAGTGTACTTACATATACTAAATAAAATAAATAAAAAAAAAAAAAAAAAAAAAAAAAAAAAANCACTCCTGCTCCTCCTGATGGTGGCCATGGACCTGACCCAGTATTGTGCAGGTGGGTGCGGGGACTGGAGGGAATTGGCCTTTTGGAGAAAGGGACAAAGCACCAGGAACCCTCATCTCTGCATCTTCTCCCGTTCCTAACCAGACCCTCCCTGATCCCCTAGCTAGATCACCCCTGACCCTCTCCTGCACCTCAGGTCACAGACACACCACCACCCCTGCTCTGCTCTCTTCCAACCTGCTCTGGGTACAGGCTGAAGAGCCAGGGTCACAATGTGCACCACCCACAGGCTCACACTGGCTGCAGATCTTCAACATGGCAATTTTGGAGCCTGGCATGTTGGAGCCCCGGTACATCCAGGTCAGCTATGTAGACTCCATACAGAATCAGGGATTTGACAGCAAAGAAATAACTGCAAGGATGCAACCTCGGGCTGCATGGATGGAGCAGGAGCCACCTGAATATTGGGAAAAGGAGACATCAAGACTTCTGCTAATGACACAGCAAGAGAGACGATTTCTTCGGTTCTTGGTGGAAGAAAATAAAAACAGAATGGATGGTGAGTCACCTCAGCTCTGAGGTCATGACACATCAATATCCTAATGGTCTGACCCTAATAAGCTCGACTCTGGGTCCCCAAGTCAGAGATGCATCGATAGACAAGGGAACCCTGGAGACCTTTGGCCCGAGAGAACCATAGACTATGACCTGGTTAGGGGTTTAGTTGGAGACAAAATCCCGGGGCGGGGTGTGGGGGGAAGAAGCCTCACACTGACCAGGGGCTGAATGGGGGTGGGGCAGATTATCACACCCTGCAGGAAACATATGGCTGCAATGTGGCTAATGATGGGCGCTTCCTTGGCGGTTACCACCGGCTCACCTATTATGGCTATGATTACTTAACCCTGAATGAAGACCTGAGCTCTTGGATTGCAGAGGGTAAGGTAGCTGAATTCGTGAAGAGCAGGTGGGAGATTTCAGGTGAAGCAAAAAAGAGAAAGACTTACCTGCAAGGGGACTGTACACAAAGGCTTCTTAGATACCTGGACCTTGGAAAGGAGACATTGCTGCGATCTGGTAAGAAACACCCTTGCCAACCCCTTCTGCTTTCTGAGATTGGAGCTCCAGTCTCCCTGAGGCCTCCTCCTCAGCAGGGAGCAGCTGGAATGCTTACACTGTCTTGCATCAAAGGGGAAAGAGAGCTCCTCATTTTCCTGACTCAACATGAGAGAGGGACTCTCCAGAGGATTCACCCTTCTCCCAGGACAGTTCAGTGTGTCCATTAAGCAGCAGTTCCCTTTCATCTGCATTGTGTATCAGGGCCTCTCTCAAGCCTGTTCACTGTCCATGCACCATGACATTGAATGTCTGAGTCCAGGGGTGCTGAGTCCCTAGACCCCCTCCCCAATCAGAAAGAAAAGTCTATTTGTCTAGCAGGAGACCCAGAAATTCTTGCTCTGTGTTGGCTCATGGTTATTGTAAAATATTCCAAGGATTAGATCATCCTGATTCTGAGTTGAAATTTCTGTGTGGACTCTGCTCGCTCCCTCTTCACAGTCTCCCATCTTTTCCAGCGATGGTCCGATGAGCACTGCTCAGGCCCAGGAGGAGTGCAAACTACATGAATTTTCCAATTGTTCCCATCAGATGCCCCCCAAACACGTGTGACCCACCACATAAGACCTGAAGGGAATGTCACCCTGAGGTGCTGGGCCCTGGGCTTCTACCCAGCTGACATCACCATGACCTGGAAGAGGGATGGGAAAAACCACACCCAGGACATGGAGCTGCCAGACACCAGGCCTGCAGGGGATGGAACCTTCCAGAAGTGGGCATCTGTGGTGGTTCCTTCTGGCGAAGAGCTGAGATACACATGTCATGTGCACCATAAAGGGTTACCTGAGCCTCTCACTCTGAAATGGGGTAAGGTGTGGGTGTGAGCACACTTCTGCTATTGGGAAAACTGTAAGCTCTTTGAAAAACCACTGCAGAATCAGGGTTGAGAGCTAGGGTCAGACTCCTCACTCTTCCTTCCTTTCTCTCCTCAGAGCCTCCACAAACCATCCCCATCATAACAATTCTCATCGGCCTGGTTCTTGGAACCTTGGTGGTGGGAACTGTGGTCATTTTTCTGGTATGGAGGAAATAAAGGTAAGAAAGGGGCAGGGTCTGAGTCCTTGTCTCTCTACAGATCTGCTGCGCAAGCTATGAATATACCCTGCCTCATTAGAGGAAAGATGTTTCCACTCAGGCACTGGAGCTTGTGTGCTCACCTTAACTCTATCATAAAGCATAAAGGAAATATAGACAGATCCACTGTCCTCTTGATGGAGGCAATGGAGACCTGATTCTGATTCCCCACAGACAGAGAGATGTCACAGAAAAGGGCCCTGCTGAGAACACACCTACAGAAGGCCACTTAGTCCTCTTTACTTACTATCTTCCATTGTGCAGTCCCAGTTCAAGAAACTTGCCTGGGGTTTAACCAGGAGATTTTCCACTCCCACAACTTTACTGCTTCCACATTCTCTCACTGGCTGTGTTCTTCCCACAGTTGGGAAAGAGGCACCTATAATCCAGCTGCCAGTAATTAAGTCTGAGTTGGTTCCTGAGCCCCTTTGTGGGTGCTCACACATTTTCTCTCTGGGCCCTATGGCTGTGGGCTCTTAACAGGTCGTATACTGTACTGCCATAGGCAGGGACAGTGCCCAGAGATATGGTGCATCTCTCCCAGTAGGATAGGAAGTACTCGAAGAACATATTCCTGAGCCAGGGTCACTTGCTACACTTGAATTGTTGTTAGTATGGATGCCTGTTTGGTATTTTGGTTTAACAATCACCAATCAGAATTTGTTCTTCATTATTTCCTTCTATAGTGTGAGATACAAACCTTCGGTGACTTCAAAAACTACTGGCTTTTCTTTCAATGGCTGACACCTATGTCCATGTGTCTGTATCCTGTCAAAAGAGACAGGTCTGGGAGACCTCCAGCAGAAACTGACCTTTAGTTTCCATTAAGCTGTACTTTACTTGGCCATCTTTAACATGAGGAATTTGGTAATTTTTTAATGTGTGACCTTTTCCTATGGTTTATTTAATGAGTAAACCCAATCAAAGCAAGATGAATAACATAGTAACTCTGTCTTCAGAAGTTGAAATTCATTGTTTGGGTTTTCTCTGACTTTTTCTGAGTGCCCTGCTTTCTCTTCAACCTCATATTTCTCTGTGAATTTCTCTTCCTAATAAACTTGAACTTTGATTCATACTGGTAGTCTTAATTTTTTTTCCAAGTCAAGAATAACATCCTCACTTAAGTAGAGGTTTCTTGTAAATGAAACGTTTATTTCCCCAGATGACAAGATAAGGTTGGAGGGAGCTGGACACAAGCTGTGGGAATTCCTGGCTGGCTCTGAGCCCAGAGGCTGTCCTTCTCTTTTATAACTATTCCCTAGGCCTAGGCCTGAAAGCTTCCAGCCTCCATACAATCTAATCTTCCAAGCTGACTGAATCAATCCGGCTTTTCTCAGCTTCTGACTGAATTGCTTTGTTGGCCTCATACTAACTTTGGCAATCTGTTCTCAATCCTCTGGCTCCTTCTCATTCTATGGCTAGTTCTGTCTTCACCTGTGTCTTGTTTGTTCTCTCTGTACTCTAACTTTGTAAAAACAGTCATTGTGATACTGCAATACACACACACCACATGCCATTTCTCTCTTTCTACTGTTCTCATGAGAGTTGAGCATATCCTATTTCTGACTTGTTCTTTCAAGTCTTTCTCTAATTCATCATTTTGTCTGGCCCTCAATTACATGTCACTTTCAAACATGGATCTTACTTCTACAAACTAATTTTTCCTTCATTGCTGGAGATGAAAAGTGTATACTGATGGTGTGTCTGCATTCCAGCCGGATTGTATCTTTGGATAGGAACCCTTGCCAGAGAAACCATATTGCTGGATTAAAATTCCTCTACAATTTCTAAACAGAAGTCGTTACACATGCAGCATGCAGCTGTCTACCCTACATGAAACAGGGACTGCCACTGTTCCTGCTGACCAGAAGGACTCTCTGAAACAAGGGTGCTTGTCTATCACTGAGCAGCTCTTTTGCTTTGCATGTCACCTACAATCTTTCCCCTTAGCTATATGAAGATCCACAAAGTGGGGTGGGTTTTTTTTGTGGTTGTTTTATCTGCATGTATGCTTGTCTCTGTAACACTTGTATGCCTAATATCCATGGGTGTCAGAGGGGGACCTCAGGTCCCCTTGAACTTGGGTTATAGACAGCTGTGAACTACCATGGAGACATTAGAAACCAAACACAGGTCCCCTGAAAATAACCACCAGTGCTCTTAACGAATGACAAGTACCAAGTGATCCTAACAACTGAGCTATATTTCTGCTCTTTAATTGTGTGTGTGTGTGTGTGTGTGAGTGTGTGTGTGTATGTGTGTGCTTGTGTTGTGTATATGTCTCCTTCTGTGTATGTGACTATGTTTAGGGGAGAGAAAAAGAGAGAGAAAAGAGAGAGAGATGGGAGATGAGTATTTGTGTATAGGAATACAGTGCACTTGGATGGTAGAAGAAGGCAGTGGAGTCCTAGGAGATGGTATTTGAGACAGTTGTAAACTGCCTTATTAAGCATGCTGAGAACCAAACTCAAATTCTCAGGAACTGCTCTTAACCACTGAACCATCTTTCTGACTCTTTGAGTCAGATCTACACTACATAGTTTTCTAACACTTCCCAATAGGAGTGAGAGGCACAGGTACTGTGTAAGAGAAAGATTAGCTTCAGGGAACTAGGAATCACTACAGCTTTCTTTCTCATACACACCAAATATTAGGCATAGAATTCTTGGAGTAGTGTTTGGACATTAATTTCTTTAGCTAGATCCATGTCCTCCTCCTGGTCCTGTTCACAAGGCCTTGGGAGTTAAAATTATATCAGAAATTAACTGAACTGACACCAAAGGGACTAGGTACACATGGGAGGTGTGTATTTACTTGTTTGTTTTCTCTTGTTGTCCTTGTCAATCTCCTTGTTTTTGTTGTTGCTGCTCTTCTTCGTCTTCTTCTCTATCTCCTCATCTTTCTCCCACTTCTTTTTCTTCTTCTTCTTCTTCCTCACTAAATCATGAAGTGGAAAGACCCACTTCCTATTTAACTTTTTACTGATTCATTCTGAAATTCACATCATGCACCACAGGCCCATTCATCTCCTGCCCCTCCATACCACCCTCTTTCCTTGCAAACTCTCCCTCCTAAAAGAAAAAGAGGGAAAGAAGCCCATTGTGGAAACTGTAGTGTATCTCACTGTGTCTCACAGTATATTTGTTTACACTTCTTTATTGGCAATATTTTATTGGAATGAGTCATTAGTCTGGGTCAACCCCTCTGGCTTCTACTACACTATCAATACGGGATCTTCAAGAAGATCCTGCAGGTTGACATCTGTTGGTCAACCCCTTCATGTACTTCTTAGTTGGGATACATGATGGGGTGGGCCAACTCAAAGTCCTGGATCTTGGCCTGGGTGGTAGTGTAGTTGGTAGTTAAGCTGCCAGATATAATGCACCACCACCATGAGGACAGGCTCTCCATCACTGCCCTCAACTAGCTCACCCAGGGCTATACCCAACAAGAGACAGAGTTAGCTCTCCTGCTCTCATGCCCTGGTGCAGGTTTATGTGAACTCATGCCAGCAGGGCTCTATTGTATTGCCCAGGCTAGGTACAGGGCCTAGTTTGCCAAGTGTTGCATCTAGTGAGGAATAGGGCCAACTTCATGACCTTGGGGATGGCTCTTCCCTCCTGCCATAGTTGGCAAGGGATAAAGGGAGGGCCTCTTTCCTTCAACCACACCACTGCATGGCAGATGTGTGGCAGAGCCAGCTTTCCCAAGCTCACATATTTGGGGCCTGCTCACCCACAACCTGCAAACAAACAGCCAGTAACCTGTGCTTCATGGAAGGGTAGGAGACTGCTCTCTTGAGCACTGCAGCTCCTGAGGTGCAGGGACAGCTTTCCTGCTCTCAGGCATTTAGGCCAGCTCTCTCAGTATGCCCAGGTAATAATGGCCAGGTGCACAGGGCCCTCAGAAAACCACATGGTACCAGGTAGCAGCCCAGACCAGGGCTATCCACTAGCTATTGATGGAAATATATCCCCTCTCCTGCCGGGCCATGATTCCTGACATGCTCTTAACAGCAACATGGGCCAGGATGTCAGCATGGCCACAGATGGCATCACCAGCTATTCACATCAGGCTGGGCCTCACTACTCTCCAGTCTCCAGTTCTGGCTCCCTTCATTGTTCAAACATCCTTCTGCTTCTTTTTCTCTTCCATCTCTCCACCATGTTCTTGCTTATCTTAGTCAGAGCTGGGATATCTGGGTATCTGAGTATCTCAGGACATCTCAGGAGTGCTATGCCCTGCCTCTGTGTGGCACTGAGCAGTGGTTATCTTAGGTTTGCTCTGTCCACCCGGGACACAGGATGGTGTTCTGGGGTCTTCTTTGGCATGTGGGGAAGACACACTTTCAATTTGGATCTCCTGAATTGGGCAGATACACCTTTATACTGAGCCAGATCTTATGCTGGCATCCCCTATAAAGAACATGGAAGGAGGAATGTTTTCTGCTCTTGTCTGCCTCCCCTCACTCTGGCTGGAATCTACTCCTTCACTAGCATAGAGTCTACCTCAGTATTCTGGCGTATACAGAAGACCCGCTGAAATATCCAGTCTCATGAATTGAATATCTACTGGATTCTTGTACTTTCCTTAACTAAACAGTCATTGTTGGACTAGCTGGACCACAGCCTTAAAGACATTCTAATAAATCCCCTTTATATACATGTCCCAACATGCAGCACAGTTGAACAGGGTCTGAGGAACCACCTGTAGAGAGAATGGGAGACAAAGAAACACAAAGAATGGACAGCAAGTCAAAAAAACTCTGATCAAGCTGACAAATTTTATTTTCCCAGGCAGGTTTTATACCCATAGAAGTGGTATATGGGGAAGGGTGTGACATGGAATCACTTTGTTTATGGGGAAACCCACCTGTTCCCAAAAGCAGGATATTGGCTAGGTAAAAAGTTCAGCAGGAATAACAGAACAGAATGGGTTGCTAGGTACCTATCCACAAGATCTATAGCTATTTGTTCTTAACTGTGAGTAGTACATTACTACAGAAGCCTCAACATTTCCCACAGAAATCTCAACTAAGCTAGTACTTTTCCACTAAGGCCAAAACTTTGTAAGTAAGCACCTATGGCTGATAAGCCAGTTAACATTAAAACAGGGTGGCTCCCAACATCTACCCTTCCTTTTACAATAGAAGGACCATGGCGATTTGATTGTTTGCTAAGGCAAGGATAGAGGCCTGACCTCCAGTGACTAAAAGGGATCTTGTAATGGCTCACATCTTCCTAGTGTTGTCCAGTGAAGCATGGGGACCATACCCATCCTGATGTCTTTTTCCTGGAGAGGGGATAGTTTTTGTACATCAAACCCTATGCAGTCAGGCTTGTCCCTCAGGGAACCCAGAAAAAATGTTTTTAGTCTTTGCTTTATATTCCCTTGCAGTGCTTTGCCTCACAACCCAAGCAAGAACTTAGATCACCAGTCAGAGGGGGTTCTGGGTGGCCCCTTACTACTTGGTGCTGGGCGTGGAGTACCCTTCCTTAGGTTCCGTGGAGATGACCTTTGGGAACACTCTGGAGGGAATAACAACCTCATTTCGAATCTCTTGATCCTTTATAGCTAACTTATGATAATGCACCTGGATAGGTTTTGCTGCCAAATCAACTATCTGACGTTTCAGAAAACTGGTAAGTCTATTAAGGGCCCAGGGACCAAAAGAAATAACCAAAACAAGCCAACTAATGGTCCCAAAATGGAAGGAAATAAGATTGACAACCACAGAGAGGTTGAAAACCAACTTTTATACCAGCTCTCTTCTTTCTCTCTCTCTCTCTCTCTCTCTCTCTCTCTCTCTCTCTCTCTCTCTCTGTCTGTCTTTTTTCTAAGCCTTCTCTTCCTTTTCTCAAGCTCTCTTTAACCATTCCTGTTTTGTCTACATAAAAGCAACACTCTTCCTTAAGAGCTGCATACAGTGCTCCCTGCTGTAAAAAGAATAAGTCAAATTGGTAGAGGTCTTAGAAGGGGCCCAAACAACATCATTTCTCTCTGAGAAGTCCATCCCAATGTAATTCCAAAGGAGGCATCTGTGATTAGAAGATTTGGGTGGAGGCAGTTGAAGGTTGGTGGTTGTTCTAGTCAGCCACAGGATCATGAATATCTTTATCTGGAGCAACGTCTGGAAAAGAAAAGAGATTTGTCTCAGGGGAAAATGATTGCTCCGTTCTGGACACAGATGGGTTAATAAACAGTTTTTACTAGCCTCTCTGGTAGCCATCTTGGGCCAGCATTTTTGTTTTTTTGTTTTGTTTTGTTTTGTCATAAATACAAGCAGACCCTCGTCCCCATATCAGGAGGGGATCTGGTCCTTTCCATTGTCCAGTGAGGGGATCTCTCCATTGCACTAATACGTGAGAATCTTGTGACTTAGGATGCCACAGGTGGTGAGCTGCTGACCTACCTTCATTATCCAGGGACAAGAAGATTAGAACAAAGAGAGCATGATTAAGCCTGTTTCAAGGCGTCAAGGGGAAATAAGCATCCGTAACTTCGTCAACCACTGAAGCATAATTTTTAGAGTCTGAAGGGCTCATTCTATGATGCCCTGGCCCTGAGGATTGTAGAGAAAACCAATGACCTTTTTAATAACAAACTGGGAACAAAACTGTTGGAATGTGGTTCCAGTATAACCGGGGCCATTGTCAGTTTTAATGATCTGTGGTTTTCCCATGGCAGCCATGCACTGTTAAGTATGTGTTATCACATCACATGATGCCTCTCTAGAAAGGGAAGATGCGTATATAAATCCACTACAGGTATCAACTGTAACATGCACATATTTTAGCCTTTCAAAGGAGAGAATATGGGTAACATCCCTCTTCCATCATTCATTAGGGATGAGTCCCCTGGGGTTAACTCCCAGGTGAGGAACCAGCAGCAGAGTGGCGCATCCACCACAGGACTGAACAATTTCTCTTGCTTGATCTCTAGAAATCTTGAACATTTGGCTTAAGGTGGAGGCATTTAAATGAGGCAGAGCATGAGTCCATTTAGCCAAATCTATGGGCAGGGAATGCTGGGCGAGGGGCCTCTTCAGCCAGGGCATTTCCATCCTACACAGGACTACCCCGGCCAGGATGGGCTCTCAAATGTCCCCCCACACACACACACACAAAAGGCACTGCCCTTTTAATAATTAGGGATTGAATCTCCACAAATAATTTGGAAGCAGTGGAAGCAGGCTTAATATAAAGGACTGTCTCTAAAACAGAAGTAGAATGAGCCAGGTAAGCACTGTCAGTACACAAATTAAATGGGGTCCTTGGTAACATTTGTTTGTTTGTTTGTTTGTTTGTTTGTTAAGGATTTGTTTGCTTTTTTTAACATTCCCATTTTTATTAGATATTTTCTTCATTTACATTTCACATGTTATCCTGAAAGTCCGCTAAACCCTCCCCCATCCCATGCCCTGCTCCCCTACCCACCCACTCCCACATATTGGCCCTGGCGTTCCCCTGTATTGGGGCACATAAAGTCTGCATGACCAAGGGGCCTCTCTTCCCAGTGATGGCCAACTAGGCCATCTTCTTCTATATATGCAGCTAGAGACATGAGCTCTGGGGGTACTAGTTAGTTCACGTTATTCTTCCACCTATAGGATTGAAAACCCCTTCAGCTCCTTGGGTACTTTCTCTAGCTCCTTCCTTGTGAATCCTGAGTTCTATCTAATAGCTGATTGTGAACATCCACTTCCATGTTTGCCAGGCATTGGTATAGCCTCCCTCGAGACAGCTATATCAAGGCCCTTTCAGCACTATCTTGCTGGCATATGCAACCCTGGCTATGTTTGGTGGCTAATTATGGGATGGATCCCCGGCTGCAGCAGTCACTAGTTGGTTCATCCTTTTGGTTCAGCTCTACACATGATCTCTGTAACTCCTTCAATGTGTGCTTTGTTCTTAATTCTAGGAAGGGGCAAAGTGTCCACATTTTGATCTTCATTCTTCTTGAGTTTCGTGTGTTTAGTAAATTGTATCTTGGGCTAATATCCACTTATCAGTGAGTACATGTTATGTCAGTTCTTTTGTGATTGGGTTACCTCACTCAGGATGATACCCTCCAGATCCATCCATTTGCCTAGGAATTTCATATATTCATTGTTTCTAATAGCTGAGTAGTACCATTGGTAACATTTTAAAAACCTGAAAAACTGCAAACAATTCCACCAGCTGGGCAGAGGAATATGGGGACTGTACTGAAATAACTGGATCTTACACAACATAGGCAGCTTCTCCTGTTGAGGAACCATCTGTAAACACCAAGGTGCCTTCAAGGAGTGGAATTTTGGGGAAAACCAAGGAATGCATCTTAACAAATTGTATAAGCAGCAGCTGCATACAGAGCAGAAGGGAGGGAGAGACCTTTGGATTGGCTCAGCCAGTTAGCAGAGGAGGAGGATGCTTACAGAGCAGGGGTTTTAAATTTCTTCAAACTCAAGAATCTCAGGACAGCTGCTAAAAATCAGGAAAACTCTAAAAGCAATACATAGGGGCCCGAGGTAACTTCATAAACAGTTCTCTTTAGTAACTCCTATTAGCCTATGCAGGGCAAACACAGCTGGCCCTGGAACTCACTGCCATCAGAAAAGGCAGCAGAAAAGAAATCCACAATATTCAAATGAATGTCAGTCAGGTCAAACACGGAGTGCTTTGGAGTGACTGACACAGCCTGCACAGAACACATCTCAGGGAGACACATTGCTCCTGTACAGCAGCATCTGTAGTTGCACATGAAAGGCAGGAGCGGGGTGGTTGGGGAGGTGTTAGATCAAGCCATTCATTCTCCAATTGCTGGAGAGCTCTGAAATCTGAAATGAGCACGTGCTCATTTCAGATTTCTACCATGTTGCACAAAAATGCCACCTCAGCAGTTAACTGATTGTGGGCACTGGACATGGCAGAAGGATCAAAACCTGCATCTAAAATCCCATAGGGTAGTGACAGAAAGATGGGAGTTAGCAACATTTCTCAGCAGAGGAGCTGAGGCCAGGGCTACTGTAGCAGGTTTGGGTGGAGCTGCCTCTAAATGCCACCTCAGCAGTTAACTGATTGTGGGCACTGGACATGGCAGATGGGGCAGACGGATCAAAACCTGCATCTAAAGTCCCATAGGGTAGTGACAGAAAGATGGGAGTTAGCAACATTTCTCAGCAGAGGAGCTGAGGCCAGGGCTAACTGTAGCAGGTTTGGGTGGAGCTGCCTCTCCTATGAGAGCTGCCTCCTCTGTGGGTAGCAGCTCCTTATCAAAATTAATGAGGAAGGATAAAGGTCTGCCATCCTAATTTCCTCCCTAAGTGGAGGCAAGGAAAGATCCATAACATCAGTCACAGAGGGCAAAGCTGGCCAGGATCCTTCTCTTAAAGGGGAAGGAGGCAATGTATGAATCACTAGGTTAGCAGGAGGACAGGGGACCAGTTTTTAAGAAACTGCTCTTCCTTCACCAAAAGACAGACTAATAATTTTGGACCAAAAAAATCTAGATGACAAGTAGTCTAAGAATACCTGCTTTGCAATATTGGAATAAATGAGTGAAAGTTGGACATAGTTGTGCACACCTCCAGACCAGCACTTGGGAGGTGGAGACAGAAGATCAGGACTTCAAAGTTACTAGGCTTCATAGTAAATTTGAGGCCAACCTGGGCTACAAACATGAAAACTTGTCTCAATGTGGATAGGGGTGGATTTTAACCATCAAGTGTGTCTCCTTTGTTCCTCTTTGTTACTAAACTATGATTTCCAACTTCATAAACATGAGAGTGAAGCACAGGCCATTATGTTCATCCACAGTAGTTCACAGAGCTAGAATAATCATTGAACACTGAAAAAAGTATTAAGAAAACATTAAATACATTGTATCCTTAAGGTGTAAAGAAAAATAGTCACACAAATTATTGTCATTAGAAATTAATAAATTTTACTAACTAGTTGATTAGGCAATTAAAAAATATTAAAAGTATAAGCTAACATTAAAAAATATGTAACTCTCACTGCTGATCATTAACCAACCTGTAATAACAGGAAGCCTAGTTGGTAAGTGCCAAAAGTAGTTTCACATTGCATTAGGGCATCAGGTGGTCTCTTAAAGAGTGTTTTATTAGAAGCCAACTGTATGCTCAGAGTATTTGTGTGTTAGGTTTCTTGTATATATTATTTTAGTAGAATATATTAGTAGGTTCTAGGGTAATTCAGGGTTTGTATGTGTGTGTATTACGTCATGAAACACAAGAGTTTCGTGACTGCAGTTGTGAAACGCTGCTATAGTGAGTCCCCTTACCTTTCCCTCGGAATAGTGTAGTTAAGATTATTTTCTTCTTTTGATTTAGAAATTTTCTTCCTGTGTTTATAGAAGTGATGTTTCTACTGCTAATGTAATTGTATAATAGAAAATATAAAGTCTTTGTTACTTCGCCAAGTAAGCATCTGTGAGCTGCAGATTGCAAGGTTGGGAAAAGCAAAGATGACTTGTAAATGCTTTGTAATTAGATCATTTAGTTAAGCAACACTGAACATTTTCTCGGAAAATGCTCAAATTGATGGGACCACATTCTTCTGGATTAAATATTTGTACTTTCTTGATTGCTAGTCATCTTGACTTAAGTAATAGTTTGAGTAGCCTTTTAGGAATTACTTGTAAACAGCCTTGTAAATAGAGCATTTAACCATATGTACCCTTTCTAGCCTCCTAGAAAGCAAGTGTATCATTTCTTCTTTTATAGTTGTAAATACTCCAGTCAGAGGTAGTTTCTAGCCTGTGCCATATAGATGTATCCTATGTTGTTCTTTCAACAAAGTGTTTATTGTGGTTCTTTATGTGTATAGTTAAAGTCTATGAGCAGTGTGCCTGCTTTGGCTGGGGTGGGGATGCTGGGGATAGGTACAGAGCCTGGTGCATGTTAAGCAAGCTACAATTCATGCCTGGCACAGGTCGCTTGTAATGAAATCTGCAGTTAGCTTTTACATTTTTTGAAACTCATCTTTGACCCTATCTTTTACAGAAGTTGCTAGTGACTTCTTAATTATTTTCTTTTTCGTATTTTTTTTTGAACTGATGATTAGATATCAGCTTAGTGTGATAGGAATTGGCCATCTAGAAGACGATCATCTTCTGAAGTCAGCAGACTGTTAAACGGTAGTAGGCCTCATTAGTTATGAGTTGCATGTTTATCTAGCTAATGAATGCTTTAAGAGTTTCAGAATCAGCAAAGTCTAATTTTTTTTATACACAGATATTTTATTTTCTGAGACAGGGTCCGGCTGTGTGGCCCAGGCTAGCCTTGAACTTCCTTATGGTAACTCTTGCCTCAGCTTCCCAGCTGCTGGGAATACCACATACCCTGCTCAATGTTTTACTTTAAAACGTGCCAAAGGTGCCTCTTGGTCTAAAAATCTTGATGTTAAAATTTTATTGCCAATATTAAAGATAAACGTTCATTATAAATTGTACTTGAAATACGTGACATTTTGGAATGATGTAAATAAAAGTAAAAGTCAACCCTTAGTAGTGCAGCACGTCCCTGAGACCAGTTCTAACAGACGCTGAAATACTGGGTTTAAAGGAAGAATCAAGAAGAGGCTGTTTGTTGGAATGTTAGATGAAGCAAACCTTTTAAAAGCAACATGGGGTAGGGAAAGAGAAATCATAGGTACCCAGGCAGATCCCTGAGCCAGTAAGGCCCTGTAGAGTAATAATGAATTGTTACCTTAAAATCTTATCACTAACTTTATTACTATTATTAATTATTACATTGGTTCCTACTACTGGAAAGCTGTTCACATCGCTCCTTATAAAGGAGCCAGCAAGCTGTAGGCTTTCTTCAGCCTTGCTCTTCCCAGAGTTGGATAGTAGTAGTCCCTCCCTGACCTGGAGGTTATAATACAGCAGGTGGCCTTGGTTAATTATGTTTACCTTTTCATTGTGTTTTTTAAAACTACAAATCAAGTATTTAGTAATAGCTATTTACAAACATGTTTCCATGTGAGTGCTTGTAGATACAACTTTACCTGTAAACATATGTGTGTAAGATTATTTAGCTGCATTGAGTTTGTAAGTGCCTTTACCTAAATCATTTGCCTTTCATCTAAGAGTAGACATGTTATTATAAGTATTGCTCTTTGTTTAGTGCAAAATATTGAGTTTTTAAGTTAGACTAGGCATGTAACACAGTGAAGGGGCTGTGTAGACTTTTAGGCAGCATGACCTTTAGCACATATTTCTATACCACTGCTTAAAAAGAAGTGTTTATTTAGCCTTCACTAGTTATACATTAGGCATATTATATTGTGTGACATTAACTCAGTAGTGTGTGGTTTTATATTTCTGTCATAGTGTGATCTTTTTAATAGTACAGTAGGCATTGTGTCCTTTGGTCTGAAAGTGCCTACATTTTCCATTTAGCCCTTAGTGTGGGAAAGAAAGTATATGATAAATTGTTGGCAACAACTATATGATGCGGATTTGACTTGAGGGAGAAAGACTGCTCCTGAGAGGTTCCTCTGCCTACCACAGGGCCCTCCAGAATCAAGGATGGAGCCCCCCACCCCTGCCACCCCACCCCCTAGTCAAATGGTGTATCTTTTATATAGCATTTTATTTAAAATGTATATGCTACCACATAGGATAAGAGACGTTCCATCATCTTATGAAAATATTGTTACTGAGGTCTAGCGTGTTTCAGCAACAGTTGAAAAGGGGGTAGTTTAATAGGAATGAAAACCTCCATTCTTTTAATATTTTTGTGTGATCTGTATTTACAAAGGATTGAAGTAAGCATCCCACCAACCCACAAAGTTGAACATGTAGAAGGCAGTTTTATGGGTGCTGTCAGGCTTTTACTTTAGTCAGTCTCAATGAGTGACATAATATGCAGTCTCATGTATGTGTTGAATTTAGTGGCTTAATGGAGGCTATTTACATGCAGAAAACTATCTGCATTCATCAGAATATACTTGATTCTTTGAGACATAAATAAATTGAATATAACTGTATTATTTTAAACTCAAGCTGGAGGAGTCTTAGATGAGTTGGCATTGCTGTTTGCTGGCATTGGAGCTGTAACTAAGTTGGTTGGTTTTGTGTCCGAGGATGGTTAAGAGAGTCACTGTTCACAATTTTACATGGTCAGCACTGCTGTTGTGAGAAACAGTGTTAACTCACTAGTCACTATCTGTCATGTCTGGACTTGTGTTGAGGTGTGTCACATTCTCAGCCCACTTTGTGCGTGTGATAAAAAAAGAACATAATGGGAAAAGCTTTTTAAATAACAGGTCTTAGCTTTTTTAAATTGGGGGTTTCAAAAACAACAAAAGATGCTGAAAAGATGTTACCTTTTACTTTGGTCAAATCATTATGTATGCTCTGAAATCTTAATTTTCTGTACTTAAAAGTCTGTGTATTAGAAGTATCTGTATAAGTATATACATAATTAAAGTATAGCTCAGAAATATGATTCAACAGTGGAGTTTGTTTTCTGGAAGAAAAAATATAGTCCTATTGTATCAAATTTATTTTACTTTATTATGGCTAATATTCTAAAAAGAATGTTTAAACTATTTTAAATTCTTGTGCCTCTTCCCCCAAAAATATTTTAAAATATGATATTATATTAACTTTATATTCTTTCTTCATAAATTTTGCCTTAAACATTGTGCCTTGTTTTATTAGAATCCAATTCTGGCTTTTGTAACATTTTATTTTAAACAGACATTTACTTTACAAACAATCCTTATAATACTTGTATTTGCTATATCACTGTTTATCTGTTTATTGAATTTATTGAATACACAACTCCAAACGTTAAGCGTGTTTTAGCATTTACGGTATGTACTAGATAAAAGAGAAAATAAAGATACTGTGTGTTCTGAGAAAAAAAAAAAAAAGAAAGAAAGAATCTGCTCTTCCAGCCACTGTGGTGGTGGAGGATGGGGAGAGGCAGATTCCTTAAGAAATGGCTCTCCCTCAGACACTAACTGCTGGAAATCGGGCCATCTGGTTCTAAAAATATCATTAATGAGGAACCAGTAGCTAAAGGCAGTAACTGGTATCTTTGTAGATCCAAATGCTTCATAATAATCTTTAAAACAATCACCAACTCTGCGCCAGTGTTTCTCATCAATTGTTCCTCTTGGAGGAGCCATGGACAAATATCTCACACAAAATCTAAAAATTTTATTAAATACTTTTTATTAACCCTACTTCTTTGTGCTTTGAGTGACTCCTTGAGCCCTATCACAAAAAAGTGGCTGCTTTAAAAAAAAAAAAAAAAAAAAAGACCTTGGCCCATATCTTACCGTATTTCTCCTAAGATCTTCGCCCCTATATTTTTTCCTCCCAGACTGTCTCAAGGTGGGTTGCTCAGTGGTGTCAAATGGAACCAAAGTCACTTTCTGGCGCTTCTCAAGATGAGAAGTAGGCCTACCCTCCAATGAAGAGCAGCATCCTCTCCTCTGTGATCTCCTGGGGTACCTGTTCAGGCACCAGTTTGTCCTGACCTGCAGGACAGTTGAACAGGGTCTGAGGAACCTCCTGTGGAGAGAATGGGGGACAAAGAAACACAAACAAAGGACAGCAAGTCAAAAAAACTCTTGTTACACTGACAAATTTTATTTTTCCAAGGCAGGTTTTATACTCCTAGAAGCAGGATATGGGGAGGGAGATGACACAGAATTGCTTTGATTCTGGGGAAACCCACCTGTTCCCAAAAGCAGGATATTAGCTAGGTAAAAAGTTCAGCAGGAGGAACAGAACAGAATGGGTTGGTAGGTATCTGTCCACAAGATCTTTAGCTATTTGTACTTAACTGGGGGTAGTACATTCCTACAGAGGCCTCAACATTTCCCACAAAAATCTCAATTAAGCTAGTACTTTTCCACTAAGGCCAAAACGTTGTAAGTAAGCACTTATGGTTGATAAGGCAGTTAACATTAAAACAGGGTGGCTCCCTACATATAAATACACACACACATGCACATACTCATATATACATATGCAAAAATGCACATACATACATACATGCATATATACACACAAAACATATACAAACATATATTTATTCCATAAGTTCTGTTTCTATAGAGAACCTTAACTAATATAGTTTACTTTGCAGACTCAGTATGTGTTAGCCCTGATCCTCATGGCTTTGTTCAGGACAGAAGGCTCTAAGAGACTCTCTCTGTTTGTAATATCATAGCCTGGATCTCAGATATATAAAGAAAGTCTGGGCATGGCCCATAGAGTGAACTTGCCCAAATGATATAGCCAAAAGGTTTTTCTGCACACAGACACACACATAGAGAGAGAGACACACACACACAAACACACACACACAAACACAAACACACACACACAAACACACACACACACACAGAGAGAGAGGTTGATACCCTTCAGTTAGCAAAGAATGGAGCTACAGAGGACAAATGTAACATTAGTATAGTCAAGTACTTCCCCAGACCTATGGACTGTGATGGATTTGGTTTTTGCTCTCATTTTGGCAGGTATTTGGGGTCTCCATGCTAGCTTCTTAGGTCAGAATGGAGCCTCTAACATAGCATCACTTGTGCAAGGGCCTTAGAAGGGTGCTGTTTCAATATGGCCTTGATGGAAGTGACCTTGTCATAGTCTACAAAACCCACACAAACTCACTGATGTACACATGAATAGAACAACTAGGCAGGCATGGCTGTGTAGGGTCGTTAAAATTAATTGGGAGGATTCTAAACACCTTTGATTATTTAGCTCCTAAATAAAAAACACAAAACTCTTATATTAATGATAAGCCTTAAAAGCACTAGACCTGGGAAGATATCAACCTTCTATGCTATTTTGTCTACTTCTCTATCAATAACCTGGAGATAAGTCTGCCAAGTTCCATCTGAGCCTCTCCTACTACAACTGACTGGCCCTCAGAGCCAGGCTTTCATGATCTACTCACCTCAAGATGTCTTCTTCTCCCTTCTTCTCTCTCTCCTTTTTTCTCTTGTCTTCTCTCCTCACACCCAAGCTCAGCAACTGAAACAATTCCTACCTCTCTTCTGCACAACTAAAGACTTTCAGTATGGATGCATCCCAAGTGAGGTAACTCAATGACAAAAGAACACACGATATGTACTCAGTGATAAGTGGATATTAGCCCAGAAACTCAGAATCCTTCTTAGAAGGGGGAACAAAATACCCATGGAAGAAGTTACAGAGACCAAGTTCAGAGCAGAGACTGAAGGAACAACCATCCACTGACTGCCTCACTTGGTGATCCATCCCATAAACAACCACCAAACACAGACACTATGGCAGATGCCAACAAGAGCTTGCTGACAGGAGCCTGATATAGCTGTCACCTGAGAGGCTTTGCCAGTGCCTGGCAAATACAGAAGTGGATGCTCACAGTCATCCAATGGACAGAGCCCAGAGTCCCCAATGAAGGAGCTAGAGAAAGTACCCAGGGAGCTGAAGGAGTTTGCATCCCCATAGGATGAACATCAATATGAACTAATTAGTACCCTCAGAGCTCCTTGGGACTAAACCACCAATCAAAGAAAGCATATGGTGAGACTTGTGGCTCTAGCTGCATATGTAGCAGAGGATGGCTTAGTTGGTCATCAATGGGAGGAGAAGCCCTTGGTCCTGTGAAGTTTCTTTGCTCCAGTATAAGGGAATGCCAGGGCCAGGAAGGAATAGGAGTGGGTGGGTTTGGGATTGGGGGAAGAGGGAGAGGATAGGGGATTTTCAGAGGGGAAACTAGGAAAGGGGACAATATTTGAAATGTATATAAAGAAAATATCTAGTAAAACAAATAAAAATTTAAAAACAAGAAAAAATTTTTAAAAGAAAAAAAAAAGACGAGAGCCAAGTTCAAAGTAGATACTTTTATTTCTTTATTTTTCAATTTTTATTAGATATTTTCTTAATTTATATTTCAGATGCTATCCCGAAACTCCCCTATACCCTTCCCTTGCCCTGCTCCCCTACCTATCCACTCCCACTTCTTGGCCCTCTCATTTCCCTGTACTGGAGCATATAAAGTTTACAAGACCAAGGGGCCTCTCTTCCCAATGATGGCCAACTATGCCATCTTCTGCAATATATGCAGCTAGAGACGGGAGCTCTGGAGGTACTGGTTAGTTCATATTGTTGTTCCACCTATAGGGTTGCAGAACCCTTAAGCTCCTTGGGTACTTTGTCTAGCTCCTCCATTGAGGGCCCTGTGTTCCATCCAATAGATGACTGTGAGCATCCTCTTCTTTATTTGCCAGGCACTGGCCTAGCCTCACATGAGACAGCTATATCAGGGTCCTTTCAGCAAAATCTTGCTGGCATGTGCAATAATGTCTGCATTTGGTGGCTGATTATGGGATGGATCCCCGGGTGGGTTATTCTCTGGATGGTCCATCCTTTTGTCTTAGCTCCAAACTTTGTCTCTGTAACTTCTTCCATGGGTATTTTGTTCCCTATTCTAAGGAGAAATGAAGTATCTACACATTTGTCTTCCTTCTTGATTTTCTTGTGTTTTGCAAATTGTATCTTGGGTATTCTAAGTTTCTGGGCTAATATCCACTTATCAGTGAGTGCATATCAAGTGATTACTTTTGTGATTGGGTTACCTCACTCAGGATGATATCCTCCAAATACATCCATTTGCCCAAAAATTTCATAAATTCATTGTTTTTAACAGCTGAGTAGTACTCCACTGTGTAAATAGAAGATGGAAAGATCTCCCATGCTCATGGATTGGCAGGATTAATATTGTCAAAATGGCTATCCTGTCAAAAGCAATCTACAGATTCAATGCAATACCCATCAAAATTCCAACTCAATTTTTCTCTGAGTTAGAAAGGGCAATTTGCAAATTCATCTGGAATAATAAAAAACCTAGGATAGCAAAAACTATTCTCAACAATAAAAGAACTTCTGGTGGAATCACCATGTCTGACCTCAAGCTATACTACAGAGCAAGCGTGGTGGCGCACGCCTTTAATCCCAGCACTCGGGAGGCAGAGGCAGGCAGATTTCTGAGTTCGAGGCCAGCCTGGTCTACAGAGTGAGTTCCAGGACAGCCAGGGCTACACAGAGAAACCCTGTCTTGAAAAACGAAAAACAAAAAAACAAAGATAAAAACTGCATGATACTGGTACAGTGACAGACAGGTAGATCAATAGAATAGAATTGAAGACCCAGAAATGAATCTAAATACCTATGGTCACTTGATCTTTGACAAGGGAGCTAAAACCACCCAGTGGAAAAAGGACAGCATTTTCAACAAATGGTGCTGGCACAACTGGCTGTTATCATGTAGAAGAATGTGAATTGATCCATTGTTATCTCCTTGTACAAAGCTCAAGTTGAAGTGGATCAAAGACCTCCACATAAAATTAATTAATAGAGGAGAAAGTAGGGAAAACCCTCGAAGATATGGGCACAGGGGAAAAATTCCTGAACAGAACAGCAATGGCTTGTGCTGTAAGATCAAGAATTGACAAAAGGAACCTCATAAAATTGCAAAGCTTCTGTAAGGCAAAAGATACTGTCAATAAGACAAAAAGGACACCAACAGATTGGGAAAGGATTTTTACCAATCCTAAATCTGATAGGGGACTAATATCTAATATATACAAAGAGCTCAAGAAGCTGGACTCCAGAAATACAAATAACCCTATTTTAAAAATGGGGTACAGAGCTAAACAAAGAATTCTCAACTGAGGAATACTGAAGGGCTGAGAAGCACTTGAAAAAAAAAATGTTCAATATCCTTAATCATCAGGGAAATGAAAATCAAAACAACCCTGAGATTCCACCTCACACCAGTCAGAGTGGCCTTAGATCAAAAATTCAGATGACAGCAGATGCTCTCAAGGATATGGAGAAAGAGGAACACTCCTCCATTGCTGGTGGGATTGCAAGCTGGTACAGCCACTCTGGAAGACAGTCTGGCCGTTCCTCAGAAAATTGGACATAGTTGCTAGGCACATCCCAGTTTAGTGGCTTGGCAGGCTGAGAGGCCTGGAAGCACTCCCGAGACATAGAGTTTCAAAAGAAACTCATTCTCCTAGGAAGACATTCTCATAATCTGTATACTCATACCCTATCCCCACATTAGTCTGGTGTTATGAATCCACGTGCTCTCTTTTAGTATTATTTTATTATAAGTGCCTTTAAAGATTGAATTCTGACCTAGTTAAGCCTCTGACAGTGTTCCAATGGTCCTAGAGAATCCTTGATTTCAGTAGGAATTCAGCAACAATCTAGGGACCAGGACAACTAATTAGGCCTTACAAAGAACAGAGCCAGAATAGCTGGGGGGGCTTAGGGGGGGGTGGTCTGCAGAGTATTTACTTGGGACAATAGCCAGTCTTACCCAGGCAAAGGAATCCACAATGGCCTAGCTAATAGTTGGGTTTACCATGAAAGAGTTAGGATTTCCCCCTGAGACAGGCCTATTCACTAGGCCCAAAGGAACAGAATAATCAGGCATTTACTAAGAACCCTTGGTGGTGAGTTTAACAATAGACTAGCTTTACACCTGGCTTAGTGGCTGCAGACTGCTCCCCCCCCCCCCCCCCCCCCCCCGCCATCTCTTGATGTATACATTCCTTTTGTATTGTGTCAATGTAACTCCTGTTTTTTTATTACTCTTCTGTATAAAAAGTTTGGCACTTGACCTGACAAATTACATTCAGATTCTACATGTAGTCTCTGTTTGTCACCCATATTTGCTGAATTCTTGCCCACTTGCCTCCAGAGACCTGATTCACACACACTGGGGACCAAAAGGGTCTGTGGCACATCGTACTACTGGAAGATCCAGCAATATCTCTTCTGGGCATATACCCAGAAGATGTCCCAACTGGTAATAAAGACACGTGCTCCACTATGTTCCTAGCAGCCTTCTTTATAATAGCCAGAAGCTGGAAAGAATCCAGATGCCCCTCAAAGTAGATTCTTACTTTATAAGGTGATGCAGACTTTTCCAGAAAATCCATGCCACAGTCCCTGAGCTCCTGGCACACTGACAATGTCTAGTGTATTGGCGTCCCTTGGGTTAGGTCACACTAATCAGGACACAGGGGATACAAAGTAACTGTGCTTTATTGAATTCTCCAGCATCTTTTATAGGCAAGCAGAATATAGATTTCCCACAGCTTCTAATTCTCAACAGCTTCTGTTTCTTAAGCAAGAGTTTATCTGGGTTCAAGGTAACCCACAACTCCTTGCAGACTGAGAAATTGGTCAGCAGTCCAAAGCTATTATGGGTTTCCTAGATTAACTAAATCAAAGTGTCTCATGAGAAAATGATCATGGAGGCTACTTCCTCAGGCATGCAGCTCACTTGGCAGACATCAGTGTTCTCTGCTAAGAAAGGATGCTCTCTTGGGGTCCCATATGCTGGGACTTACAGATATCCTTAAGTCACCTCACAGTTAGTAGGGTGGAGCAGTCACCTCATGCCATTTCTCTACAGCACACCATGCTCAAGATCTGCTGGCCAAACTTAGAGGATACTTAACCAATGAGCCTTTTCCAGTACCAGGCTTCCTCTTCATTTTATTGAAAAAAAAATACTTCTGATTAATAACCTAAGAAATAATTGTGAAACAAGTTTTTAAAAAATTAAATGGCTATGAAAGCAACTTTTATTACAATGCTATTTCTCAAAATTTTCTAATTCACTTTGATTGATAGGTTTAGAGACAATATCTAATGTGTCAATGGGTGTGACACTTGCCAATAATAAATCTGCTGACCTTTGGTTTGGCAGAAATAGGAAGTGGAACATCTGGGAGGAGAAAAACTTATGGGCTAGAGCCAGGCAGGAAATTTGCCTGGAGAAGGTATGAGGAGATGGATGTTTGATACCTGAGCACAGGTAACCAGCCATGAGGCAAAAGTGTAGATTAAAACAAATGGGTTACTCTAAGTTTTGATCAAGTCAGAGACGAGCCTAGCTATGTGGCCAAGGTATGTGTAAATTTATTTTGACTCTGAATATTATTTATGAGAGCCTAGGGGCTGGGGGGAAGAACTGGGACCTAACTTCCACAGATAAGGGTCATGAAGCCTTCCAAGTGAACAGCTGAAACAAACAGATTGATAAGCCTAAAATTAAAGTTAAACTTCTTCCTAGATAAATGTATCAGTGCTCCTATGTAAATGACACATTGCTCTTTGTCAACGAAAATAGTTGCACTCTTTTTTTGGATAACCATAGTTACCACCCCTCATCAAAGAATCATACTGAGGAGACCAACACAGAGAATCATGACTGTGCACAGCACAGAGATCAAGAGATCATGGAGATGCCAGTCCCCACTGATATATCAACATCACAGCTCCTGCATTGATGTCTCTGTACAGAAGGGATAGAAAGATTATAAAAGCCAGAACAGCAGGAGGTCTGGTGGGATACAGTCTCTCCTAGAAATAACTGCATAAACAAGACTGGAGCAACAGCAACAAACATGATAAAGTGAAAGAGGGAACTTCTGTAGATGAAGAATTGCAGGCAACTGATGATTGCTGAGCTAGAATTAGCCTCTCCAGGGATGAGCCTCTTATTGGATGGCCAGTGGAGAATGGTCAGCCCTGAAACCATAGACACACAAACAACAAACACAGACTCAGCATGTTGCATTTATATGCTTATGTGTGGAAACACAGACACACATACATTGTTACCTACACAGACATAGGTAACAATGATGATGAAAGAAAAAGAAGCTATTAAGGGGAAGAACTTGAAAGGGGTTGGAAGGAGAGTAACTGAGAAGGGTTAGAGTGAGGCAAGCGGGGATGATGCAGTTCTACTTCAATCAAAATATAAGTAAGAAATAAAATGGGATAGATGGCCTGTTTTAAAAACAAAATACCTATTCTAGTGATGTGAAGGTAAGAGTTCACATTCACTGTGTGGAGGGTTAAAAAGGTGTGTGTAGGGAGGCAGGGATTAGGGGAAGAGCAGGCTCAGGTGAACAGCACTGGCTGATCTTCCAGAGAACGGTGGTCTAATTCCCAGCACCTACACTGTGACCCACAGCCTAGTGGGAATCTCTGCACAAAGCACACCAACACCAGAGCCCAAGAGAGGCACGGGCACCAGTGGATGGGGAAACCAGGAAAGCTCCTGCAAGGCCTATTTCTGGTTTGCATTGTCATTTTATACTCTAAGACCACAAGGTGGGGCTAACAGGCAATTTTACAATTTGAGAGCCAGCAGGTTGTTAAGGGCAATGAGGCATTGTTTCAGGGACTTCTCCAGGTCATTCTGTTCCAGGTGGCAAGTGGGGTTTGTCCTGACAACCAGAGAAATTCCCAAAGAACGCTATATCACCCTAGATACTATTGTGAATAATGCCTGATTGAAAAATGTACCCCGGGAGATTAATAGTGCATTTTGAGCTAATTTATCCTGACTCTGGAAATTGGAGAGCAGAAAAAATAGTTGTTTCAGAAAAATTGGTAATGTTTCTTGTTTGTACAACAACATATATGACAAGAACAGCCTAAGATAAGTCTTAGGGCTGGAGAGATCCCTCAGGGGTTAAGAGCACCAACTGCTCTTCCAGAGGTCCTGAGTTATTCCCAGCAACCACATGGTGGCTCGAAACCATCTGTAATGGGTTCTGATGTGCTCTTCTGGTGTATCTGAAAAGGTGTACTCATATACACAAAATACATAGATAAAAGGCTTATTTTGGGTCACAGAGGGAAGGAACAGTCTGTCATGGGAGGGTGTGGGGCAACGGGCTATGCAAGGACAGCCTGGTCTCCAGTTGAGCTTAGGTCTTGAACCACGATGGGACCCGGTAGGATCCAGTGGGTAGTAATTTCCACCTACACAAAACAGAAGGCATTTGATCATGTATCCTGGACTCCTGGTTCCTGTAGAATTACCACCCCCACAGCCTCCACAGAGAGGCTCATGGCTATCAATCACATAGGACCAGCACCAAGCCTTCCCACATGCAAATAAGGTTTTCCCCAAACACTCAGTCCAACCCAATGTGAGGTACATGCTGTTGAACCCTGAATCACCCCCAGAACTGTATATAAATCCATCCAGGGAAATAAAGATAAGAAAGAACTACTCCTTTATCTGAGTCTTTTGTTCCAAGAGCTGTGTGTAACACTTGGGAAGAGATCTCTCCCAAAAAGCCACCTGAGGTCCCGCCATGCTCCTCACTGGCATTTCTTCAGCCCAGCCAGATCCCACTCAGTTCAGAGTTACTGAGCTACCTGGAAAGCAAGGCAGAGACTTCATCTCCCTGCCTGCACTCACTTCCTTCCCCTGGAACCCTCACACCAGTCCTGGACAGAGATATCCATGAAAAACATGTACCCAGACAAGATGATTTAGTGTAGGCTTAAACTTTTCTCAATCTGACTTTTAATAGTTTCTTAAATTCTTTAACATCCTTTCTAGCCCACCACCAACCAGAGGTAGTGGGAAAGAAATGTTATTAGGATTCAGGAAAGTGGGCTTGTATAGGGATGGTTCTTTGGAGCAAATCCCATCAGAGTTGTCAGATAAGCAATTCATTTCACAAGTCAGCAACAACAGCTCAATACACTTGCAAATACTTCAGCAGTCTACCAGCAGTTCAGTTTGGTAGAGTCCAGATACCAAACACCAATCAGCAGTGGTGGCCCAGTCTTGCAGGAACAGCCAGGACTCAGCCATATTGACAGGAGTCAGCAGGAGAGATTAGGACAACCAGGAACACTAGAAGCTCTCACCTTGCCTTTCTCAAAAAATTGAAGATTAAGATGTGTTGAAAAGCTAGTTCTACAGACTAGTCCCTCTGAGCGTTCGTGGAGTCCATCTATACTCCTCCCACCAACCATCACATATCTTGCCTCAGCACATGAGGCTGTCTTAGCAAAAGACCACATGAGTCTGTATCAGCTGAAATTACTCTACCAATCATTTGGAGTCCGAGAATAAAACAAGAAGTTGCCAGTGCACTGCCAGAAGTCTTTTGGTGTATTTCTCTCTGTGAACTCCTGAGGAAAGGAGATCAACAATGCACGTAAGATGAATCAATACACGCATGAAATGAGTGAAGAAATGAGCATGAGTCCTTTCAAGTGTTTGCTCTAGCAAAACAAACTTTCACCTGAATCTGCTTCGGTGAAACGATCCTTCATGTGTCTGCTTTATCAACACATCCTTTTACTAGTATCTACTGCAAGAAAGCATTCCTTCATGTGTTTACGCCTCCAAAACAGCATCTGCCAACACAATGACTTTCCAAAGAATCCCTAACTTTCCACTTCAGGATAGCATCTCTGGGGCAGCAGGATGTGAGGCTGCTGCCTCTGGTCTCAGCCAATCAGGAGACTGAGAACCAGGAATGCAGTAGTCACCTGACATTTTCTTGCCCACGCCACCCCTTGTATTTCGTCTAGGGCTACAGTCTAGGATTATAGTCCCATCTTCCTTTAGTTAAACCTCTCTGGAAATGCCTTTGAAGACATGCCCAGAGGTTTGTCTCTTATATGACCTTAAATCCATTCACCTTGACAGAAAAAAAAAAAAAAAAGATAAATCATTACAATTAGTCTATGAGAAAGATACTCTGAGGAAATAGACCTAAGAAGGAAGCTGGTATAGCTATTTCAATATCTGACAAACAAGACTTCAACACAAAACTAATCAAAAGAGAGATATACTCATCAAATGAAATGTCCACCTAGAGCACATTGCAATTTTTGATGCTTACGGACCAAATATATTACAACTCAAATTTATAAAAGAACATTAGTACAACTTAAATCATATATTGTACCACACACTGATAGTGAGATACTTCCCTACTTGATTCTTGCCGACAGGTCATCCAGACAAAAACTAAATCAAGCAGAGAAATGCTTCCGCTAACTGGTGTTATAAACCAAATGAACCTAACATATCATTACGAATTAAGAAATAATCTATTTGGCTGTATAGCATCACTACAAGACAGTACATCTTTGTAGATCTGCAGAAACAAGCTCAAAAGGGATGGGCTAATACCTAGTGATGGATATAAGTTTAATAGTAACAGAAAAACTTATTAATAGCAGGAGTATTTCCTAAAATGAATTCTCTTCTCCTCTCTACCTTTGGATGAATATATAGAACTCTCAGCTCCTCCAGCCCCACATCTGCCTGGACACTGCCATGCTCACACCTTGATGATAATGGACTGAACCTCTAAACCTCTAAGCCAGCCCCAATTAAATAATGTCCTTTATACTAGTTGCCTTGGTCATGGTGTCTCTCCACAGCAGTAAAACCCTAACTGAGAGAGTGGGAGAAAGAAGAACTCACAAAGTAGCAAACACCAGCTACACACACTTAACTTGATAAAAGTGAAAGTGGGGAGTAGCCTTGAATGTATTGGCATAGGAGATGAATTTCTAAACAGAGCACCAATAACACAGGAACAAAGATCAACAATTAATAACTGGGACCTCATGAAACACAAATACTTCTATAAGACAAAGGGCACTATCATTCACACAAAGTGTTGGCCTACAAAATGTGAAAGATATTTACCATCTACACATCTGATAGAGGGCTAATAGACAAAATAAAACTCAAAAAAAAAGAGAGATATAAAGAAAACAACTGAATTTTAAAATGGGGTACAGAGAATTCTCAAAAGAGGAAAGTCAAATGATTGTTTAAAGAAATGTTCAACATTCTTAGCCATCAGGGAAATGTAAATCAAAACTAATTTAAGATTTCATCTTGCACGGTTTAGAACAATCTATAAAACAAGTGATAGAGTGAAAATTTAATTTTTTCTTTTATTTTTCCTCCGCAAATTTAATTTTTTTTCAATGCCTACTTTTAATGGTGGTTCTTATATGCATTAATCTCCCTTCTAGCCCACAATCCACGTGACATATTGGAAAAGAAAGGATATGGGGGAAGAAGACGAGTTTAGAAATGGTTCTTTGGGCAAATCCCATCTGTGTTGTCAGGAAATAGGCAGTTCCCTTCACAGCTCACCAGTGGCAGCTCCATATACTCACAAACGCTTCATGGAAATGCCAGCAATCCAGTTCAGTAGAGTAGGGATAGCCAACACAATCAGCAGAAGTGGCACACCCTAGCAGAACAGTCAGGCCTCAGGCGAATTGTAACACGTCAGCTGGACAAGGGCCAACAGGAATTCGAGGAAATGTTTTCTGCAACAACAACAACAAAAGAGTGAAGACTGGAGACCAACAAGAGTTGCAGAGCACTCTACAAGCAAGCTAATCTCTTCTCACAGACCATTGAGCCTTATTTATACTCACTCCAACAATCGCATATCCTCCATGGGTCTTCCCTGACCCCTGTCCTGCTTCAGCAGGGAATCGCTCTCAGTTGACAAGTCAGCATGAGTATGCCAATCATGAAGAAGCTGTCAACATACCACCACAGGTTTTCTTGTGCATTTCTTTCTTATAGAGTCCTGACAAAAGGAACTGAACTACACAATGTGAGGCATATCAAAGCATGCTTGTCATTAGCAAAGAACCCATCATGCCTTCCTTCCCATGTTTGCTTTAGCAGAATATCCTTTCACCTGTCATTGCTTCAGTGAAATGTTCTTCACAGGTTTGCCACAGAAAAACACCATCAAACACAACTGACTTTCCAAAGAACCCTAAAGTTTCTACTTCCATAGAGTAAGGAAGTAGGGGTGGGGGCAAATACTTAATAGAAGCAAAATAAACAGTAATGGATGGATGGGGGGCTGGAACTGGAGGATCTAATGGGGAAGTGGAAGGGAGAGGAGGATAAGGGAGGGAATACATCGAGAGACATCTAAAACTAAGGGCTCCTTTTGGATAGTATGAAAACCTAACACATAAGATTCTTAAACTATTTACATATACGAGGGAAATGAAAATGAAATCACCAAATAGTGGGGAAGACAGAGGCTCAAGTTCACATTTCTTGTCATCAAATAAAGCTTCTAATCTGGGAATTTGTCTAATTGATTTAGCCAAAAAGGTCCCAAGGGAATCCCCCAAACAACCCAGGCTGTTGCCAAGAGTATAGATTGTGCTCCATAAACTGACTGCAAGGCCCCCATTGATGAAAAAAATACCTACACAACTGACTGTAAGCAAGGTGGCACATGTAATAAATCTATAAAAACAATCTTTATGGAAGATATTATATGTAGTTTACAAAGAGTTTTGATGTCGCTGTAAGGTCTGCCCCTCTAGAATAGCTGTAGACATTTTGCTTCATGCCTGCCAGGTATTTCATATTGTTGCTGTAATAGGCCTCAATGTCATTGACCCAGAAAAATGACTTGACATAGAGCAGGGATTTGCTGAACTCAACGTAGCTTGTTCTGTATATCCTGATATTTGTTAATTTTAAGAATTACCACAAGTGTAAGCTCCAATTAGGATCTTGAAAAACAAAAAAAAATAATAATAAGAGTCAGAAATTTTCTGTCTAGCAAGGCAAAATAGCTTGAGTCAGAGCCGACCACCAGCTAGCACATGCTGAACCTGTATAAGAGCTCACTGTGGCTTTTCTTTATAAGCCGGCCCTGAGATATGTTCATCATCATAGCTCAGCCCCCAGATTCTGAGCTGTGGCTCTGATCGATCAGAATTAGGGTGTATACTCCATAAATCATCCCTATCTTACTGAGATTGATTTCCATGTGGTTTGTGGGCACTTCTGAACCCACAAACCCAACAGTCATATCTCAAGCTTATTGTGCAGAGATGATTGAGTCAATTATCACCAGGAAAATTTTTCACCAAATTGTGTTTTGTTTAAATATGCCTGAAATAAACTATTGGGGTCAGATTCCTTACGTTTCAACCAACACTGTTATGTTCTTAGACTTGTTAAACCAAACTACCTCCTTGCCTCCCGCAGATCATCACTCTGCTGATGTGGTAGTCTCAGAGACCATAACAATAATATTTTATTTAACCTGACATTATCCCTAAGAAGCCTGTTTGTTTTCTAAAAAGGTACAAAAGGTGGGTAGATCCAGATGGTTGGAGAGATGGGAAGGAACTGGGAGGAGTAGAGAGAGGAGATACCCTTATCAGAATATACAATGGGAGAAAAAAATCTATTTTCAATAAAAGGAAAAAACATAGAGAGATGACTGCATGTTTCTATGCTTGTCCTGAGATCAACTTCTCCACTCTGATACGATCAAGGATGCACCATCCACCACTCCAATCCAATACAGAGAATCTTTGGTTGAGATTCAGCTTGAGTGATGAGTAGAGGCTGACTTTGGACAGCTCCCATTTCATTTCATACACCTGACATCACGGAGGCTGCTTGTCCTTCCTAGACTTGTCTGTGGAAGTGACAGGGACAGGCAGGTGGGTAATGGAAAGATGAACTCCTGGGTGCTGCCTCTCTAGAGTCCTGTTTCCCACCTCAGACCCACCTCTGTGAACTGGTATCCTGGAAGCAGTGTCTGGGGACATGATGCTTACCCCAAAGCTTGTGCTAGTCCTGTTGACAACATCCTTCTGAGTCCATCTTGGGGGAGAGTAAGTCAGCAATTCCCAGTCATTTTCATGACAGGATCTCTACTCACTTACAATGTGAATGGGCCTCAAGGTAATTCAGCTTATGTGGATTTTACTAAAGCACACTGACCATGCCATGAACTGAGAGTTTGAGACGTTAGGCTTGTTGAAGATATTGTAACTACTTGCATGTAAGAATATTTTAAAAGAAAATTACACATTTTCAATGCATAATTATGGTGGATAGATTAGACATTATTTTTGAAATTTACATTCTGCCAAGGAACTTTACCTTTTCTATCAATTGATAGGTTGTTATTCATTTAAAACAGCTTTTTACTTAATTTCAGAAAATTAACAAGACCATGCTTAACAGAAACATGTAAATATATATATATATATATATATATATATATATATATATATATATATATATACACACACACACACACACACACACACACACACACACACACACATATATATATATATATATATATATATATATATATATATATATACACACACATATATATTGTCCCTGTCTCTGTGTATGTTTATGAGTGTGTGATAGGAAAAAGAGTGGCTGGGCATAGTGGCATACGCCTTTAATCGCAGTACTCGGGAGGAAGAGGCAGGTGGATTTCTGAGTTCAGGGCCAGCCTGGTCTACAGAGTGAGTTCCAGGACAGCCAGGGCTATACAGAGAAACCCTGTCTCGAAAAACCAAAAAGAAGAAGGAGAAGGAGAAGGAGAAGGAGAAGGAGAAGGAGAAGGAGAAGGAGAAGGAGAAGGAGAAGGAGAAGGAGAAGGAGGAGAAGGAGGAGAAGGAGGAGAAGGAGGAGAAGGAGGAGAAGGAGGGGAAGAAGAAGAAGAAGAAGAAGAAGAAGAAGAAGAAGAAGAAGAAGAAGAAGAAGAAGAAGAAGAAGAAGAAGAAGAAGAAGAGGAAGAAGAGAAAGAGTCATCACAAATACTGGAAGTGTAGTTAGAGAAGGTTGTGACTGGCATGTATAAGCAAGAAATTCAGTTCGGGAGCTTTGCAAGAACAGCAAGTGCTTTACATTGCTGAGCCATCTCAGCAGACACAGAATATTTTTACAAGTATTAAATAATCTGAATAAAATTTATTTTAAGAAATTTAAATAATTTTATAAACTAATTAAATGTTTTTGTTATTACTATGTGAATACTTTTTGGAGATGGGGTATAGTTATATAAACTGCCCTGGCATGGGACTTGCTATGAAGTTCAAGTTGGTCTGGAACACCAAGATCCCTTTGCATCTGCCTTCTCAATGCTGAGCTTAATAGATATGGGCTAGAGGGAGAGCTCAGCAGGTAACTGCACTGGCTGGTCTTCCAGGAAAACTGTGTTGGATTTCTAGTATCCACAAGGGCTGCTCACAACTCTCTATGAATCCAGTCTACAGGGACCCCAACCTCTTTTCTACAGAGTTTGGGGTACTGAGACATGCATAATGACAAAATATCTGTGCACTCAAAGTCATTAAAACTTAATGATAAACAGAGGAACTCCGCCCCACCGAAAGCTGAGCCTCTCCCAGCCAGAGCACCCCCCACCCCGCCATCTTTCCTCTGAGCCCAGCGGACGGGACGCAGCTAGGGCCTATCCTGTGCTCCCCACACCCCAGGACTTTAAGATCACATTGGGAGCTCAGGGCTTGGGCCGCAGGCGCTGTGCACTCTCCTAGGCTCTTTCGGGACTCCCCAAGCTATCTTGGGACCTGAGGTGAGCAGGGGAACACAGCCTCTGTTCCAGCCCAATCTCGTGGAACCTGAGACACCAGCCGGGAGATTGATAGAGGCCCAGAGCAGAACAGCCCCTTCCTCTGGTCCAGTCAGGCCAGCCCTGCACCAGCTCTGGGCTAGGGCCACAGGCGCTGTGCACTCTCCTAGGCTATTTCGGGACTCCCCAAGCTATCTCAGGACCTGAGGTGAGAAGGGGAACACAGCCTATGTTCCAGGCCAATCGAGTGGAACTTGAGACACCAGCCTGGAGATTGATAAAGGCCCAGGGCAGAACAGCAGGTCCTTTCTGGTCTGCACCAACGCCAGGTCTCCTCCAACAGAGATGGCAGGAGGCAAGCATAAGAACAGAAGCAACAGAATCCAAGGGTACTTGGCATCACCAGATCCAAACTCACCCACCACATCAAGTCCTAGATACAACAACACACCAGAAAAGCAGGATATGGATATAAAGTCACTCGTCATGATGATGATGGAGGATTATAAGAAGGAAATGCAGGAAATCACAGATAAACAACTTAGAAAGATACAGGAAAATAATACCAAACAGGCAATTAAATTCAACAAAGCCATCCAGGACCTACAAATGGAAGTTGAAACAATTAAGAAAAACCAAAAGGAGATACTTCTGGAGATAGAAACCATAGGGAAAAAATCAGGAACCATAGATATGAGCATCAACAACAGAATACAAGAGATAGAAGAGAGAATCTCAGGCACAGAAGATTCGATAGGGAGCATAGACACAACAATCAAAAAAAATGCTAAATGCAAAAAGATCCTAATGCAAAATATCTAGGAAATCCAGGATGCAATGAGAGGACCAAAATTAAGGATAATAGGAGTAGATGAGAAGGAAGATTCACAAACTAAAGGGCCAGCAAATATCTTCAACAAAATTATAGAAGAAAACCTTCCATACGTAAAGAATGAGATGCCCATAAACATACAAGAAGCCTACAGAACTCCAAATAGGCTGGACCAGAAAAGAAATTCCTCCCAACACATAATAATCAGAAAAACAAACACACTAAATAAAGACAAAATATTAAAATCAGTAAGGGAAAAAGGTCAAGTAACATATAAAGGCGGGCCTATTAGAATTACTCTAGACTTCTCACCAGAGACTATGAAAGCCAAAAGATCATGGACAGAGATTATACAGACACTAAGAAAACACAAATGCCAGCCCAGGCTACTATACCCAGCAAAACTCTCATTTACCATAGACGGAGAAACCAAAGTATTCCACGACAAATTCAAATTCACACAATATCTTTCCACGAATCCAGCCCTTCAAAGGATAATAACAGAAAAACACCAATACAAGGACGGAAACTCTGCCCTAGAAAAAGCAAGAAAGTAGTCCTTCAACAAACCTAAAAGAAGACAGCCAAAATAACAGAATCCCAACTCTAAAAACAAAAATGACAGGAAGCAACAATTACTGCTCCTTAATATCGCTTAATATCAATGGACTCAATCTCCGATAAAAAGACATAGACTATCAGACTGGCTACACAAACAGGACCCGACATTTTGCTGTCTACAAGAAACACACCTCAGGAAAAAAGACAGACACTACCTCAGAGTGAAAGGCTGGAAAACAATATTCCAAGCAAACAGCACGAAGAAAAAAGCTGGGGTAGCCATTCTAATATAGAATAAAATAGATTTTCAACACAAAATTATCAAAAGAGACAAAGAGGGGCACTTCATACTCATCAAAGGCAAAATCTTCCAAGAGGAACTTCCAATTCTGAATATCTATGCTCCAAATGCAAGGGCAGCCACTTTCATTAAAGAAACTTTAGTAAAGCTTAAAACACACATTGCACCTCACACAATAATACTGGGAGACTTCAACACCCCACTCTCATCAATGGACAGATCCTGGAAACAGAAACTAAACAGAGACTCAGTCGAACTAACGAAAGCTATGAAACAAATGGACTTAACAGATATCTACAGAATATTTCATCCTAAAACAAAAGGAAATACCTTTTTCTCAGCACCTCATGGCACCTTCTCCAAAATTGATCACATAATTGGACACAAAACAGCCTTCAACAGATTCAAAAATATTGAAATTGTCCCATGCATCCTATCAGATCACCATGGACTAAGGCTGCTCTTCAATAACAACATAAGTAGCAGAACACCATCATTCACTTGGAAACTGAACAACATTCTACTCAATGATACCTTGGTCAAAGAGGAAATAAAGAAAGAAATTAAAGACTTTCTAGAGTTTAATGAAAATGAAGCCACAACATACCCAAACTTATGGGACACAATGAAAGCATTTCTGAGAGACAAACTCATAGCTCTGAGTTCCTACCAAAAAAAAAAAAATGGAGAGAGCTTACACCAGTAGCTTGGCAGCACATCTGCAAGCTCTAGAACAAATGGAAGCAAAGTCACCTAAGAGGAGTAGACGGCAGGAAATAATCAAACTCAGGGGTGAAGTCTACCATGTGGAAACAAAAAGAACTATCCAAAGAATCAATCAAGCCAGGAGCTGGTTCTTTGAAAAAGTCAACAAGATAGACAAACGCTTGGCCAGACTCACTAGAGGGCACAGGGATAGCATCC
>LR749904.1:0-228050 GCA_902729485.2 Mus minutoides
AAATCTCTTCTCTAGCAGCTGGGATTAGAATGAGGAGAAGTTAATAAGCTACAGAGAGACACAAAATGAGTCATTAAGACCAGGGACATACTTCAGGCACTGAACCCAAAAGTTCTGTTTATTGACAGACCTACCAGTCTCCTTGTGAATTAATTTATCAGCCAGCTCAAAAAACAAAACAAAACAAAACAAAACAAAAAGCTGAGTCATGCTTTGCTCTCTGTATGACTCCTGCTCAGGCTGGCATCAGATAAGGCTTCTTTGTAGTGCTCTCTTTGGTTTATAAACATTTCTAGAAGTTTATAAACATTTCTAGAACCTTGTTATTCACATAAAGATTGAATATGGATCTCCTTGACAAGGGTTCAAAAGTCCCCAATCCTAAAGAACAGAGTAGTGTTATAGTGTGCTGGCTTCAGACTTCTTAACTTTTCATTTAGTGTGAACCCATTATAGGGTGCTTTTTTATCTCAGATTCTTTGAGGTAAAGAGTCTCTCTTTTACAAGAAAATCTAGAAAGAAAAATATTCCCTTTGCAACCTCAGTTAGATAGTGGTTAGAAAAGAACTATAAACACTTTAGGGCATATCGTTTTGTTCTCTGAGAAAGTTAACTCTTAGCTGGGTGGTGGTGCAGGGGTCTTGTAAGTTAGACAAATGTCTTACTAGGTTAGATCACTAGACAAAATGAATAATGTGTTTAGTATAACCTTCTTTAAATAACTTACTCTTTATTAGAAATTCAAGTTTAAACAGACAGTCTATATTTCGTTTACTAAATATAAGTATTTACCATTGAGGAAAATGTATTTGCTTTAGAGTCTGTGGTCAACATTACAGATCAAATATTTGATGTTGGCATAGATAGCTTCCCACATCTATAGCAAAAACCTAGTCACACATGGCAAGATATCTATACATTTCATCCTGAAAGGATGTAAATGTACCTAAGCACTGGTGATGTCCTCTTAACCACACAGTCTTCCCTACCACTTGCCTGTTAGAGATTGCAGCTTAGTTGTCATTAGGATAAGCACCACAAATATTTCTTTCTACCCTCACCTTTTTTTGGGTCAGTGTAGGAAGCGGCAGTTGCTCCGGAACTGCAGTTGCTCCGGAAAACCCGGGCTCCCTCTTCAGGCCCTCCTCAAGCAATATCCTCTCCCGAACGGGCAATATGCTAATGAGGTGTGGCTTATGGCACCAATGAATGGGCAATAGGCTAATGGCTGTGGTTTGTGGCACCAATGAACAAGCCACATGCTAATGAGGTGTATCTTGGTGCACCAATCCGCAACCACTACGACACCCTCCCCCCATCCTTGGGAGAGTATAAAAGCAGCAGCTCTACTGCTGTCCAGTGTCCTGGGAATCTACTATCAAGGTGCTCCAGAATAAAGCTGACTGAGAAGATCCCAGTGGTGGCGTGTCTTTCTTGCTGGTGGAGGGAGGCGTGTCGCAAGTGGTGCCGAGAACCTGGGAACCGAAGAAGATCTTCGTGGGAACTGAACTCTTCAGGAACTGAAGATTATCTTCATGGGATCAGAACTCATCAGCTACGGAGCGGCAGTACCAGTAAACTTCCCAGAATATTTTAGAGAAGTGATGCTTCCCTATATTGTTGATCCACTTTAGATTGGTGTGGCCATTTTAATTGTCTTAACAGCCCTCCAAATACTGTTAGAAAAGCAGAGTGGTAAAGACAAAACAGCAAAAGGGAGTCTAGAACCTACTCTTAAAATTAAGGGGGAACAAGAAAAGGGAATTTACCCCTCTCTGAAGGAATTGCAGCTTTCCAACCTCGACTCCTCTTCAGAAGAAAAGGTGGATGAGGAGGCTGTTAAATATGAGAGGGAGTGATACCACCTAGATGATAAAAGGTATCAGCTCAAAAATAAAGCAACAAAAGGTCAGATAGACCTCAGTAAAGTTCCCAGGTAAACGGGACAAGAGAAAGTTCTCAGGTAAGAGACAATAAAGAAAAGGAGTGCAGTTAGAAAAGGAGTAAGTAATCATGGGCGCTTCTCATTCGCACCCAATTTTTTTGGCTCTTCAGGAGCTGCTTGTATCAAAAAATTTAAAAACCAAGCAATCCTCCCTTGAGAGGTTTTTGAAGGGCTGTGATACCGTGGCCCCTTGCTTTGCAGTATCAGGGAGTCTTACTGTTCCCTGCTGGGACAAACTTGGCAGAGACCTAGATTTTGCCTGGAAGCAGGGCACATTAAAAGCAGGTGTGAAATTAGTGTGGATGCTATGGTTTTCCCTAGGATTTCTGGAACCAGTAAATCTTTGCAATTGCCATCCACAGTCATGGAAAAGGAATGTTTTGTTTAATGTGTCTTTGAAGGGTAGCTTTTGTTCTCCTATAAAAAGAGCCCATGTATGATGCATATGATGGTTTCTTTGGTATCAGGATGGAGTCTTGTGGCTTATTCCATATATGGGCATACCACAAGTAAAGCAGCACCTCCTCAACCTAGGTGGACAGCTCGATGCAGAGCTGAAAGAGAGTGGCTGTTCACCTGGACAGGATGTTAAGATTAATATCTATAGCTTTTTGAGATTATTTAGGAGCCAAAGTAGGAACAAAACAGATAGTGCCACAAAAGGTAGAGTTTAGGAAGGATAATTTGAGGACTTTAAATGATNGTGGACAGCTCGATGCAGAGCTGAAAGAGAGTGGCTGTTCACCTGGACAGGATGTTAAGATTAATATCTATAGCTTTTTGAGATTATTTAGGAGCCAAAGTAGGAACAAAACAGATAGTGCCACAAAAGGTAGAGTTTAGGAAGGATAATTTGAGGACTTTAAATGATTTCCAAAGATTATTAGGTGACATTAATTGGGTTCAATGTTACCTGAAGATGCCAAATTAGGAATTAAAACCTTTCCATTACTATCTCTGTTTAAAGAACATCCTGTAGTATTTCCTAAACTTACCTCTGCTTTGCCTATTCATGGAACTCCTAATAAAAACAGGATGTGGAGCTTATATAATAGGCACAGGAGAGCCAATTTTATGCCAATTTCAGCCTGGCTCTCCTCAAACTGTAGAATTAAGCCTCAGCAGCTCAAAACTGACAATGGACCAACTTATACAGCATACTCTTTTGAATCGTTTTGCAAACAAATGGATGTCATCTGCAGTCATGGGCTGCCATATAATCCACAAAGCCAAGGCATTGTGGAACGCGCCCATCACACTTTAAAGGAGTGCTTTCAAAAACAAAAAGAGGGAATAGGACATGGTAGATCACCTAAAGAAAGACTATCCTTAGCCCTTTTTACTTTAATTTTTAAATTTTGGATAATAATGGCCTTTCGGCAGCTGATAGGCACGCTGCCATAATCCCTATACATTCACAATATGTTAAATGGAAAGATGTGTTATCCGGGTCATGGCTAGGTCCAGACCTGGTTATTTCACAGTCCAGGGGAGCGGTTTGTGTTTTTCCTAGGGACAAAGAACCAATTTGGATACCCAAGAGACTGAAGAGTGCCCCCTCCCTTGGAAGACGCAGCAGAGAAAAAGGATAATGAAGAAACACCTACATCTATTGATACTCCTGATGAATTTACCTGTGGGTAATATGTTAAAATTATGGGATGTCACCTGCACTTGGCCAGTCCCTATGCCAGTACATAATAATTCAGCTGTTTTGCCCAACTTTCCTTACTCCTTTTGCACTCCTAGACATAAAAGAGATTTTGGTGTTACTGCTGCTATCATTATTGCCATTACTATCTCAGCAACTGCTGCAGTTACCGCAGCTGTAGCCATGGAAAATCAAGTACAAGAAGCAGAAACAATTAGTAATATTGTGGATCGAGCATCCACTGCTCTGATGGTTCAAGAAGAAGTTAATGCCCATTTGTCATCTGGCATTTTTATTGGCAAATCAAAGGATTGAAAAAAGAAAAAGGAAGAACTATTTTGGTTGATTCAATGTTCTTGTGTTTCGCATTTTAAGAATTTGTGTATTACCCTACTAACTGCTGATATGTCTGAAAACTTTAATTATAGCAGGGAGTTGTTGGAGTATCTTCAAGGGAATTGGACTGTGGAGGCAGAACAACTTCCCGGAAGCTTCTTATCTAGATTTCCATCCTGAATGGCACCAGAGTCAACCCTGTCACCTTGGGAGATTTTACCTCTTGGCTGTCCAATGCCTTTTCCTTTTCTAAAGAAAGGACTGGGATGCTACTTTGGTGTGTCCTGGTGTTTGCAGGTTGTGTACTTTGCCTCTGGTTGTTATGCTGTATGAGACGCACTCAGGCCTGACAGAAAGCTGATGTTATTCAAGCCCTGATGACCATAGACAAAGATACCTCGCCTGAGTTCTGGTTGGCCTCTCTTAAGAGTTTGTAATGATTTCCTAGCAGACTGGTTTGCCAATACTTCCCCAGTTTAGGAACAGACCTAATGACTCCCACTATACCACCTTAAAGGATGATTGAGTAAGGAAACTCAATTTTGCTGACAGAGTGTCACAATAGAGTGCAGGGGATGTTCCATACAGGATAGATTCCTCAAGAGCCTGTCAAATTGCATGGAGGTTTCATGCCATCCTGACCTATCCTCCCTCTGATAAAAAGGCACGGAGATAGGTGTGCTATGTCTCACAATTGCACAAGGGAATTGACCTCTGTTTCTCCTCTGTTACAGCCAAGCCCACCAGCAATGTGCTGGTGGCATCTCCTCCTACTCCAGATCTCTGCAGAGACAGACTGGTGGTCGTGTCTGATGGTAGCCCGATTTCCTATCAGTCACTTGTCAAAGGCTGCTCCCTCAGGCCGGGGTGTTCGCTGACCAGATTTGCAGGACTTCATATTTAATTAATAAAGAAGGGGGGAGATGTAGGAAGCGGCAGTTGCTCCAGAACTGCAGTTGCTCCGGAAAACCCGGGCTCCCTCTTCAGGCCCTCCTCAAGCAATAGCCCCTCCCAAACGAGCAATATGCTAATGAGGTGTGGCTTATGGCACCAATGAACGGGCAATATGCTAATGGGTGTGGTTTGTGGCACCAATGAATGGGCCACATGCTAATGAGGTGTATCTTGGTGCACCAATCCGCAACCACTACGACACCCTCCCCCTTTCCCTGGGAGAGTATAAAAGCAGCAGCTCTGCTGCTGTCGAGGGTCCTGGGAATCTACTATCAAGGTGCTCCAGAATAAAGCTGACTGAGAAGATCCTGGTGGTGGCGTGTCTTTCTTGCTGGTGGAGGGAGGCGCGTCGCAGGTCAGTGTTCAGGTATTTTAAATTTTAGATTTAAAATTACCATTGAATTAAATACAACCCATTCTTGCTCAAATTAGAACTTTGCTGTTACATGTNGAGGGTCCTGGGAATCTACTATCAAGGTGCTCCAGAATAAAGCTGACTGAGAAGATCCTGGTGGTGGCGTGTCTTTCTTGCTGGTGGAGGGAGGCGCGTCGCAGGTCAGTGTTCAGGTATTTTAAATTTTAGATTTAAAATTACCATTGAATTAAATACAACCCATTCTTGCTCAAATTAGAACTTTGCTGTTACATGTGATTGATTCTACACAACTACCATACTGTTTCATCTTGATCATAAGTTTCACCTTTCACATGATTCTTCCCCCCCTTTTTTTTTAACCTTCATGGGGTTAGTCTTCCCATGGTCTGTGTACTGGAAACTGATGACATTCATAAAAAGACCTATTCAGACAAAAAAACAAATCTTTATTTTTAGAGATCCAAAGAAAATAAAACAAAAGATAAATTAGGATATTTTGGAGAATTTAAGAATAATTTATTTTTTCTGTCCAGCCTATTTCAGGAAGCATGGGAAGATAACCTTTAAGCATATTGATCACCACAGAAAAATAAAAGCATATTTCTACCCCTTTAACAGACAATCAGCATTAGAGCCACAGAAACAAGTAAAATAATGAATTCTTCAGAAGCTTTGCCAAGACAAAACACTGCAGGCAAAGTGATATTAGTCATAGCCTCCTGAACCACAGTCTTCAAAGAGAGAAGGAACTGCCGTGTTATTGGGTGAGCCTCTGTAGGAGAGGTATTTGCTTTCCTGTCTACCCCTGAAATGCAACTGCACTTAATGGGAGAATTCAGCCAACAGGCAAAAATCCCTCCCTTGTCAGCTCTGAGGGTGCCTCGGGGCTTCGTCATCCACCCAGCCAACTACCTAGTGAGGATTAGACTTTCAAAACTGAAGATTTTTAATCAAAGCAAGCTCCTTAACACTGGGTGCTCTTGTATGATGATTTAAAATCCATACCAACAGTGGATTTAATCATTGTTCATTTAAATCATTTTTCAAGACAAAAAAGAATGCTCTGCTGTACCAACCAAAAGTGGTTGGTTTGCTACTTTTCCTGTTTTTATGTATTCCCTGTTTATTATTGAGCATGAACTGTTTCTAACTCATTATCTGGTGATAGTGCAGATTCACAAAATACATCTTAAGAAATGAGAAATAAGTAATGCTTGGGAAGAGAGGCCCCTTGGTATTGCAAATTTTATATGCCCCAATACAGGGAACTCCAGGGCCAAGAAGTAGGAGTGGGTGGGTAGGGGAGCAGGGTGGGGGGAGGGTAGAGGGAACTTTTGGGATAGCAATTGAAATGTAAATTAAGAAAATATCTAATAAAAGATTTGGGATAAAAAGAAAATACTAATTCACAAGAAGTAATAATTCTAAGAAAATTAACTTTTCTTAATTGCATAGATTCTTAAGGTGACTGCTATATATAAATCACATTCACTTTTACAATGTATACTTCTGCACATAATTCATAGTCTCTCTTCAAGGCTGAGGCAACCAGAGTTCTCATAAGAAACATTTCTTAATGTTGTTAATATTTAATTTCCTAAAACAAAAAACAGAATATCAACTTTTTAAGGATTTTAAAATTTGAAGACATAATAAGGACTGTTCTTCCTTCCTTCTTTCTTTCTTTCTTCCGTTTCTTTATAGTTTAAATAGTACATCTATTAATTCTAATACCAAAGGCATGAAGGAATTCTTCATGTATGCTTTTTCTATTGCAATTCAGTGCTAAGCTCAGTTGGTACTGACAGGTATGTTGTATGAGTTAGCCATTCACAGGGATTTTAATGAACACTCAATTTCCATTGTTTTATTTTTCAGTTTCACCAACATAATAAATACAAGGTGAGCATAGACATGAGTCTCCAAGTACAAGGCTCTAAATTCTATCTGCAGCACTAAAAGAAAATCAAATGAGTATTCAATTGGGATTGGAATGGTATGCCCATAAATTCCTATAGAATTTCTGCCCTTACTCAAACCTTCCCATCCATGAAATGGAGCACATTCCACTATGTTATCTAGATCTTAAAACATCTCATAAAACAAGATTTAGAATTCTCTTTACATTGGCCTTGAACTTATTGGAGTAAGTGATTTTCAGAGGCATATCACTAGAGAAAGGATATTCCATTAGAGACTTTACTGTTTGAATTCTCATTTTCTGAGATTTGTACTGTAGAAAGAACAATTTATTTTTTACATTTTATTTGTATATGCAGGAACTTTGTTTCCTGCTGATACTATCTACCCACTCACTCACCTGTCTAACCTGTGTCTAAAAAATGATCTCCAAGCCAGAAACCAAAATGAGAAGTTGTTTGTGTGTTCATTGCAGAATCAGTCTATGAGGCTTAGATTCAAATGCAGAACAGAATGAGGACAGAAGCAGCAAGCAGGAGTCCTGCGGAGCTCTGTGACACCTGTCAAGAAACGCCTTGGACAGGCTGAGTAGTGCAGACTGCATCCACGATAGGCAATCAAATAACATTCTTCTCAGGAGACCTAGTAAACAGCCTGATATGTGGACAAGAATTGTACATTTCAGAGAGTTGGAATAGCCTGGGTTATTTGAATACAAAAAAACGTTCTTTGAATTAATGTTGGGGACTGCTGAAAACAGGGTGTGCTAATTCCCTAGTATTTCCACACTCACACACACAGGAAAAAACTCCTAGAAGAATCCCCAGCAGAATTATCATCTCTGCCACATTGTTATTGAGTTCCTTACCCAGGGAGGGTTTGGACTCCAGAAGAAGCCAGGCTGCTGGTGCTGAGGGCATTGAGGGCATTCTATTCTCTAAACCCTGAAGACTTAAACTTAGAAATGATTAATCCAGGTTTTGGGCTAAAATTTACAAAAATATCACCAGGTCCAGAATTTCCTTTGTGAATCCTTTTGTGATTATACAATTCCATATTATTTTTTTCTTAAAATATTGACTACGTTTTCCATTTTGTGTTAGTTTGGGGCATTGATTTACTATTAGCATGCTTTTATTTTTAGCATGTTTAAAAAAAAAATAATATTGTTTATTTTCCTGATAATGGTTACTTGAGTCTTACTTTTTTTGTGTTGAGCCATTTTAGGTAACCTTATGGTGCCCCGTAAATTACTGTTCATCAGGAGCTGGAATGTAGTCTTCCTGAGTTTCTAGTGTGTGTTCCTTTTCTGTCATCAATGTCCCTTTTATTATTACAATCCTATATCCTCTGCATTTATCTAAGCATTCTATCCTTTGTAGATAAATGGTAGCAACTTTAGCCTTTATTCTTTTTAATATATAATCGCTATTGCTGATTTTCTATTAAATAATGCTTCTACTTTTGCACCATATTTTGATATACCTTTTGTCATTCAGCTTAAAGGTTGTGTAATGTGTATTTCCATTTCTCAATTAAAAAAGTTTTAAATATGGATTTCTTGATTTCTGACTGTAGCAAATTTCTCAGAAATCTTTCAGTTAATGAGTTGGATCACAGAGGACATTTGAACTTGCATATGATCTGTGTGTCAGTGCAAACTAATTTTGCTTCCATTTAAATGTCCTTTAGAGGCAGGGTCTCCTTGTATAATACAACAAGCATCTGTGTCTATGCTAATGTTCACTCCTGTATATGAAAGTCAGAAGACAATGTTTAGGAATTGGTTTTGTGCTTCCACTATGTGGGTCCAGATACTAAAGTTATGTCATCAACAAGGGTCTTTACAAATGGGGCAACCTTATCACCTCCCTGCTTATGTATTGCCTGTAGTCTAGGTGGGCTGTGATCTCAGGCACATTCTACTTGTGACCACTGAGGGCTAGGACTCAGACTGGCACCATGCAGAATTTTGTTCTACCTTGTCATGTCACAGTTTTTATTGTTATTATTATTATCATTATCATTATTATTATTATTATTATTATTATTATTATTATTATTATTATTATTTGCTTTTGTTATTCATTGTGAAGTTTTACCACCAGGGACTGTAGACTGTGGAGTGAAGAGAGGCCTCCTTCGGGAGATTAGACATGGCTCTTTAGAAGCAGACATGCTCCATTGGTCCCCACAGTGGATCAATATCTGGGTCCAGTGTCTGGAGGTGACATCAGCAGACTTATTTATAGTTTACTTTCTATTCCTTTCATGTTTCCTCAGCTCCAACCACTCACTTGACTAGGAGTCGATGGTTCTTGGCCCCTTGTTGCTTTCTGACAGGCAGGGTAGTGAGGCCAAAACAGGAGCAACTCATCTTGAGAACTAAACTTTCTCTTTGTAGGTAATACAGTTAAGAATGATTTTCTGAGAAATGCTAAGACTGTGAGGTGGGAATGGGGAAGTAGGTGGGGGAGCACCCTCATAGAAGCAGGGTAAGGGGGGATAGCATAGGGGGTTTGCAGAGGGGACAGCAGGAAAGGGCATAACGTTTGAAATATAAATAAATAAAATAACAAAGAAAAAGAAAAAAAAATAATAAAAGCAAAAGAGATAAAATGGGAAAACAGCTTTCAGATCAATGTAGTAGTGCATGAGAGGGTATGGTTTCACTCATCACAACTCTCTATCATGCCAATAAATGTCTTAAAACTATGGAATGCCTTTTAATATTGGGATCCACTGTGGGGACCAATGGAGCATGTCTTCTTCTAAAGAGCCATGTCTAATCTCCCAAAGGAGGCCTCTCTGCACTCCAAGCCAAGGTAACCACCAAGCCAAGCCACCCACCAAGCAAGCCAAGGCCTCTCTTGTCACCAAGGACCCAAGCTGGAGCTCCCTTTCCCCTTTTTCCTTTGGCCCCAGGCTAGAGCCAGGCCACTTGTCTATACTCTGTTCTCAGCTCTTCTGAGGCATCCAAAGGCATCTGTAGTGCCCAAGAGTCCGAGAACCTGACATTCTTGGCCTCTCTGCAGGTCCAGGACCTCTGAGCCAACTCTACAGGTCCCTGGGAACCTCAGACTGCACTTCCCCACCCCCAAGGTGGCATCCCATGGCTTCACACAGCCCTACACCTCTCCCAGCATCAGTGTGGGGTGCACACAGTTAAAACTTCTGCATCCTGCCTCATTTAGTGGCCCAAGTGCTGGGCCAGACACGGACCATATAATATATGTATATATATTACAATCCTACTTGTGAGTCTACTCTCAGAAGCATCTTATAAACACTAAGAAAACCGTATGTTGTTCTTCTATTGAGAAACTTTGTTAAACACAGTACTAAACTAATTTGCTCTTAAAAAGAGGTTTATTATCAAATATCAAATTAAACTGAGATGACATGAAAAGTTTTCATGAGAAACTCATTAGAGAGCTCATTTCAGTTATAACATTTAATTTGTATAGAAGACTAGACTTTGTATCTTCCCATCTCTGTTTTCTTTATCTCTTTTCAAAATTAATTAAAATTACCTCCTATTGTATATTGAAGGATAAATTAAATTGGCCATGAGCTATCTAAAATCTAACTATTCTACCAATCCCAGAGGAAACAAACACAATGTTTAAGGAGTAGCAAGAGAGAATGTGGAAGCTATAAAACCACCAAGGACCCAGAAGACTTGGAATATGCTAAGCTAGGCTTCCACCCAAGAGGAAGATATAAGCCATTCTGGAAGAAATCAGAATGAATCCTCTTGGGACGGGTTTTAGGTTTACACCCTTGCCTATGTACCAATATATCACAACAGCACAGACATTGGATCAGAGGGAAAAAAAGAAAGGGCAACCATGGGTAGAGGAAACAAATAGGGGTCAGAATAGAGAGCTCATTTTAGATAGGTCTTGGGAAGAAGATGGCAACATTGGCTTGCAGTCTCATTAAAATCACATAAATGTCCTTGTGAGCAGTGCCATACTTGATAGAGCATTAAAGAGGAGCACTTTATTTTCTAAGATGAATGTTGTAGTCAGTAATGAAGAGTATGTGAAAGCAAAGTTTTTAAGTTAGAGGATCAGAGCTGAATTTACATTTTCATTCATTAGGAGCTTCGAGATATTTGATTTATTTTTAGCTACCAAACTCTTGTATATATTTCTCTGTGCTGAAGGAAATGACAATAACAGGAGCACAGTCTTGCTGTATATCATGGTGTATATTATGATATACCTCATATGTTCAATGTTTCATATATATCATTAAGGACATATCATAGTAATACTGAGGATATGGTAATAAGAAATCTCTAGTACATCAATTTTGAAAGAGGATGCCTGTCTTTTTTTTTCCCAACTTTTAGATATTTTCTTCATTTACATTTCAAGTGTTATCCAGAAAGTCCCCTATACCCTCCCCCCTCCCGGCCCTGCTCCCCTACCCACCCACTCCCACCTCTTGGCCCTGGTGTTCCCTGTACTGGGGCATATAAAGTCTGCATGACCAGGGGGCCTCTCTTCCCACTGATGGCCAACTAGGCCAGAGGATACCTGTCTTTTCCTACCACTGAAGCTGCATCTTTTCTAATCTTTCATCATGCATTCTTGTTTTAAAAAACAAATTATTGGATTTATTTATTTATTTATTTATTTATTTATTTATTTATTTACATTTCAAATGTTATTCCCCCTTCCCGGTTTCCATTCCGCAAACCCCCTATCTCACCCATTACCTCCTGCTTCTATGAGGGTGCTCCCCCACCCACTCACTCCCACCTCAGCTCCCTAGCATTTTCCTATGCTGGAATATCAAACCTTCCCAGGACCAAGAGCCTCCCCTCTCATTGATGCCTCATAAGGCCATCCTCTGCTACATATACAGCTGGAACCATGGATCTCTCCACGTATATATTCCTTGGTTGGTGGTTTAGTCCCTGGGAGCTCTGGGGTGTCTGGTTGGTTGATATTGTTGTTCTTCCTTTGGGGTGGCAAACCCATTCAGCTTCTTCAGAACTTCCACTAAGTCCTCCATTGGGGTCCCTGTGCTCAGTCTTATGGTTGCCTGCAAGCATCCGAATCTGTATTGGTCAGGCTCTGGCAGAGCCTCTTAGGAGACATCCATATCAGGCTCCTGTCTGCATGGAACTTGACTAAGTATAAAGTATGTGGATACAAATTGAGATACATTTGGTATCCTTTAGAGACAAGTTGTTCCGTTTTAGAAGCCATCATACCTCTGTTAAAAAAAATACCAGTCATGGTCAGTTGTGAAAGAGGGTATGGCAGACGATGGGGCCAAAAGCATGTCAGATCCACCTGATAATGGAGACAAGGTCAGGGAGAAGCTGAAATTGAGGAATCGTAGTGGAGGACCTCAGAGACAACGTCAAGGGGGAAGATGAGCACTTTAGCAGGCTGTTGCAAAGTAAAAAGGGTTTTTACTCACTGGGAAGGTGGGGTAATATGCTTCAGATGACTTAATCTACTCTCAGTGATTCAAGTAAAATTACGTCGGAGGGTGTAGGAGGCAGGCAAGTCAAGGGGAGGGAGCTAAGGTAGAACAGTGACAAGGAAGCAGATGTTGCTGACTCTGAGCCAGCACTGTCACACGTTACATAAGACACAGTCATGGTGCACATGTTCTTCTCATGTTCCTAACAGTTTTCCTGTTCCAATTAGCTCCGTAGCACTAGGAAATGTTTAATCTCTGTAAACCTCTGCTTTTCTACTTTATAAAACGGAACTAAAATACCTACTCCACAGGGCGACTATGACAATTAATTAGATACTACATGTAAAGGACTTAGCAAAGATAAATGATTTCAGATATGGCATCGTAGGAGAAATAACGGCTTGTGACTCAAATGACCTGAGGCAAGAAGGCAGGAGAGAGTCAGGAACGTGAGGAGCAGGAAAGATCTGAGAATGAAGCCCTCATTGCTAAAGGAGCCTGGATGCTTCACCTGCAAGCTTCAGTGGAAAATGAAAATATGAGTCCCTTGTTAAAGAAGCAAGGGAAAAACGCTCCTTAAAGACGCTGAATAAAAAGCTTTATTTTTAGAAGTGTTTTCTGCTTATGTAATGGCAGAGCATGACAACACCATAAACATACAAATACAAAGTAATACTTTGTTTTCATAGTTGTATATAATGTTAATTTTGAGTTTTAAAATATAATACCTTCATTTATTATAAAATGTTTCTCTTGCTTCCCTGCAAACTTTTTTGTTATGTCAAGAAATAAATACTTTTAAATTTTATTTTTTAAATGATATACTCACATACTATTTAGTACTGTTACTCAATGCAAGATTATGAATAACGCTTGATAATTTTTACTTTCTAAAAATTCTCTTCTGTTAATAAAAACCGTTGCTTAAGAACTGTTTAAAGTATTTTATGGATTATTATAACTCTGGGATACAAGCAGTCAAGTTTTTAAAAATATTAATACTTTGTATGTATAGGTCTTCTGTTTTGAGAAGGTGGCTGAGGTTTTCAAATTAGCATGTACCTTTTCATAGGAATTTCTTTCATGTAAACTGGAATTGTGTTTTTAACATAATTTTTATCAATTCTTTGTGAATTTCACATCATATATACTCAGTCTTATTCATTTCCCTTTCCTTCCATATCTGCCCTCCACCCTTGTAATCTCCCCCCACAAAAGAAAATAAAAATTAAAATAAAAACTTAAAAAAGAACAAAACATCTTGCCAAGGAAGATGTATGTCACAATGTATCCTACAGTATATACTTTTGCCTAAATAGCTTTATTTGTAAATCTTCACTGCAATGAGTCATTGATCAGGTTTGAGAACCCTGAACTGCTGTTTCTCTGAGTCAAGGTCATCCTGAAGTTTTGGATTTGCACGTCCTGACCCTTCATATACCCTAGCAGCTCATATATTTATTAAGTGTTGGGGTGGTTCAACTCAAAACCTGGGATCTTGGATGGTATCTGATTTGGTCTGATTGCCAGTTCTCCTACACCCATATGACCAGGGCCAGCTCTCCTTCACCCACACCATCATGGACAGATCTCAAGCTCTTATGAGTGTCTGGCAGACAGAAAGGTGTGGGGCCAACTCTCTCATGTACATGTAATCTCTCAAGACACTCTACAGTAGTAAGTAAGAGCTGGGACCAGCTCAGCTCAGCCCAGACCTCAGACATCAGTCTGAGCTGGCATACCAATTCATTGACTTCTGCTTGGCCATTGTTGATAGCATGGGCCACAAACATCAACAGAGTACTCTGTTGTAGTAGAGTCTTGGACACAGAGATTGCCCTAGGGAGCAGTACTATCCCATCTTCACCATGGTTTTAGGTGGTAATGCAGACCTCTTATAGCACCTCCATTGTATCTCCAGTTCTACCTCTTTCCCGTCTATCCACCACATATTTGATTTGTGTAGGGTCTAAGCCAACTTGTACGTTGAGGCAGCAGGCAGGCTGAAATTTCATTTTGAATGTAAATTTACCCAATGATGTTGTGCAACCTCCTTTGACGCTTTATTTTTCTCATTTATTTATTTGTTCACTTTACAACCTCCTCCCACCTCTTCTGCAAGTCCTGTGCTTAAAAAATACCCCTCCCATTACCTCCTTCTCTGGGGCAGCCCTCCCTATAACCATTGTAGGTACCACACTGGCCTGAACATCCAGTCCCAAAAGACTAAACACATCCTCTCTCACTAAGACCCAACCAGGCAGCCCTGTTAGAAGAAGGGGATAAAATGGCAGGCAACAGAGTCAGAGACAACACTTACTCCAATTGTTAGGGGACCTATATGAAGATCAAGCTGTATATCTGCTCCAAATGTGTAGGATTCCCAGATCAACCACCTGCATGTTCTTTGGTTGATGGGTCAGACTCTGTGAAGACCCATGGGCTCAGGTTAGTAGACTCTATAGGTCATATTCTTACTCTGCTGACCTTGATCCCTCTGGCTTGCTCAGTTCTATTCTATACTCTTCTACAAGACTTCCCAAGCTCTACCCAATGTTTGGCTGTGGGTCTCTGCATCTGTTTCCTCCAGCTGATGGATGAAGCCTCTCAGATGAGAGTTAGGTTCATGTCTGCAAGAAAAATAGAGTATCATTAATAGTGTCAGGGGTTGGCTGTTTCACATGGAATGGGTCTCAAGTTGGGGCAGTCATTGTTTAGATCTTCCCTTGGTCTCTGCTCTATCTTTACATCTTTTAAGCATTATAAAGTTTGGAATGAAGGTTTTGTGCATGGGTTGATGTCTTACTCCCTCCACCAGAAGTCCTGCCTGGATACAGGAGGTGGCCACTTTAGTCTGGATATCCTCCACTGGTAGGAATCTGAGGTGGGTTACCCCCATAGACTCCCTAGAGAATCACCCATTCCAGGTCTCCAGCTAGTTCCAGAGATGCCCCCCTCCAGCAATTTTCATTCTCATTCCCAGCCCTGTCCTATCCCCATTCTCTCTGCACCCCTGATGCCTTAGCCTGTTCCCCTCCTCAACCCCTTTCCCACCAAGTTCCTTCTCTTCATCCACCCCTAATGACTATTTTGTTTGCCCGTCTAGGTAAGATTCATGCATCCTCCTTTGGTCTCTCCTTATTATTTGGTTTCTTTTCAGTCTTGGATTATCACATGGTTATCATGTATTTTATGCTTGATATCTACTTAGGAATGAATTTGTACCATGCATGTTCTTTTGGGTCTGAGTTACCTCATTCAGGATGATATTCTTTTATTGGTTATTTTATTTATTTACATTTCAAATGTTACCCCCTTCCCAGTTTTCCTTCCACAAACCTCCTACCCTACCCCTCCCCACTGCTTCTATGAGGGTGCTCCCCCACCCACCTACCCACTCCCACCTCATGGCTTTAGCGTTCCCCTATGCAGAGGCTTCAAGACTTCACAGGACCAAGAGCCTCCCCTCTCACTGATGCTTGATAAGGCCATCCACTCTTACATATGCAGCTGGAGTCCTCATCCCTCCATTTGTATTCATAGATTGGTGATTTAGTCCCTGAGAGCTCAAGGGGGTTCTGGTTGGTTGATATTGTTGTTCTTCCTATGAGGTTGCAAACCCATTCAGCTCCTTCATTCCTTCCCCTAAGTCCTCTATTGGGGTCCCTGCACTCAGTCCTATAGTTGGATTCAAGCACCTGCAACTGGATTGGTCAGGCTCTAGCAGATCCTCTCAAGAGACAGGTATATCAGCCTCCTGTCAGGAAGCACTTCTTAGCATCAGCAATAATGACTGGGCTTGGTGACTGCATATGGGATGAATCCCCAGGTGCGACAGTCTCTGGATGGCCTTTCCTTCAGTCTCTGATCTATGCTATGTCCCTGTATTTTCTCTAGACAGGGGTATTTCTGGGTTAAAATTTTTGAGAAGGGTGGGTGGCCCTACCCTTCAACCAGGGGCTGGATGATATTCTTAAATTCTATTTATTTGCCTGCAAATTTCATGTCTTTATTTTTAATAGCTGAATAGTATTCCATTGTACATATGAACCACACTTTCTTTATCCATTCTTCAATTGAGGGACCTCTAGATTGTTTCCAGTTTCTGGATATTATGAATAAAGTTGTTATGAACATAGTTGAGCAAGTGTCCCTGTGTTATAGGAGGGGGCATCTTTGAGTGTATTCCCAGGAGTGGTATAGCTAGCTCTTGAAGTATAACTAATCCCTGTTTTCTGAGAAACTGCCAAATTGATTACCAAAGTGGTTGTATAAGTTTGTACTCCCACTAGCAATGGAGGGGTGTTCCTCTTCCTCTACATCTTCACTAGTATGTGCTGTTACTTGAGGTTTTGATCTTAGCCATTCTGAACTGTGTAAGATAGAATCTCAGTCATTTTGATTTGCATTTCCCTGATGACTAAGAATGTTGAGAATTCTTTAAGTGCTTCAGGGCTGTTCGAGATTCTTCTGTTGCGAATTCTGTGTTTACCTCTGTACCCTACTTTTCAATTGGGTTACTTGGTTTGCAGATGTCCTTAGCCTTGCAAAACCTTTTCAGTCTCATAGTGTGCCATTTTTAATTGTTGACCTTAGTGCCTGAACTATTGGTGTTCTGTTAAAGAATTTGTCTCCTTGTGTTCAAGAGAGTTCCCAACTGCCTTCAAGTAGAAGACAACTAGGCTTAATGTGTCTGGATTTATATTGAGGTTCTTGATCCGATTTGACTTGTGTTTTGTGTGGGTGATAGGTATGAGTTTATGTGCATTCTTTTATATGTAGACATCCAGTTAGACCAGCATTATTTGTTGAAGATACTTTCTTTTTAGACCAAATGTTAAGAGAAATGAATATGCTTAAAGGAAGGTAGAATATACTCATTGTGATATTCTTAAGGAAGACCTGATCAGAGATTTTTCTATCTCAAATTATTCCTGTATCTTACTTTGTATCCTTTAAGTTTGTTCCAAGATCAAGATCTATATCCAACAAAATGAATTGTTGGCAATTCAAAAGTTACTGTGCCTATACCAAAAAATATTATTATTTTATTTGAAAATATATTTGGAAAAGTTGGGAAATAGGCCTTTGCAAGACAAAAATATTTTCTTAGCATTGTTCTAAGAGAATTATTTGGTTTCATGAATCTCTTTGGTTCCTTTCCCCCTTTATAGAACTAAAGACTTATTAATATTTATTCAATCATATTTAGAAATCTTTAAGATTTTAAATTGCTTCCCTAATGTATTACATATATATGTAAATTACATACAATGGTGATCCTAGCTTATTTCCCAAAAGCATACAGAATACAATTACTTTCATTTAGGTTACTAAGTAAAACCATTTCATAGAAATGGAGAAAATTTTAATATCCCTTTGAATTATTGACTGTTTTACCATGTCGGCAAATTTTTATGAAAATACATAACTCCAAAATGCCCTTACCTTTATTGAACTCAAACTTTAATTTAAGATGGAAATTTCTGATAGGTTGGGGAAAGGATAGTTCAAAGGGAACTGTAAAGTAATCTCACTACTGTTTATGTAAATGATCCATGAATATTTACTCAGAAAAAAAAAGTGTTCCCTTTGAAATGTCGCAAGCAAAAAATCCCCTGTAAAGCTATCACTGGCATTTAAAATATGCCGCTCTCCAAAATATCTCATCAGAAAAAAGTTCTGAGTTAGGCTTTCTGAGATCGCTAAAGCACATCACTCCACAGTCAAACTTCTCTTTGAACCTAATAAAAAAGAGATCTGCACTCTAGTGTCAGTTATTGAGGTGCTTGATAGCAATTCATACTGGCTAGAAGATAGAAAGAACACAGAAACAATGTGTAATTCATGCGCATCCATTCACTTGTTCTTCCTCATCTAAAGACCCACAACTTTACTGTATGTACAGGAACTAACACACGTTTCTCCCTGCACTCTAGATGGAGATGGGGATGAGACATGGATGAGGATGGAGGTGGGAATTAGATGCTGATGGTGAAATTCTGGGTAAATTTGGGCTCTTCTCTGTAAATTGAGATGTTCAGAAAAAGAGCCACATTTATGTTAAAGATTCAAAAAGGCTGGTTGAACTGTTAAAACTCTGTGATTGTGAAGAGTTGGAAGGTTGCAACACAGAGACAAATTTTCATAAGCTATCCTTAGTCATCTTCACAGCCATTCATCAGCTGCTTCTGTTTTTGACTATAGATAAGTTAAAGCTTTTTACAAGACATTAACTTAGCAGATCTCTAGCTTCCATCAACCAAGAGGTAATGATGTTATCGGATACCTACAGTCTACCATAATTTTCCTGATTTTGCACTAACCAGTCTACCAGATGTTCACACCAATGTATCTGGTACTTTCACTTTCTCTCTTTCTTCTGTTACATAGTGGTGAATTTCAAGTAACCACTTTCAGATTAAACCATGTAATTTAAGACAACCTGAAATCACATTTCTGGGCCACAGTCACTTAAGATTGGTTAAGAAAAGTTTATTCTATGAAAATAACAATTTATAAATACCTAGAAATAAATTTTTCCAATTCAATAGTTTATCAAGCTATATATTTTCATTTCAATTACGATAAGTTTAATTCCAAAATTTCTAAGTGAACCTTACTAGTCTACCTATTATGAGACAAAGGGAGCATTAACCAACAGAAAACAAAATTGGATTTTATCCTTAAAACAAGCTGGATTGTACAGTGGGTGTATTAATCTGAGCTTCCATTAAGAATGGCCTCATATTCCATATGTAAGTAAGCAAAAATGCTTGTGATCAATATTAACATGTTAGTTCCATGAAGATATTTACTAATGTATATATTTAAAGAAATATTTTCATTAAATGAGGTGCGTATGTAAGCAGCACATATCATGTGGAACTTCTTCAAATTAAACTTGTTTGTTATCATAATCACCCTGACATTTTAAAAGGCTTACTTATTTATATGAGTACACTTTTGCTCCCTTTAGACACACCAGAAGAGGTCATCAGATGGTTGTGAGCCACCATGTGGTTGCTTGGGAATTGAACTCAGGACCTCTGGAAGAGCAGTCAGTACTCTTAACCACTGAGCCATCTCTCCAGCCCCTCACCCTGATATCTTAATGGAAACTTAACCCCAGAAGTAATACAAATGCACCCTCTACCCTCCTAACTATGGTCACTATATACCCATTCCCACAAGGCTGGCCTCACACTCATGATTCTCTTGCTTCAGCCTCCCCATTGATGGGACACCAGCAGATAGACCACACTTTGCCATGTTTACTCATAGCATTGTCACTTGACTTTTCTGATGTTTCCTGTTTTGGAAGTTATGGTTGGTGTTAGTACAAACATCTGGGCCCATGTGATTGGTATAGAGAGATAAATATTCCTGCAAGTGTAGACATCAGAAATGGAGTTACAAGGTGATGAGTTAAGGTTACAGTCATCTTTAGGAAATCAGCTAGTTTTCCCAAAATAGTTTAGCCATTCTACATCTTCATAGCAATGAGTGAAAAAAAACTATCATCTATCTTAACTAATACTTTGTTGTTATTTAAAAAATTATTGTAGTTGAGACCCATCCCATGGGCAAGGATCACTCCCTAATAATACTAATAATACTCTCTGTTATGCATGTTGTCCTCTTAGAGGTTCCATGCAGCAGCTGACTCAGAAACATACACCCACAACCAAACAGTTGATGGAGCTTGGGAACTCTTATGGAAGAGTAAGAGGAAGGACACAGGAACTCTCCAGGGAGACCAATATAGTTACCTATCTGGGTCCCTTGAGACTCTCAGAGTCTGGACCACCAACCAACGAACATACACGGTCTTGATCTAGGCCTCCTGCTCATATGTAGCCTATGTGCAGTTTAAGCATCATGTGGATCCTGAACAGGCCGTATCCCAAAAGCTGTTGCCTATATATGGGATATGTTCTACTAGGTGGGCTGCCTTGTCTGGCCTCAGTGGGAGAGGAAGCGCTTAGCCTCACAGAGACTTGAAGTGCCAGCATTGGGGAGAAACCTAGGGGGCCCCACCCACTCAGAGGATAAGTGAAGGGAGATGAGAGAAAGATTGTGGGAGGAGTGATCACGAGGGCAGCACTGAGTAGAATGTAAAGTGAATAAACAAACAAAAATTAAATTAAATTAAAAAATTATTGTTGTTATTTTAGGTTATTGCTTTTTTTCTTTTTGGTTTCCTCATTGTAAAATAAGAATCCTTCAGACTACCATTTCTTTTACTCTGTCACTTCCCTGGAGACTCATGGCTGCGCATTTTTCACTGTCTGAATGACAATTTGTATATCTTTGTTTATGATTGGATGTTCAAGACTTCCATCCATTTTCAACCTATCTGAATTTTTAAAAATCTTACTTCTAGTAGCTCCTAGCTACCTTCTTTACATGTCTTTCTGGCTGCTCTTTGCAAATTACGCTTCTCATTGCCTGATCTTCCCTGTTTATTCTACACAGGTCTCTTCAAATAAAAAGAAGTTTTTTTTTTTTTTTTAATTAATCATTTTATTTATTTACATTTCAAATGTTGTCCTCTTTGCATTCCCCCCTCCATGAGACTCTCCACTCCATACACCCTCCCCTTTGTCTTTAAGAAGGTGCTCCCCCACCCACCCATCCACTCCCACCTCACCTCTCTAGCATTCCACTGCTCTGGGGCATCAAGCCTCCATAGGACCAAGCACATCCCATCTCACTGAGGCCAAACAAGACAGTTTTCTGCTACATATGTAGCAGAAGCCACAGACCAGCTCATTTATGCTCTTTGGTTGGTGCCTTAGTCTCTGAGAGCTCTGAAGTGTTTGCTTAGTTGATACTCTTATTCACCCTATGGGGTTGCAATCCCCTTCAGCTCCTCAGTCCTCTCTGACACTTCTATAGGGGTCCCCAAGCTAAGTCAATGGTCAGCTTTAAATATCTGCATTTGTCTTAGTAAGGGGTTGGCAGAGCCTCTCAGAGAACAGCCATGCCAGGCTTCTGTCTGCTAGTATATCTTGTTATCAGCAAGTGTCAGGGGTTTGGTGGCTACATATAAAATGGATCCCAAGTTGGGTCAATCTCTGCATGGCCTTTCCTTCAGTCTCTGGGCCATTTTTGTCCCTGTATTTCTTTAGACAGGAACAATTGTGGGCCAAATTCTTTGAGATGGGTAGGTAGTTCCATTTCTCAACTGGAGACTGTGTCTATCTATTGGAGGTGGGATTTTCAGGTTTCATCTTCACACTTTTGGGCATTTTAACTAAGGTCGTCCCCTTTGGGTACTGGGAGTCTCTGATATCCCTGGTGTCTGGGACATGATAGAGGTTCCTCCCATTCCCCCAACCCACACTGCTGTATATTTTTGTTCATTCTCCTGGGCCTCTGGGTTTCTCTCCTATCTCTCACCCTTTTCCTTCCTGCCTCTCTTACCCAGGTCCATCCTTCCCTAGGCCTCCTGTGATTATTTTGTTCCAGCTTCTAAGTGGGATTGAAGCATCCATATTTGGGCCTTTCTTCTTGTTAAGCTTCATATGGTTTGTGAGTTGTATCATGGGTATTCTGAACATTTTGACTAATATCCACTTACCATGCATATACTTTTGGGTTTGGGTTACCTATTTCCAGATAATATTTTCTAATTCCATCCATTTGTCTGCAAAATCATGGTGTCCTCTTTTTTAATAGCTGAGTAGTATTTCATTGTGTAAACAAACCACAGTTCCTGTATCCTTTCTTTGGTTAGATTAAAAATTAGCTTAATTTTCTGCCTATTAAAACTGTTTTGTAGTACCATGATCTACCTATCTGAGGATCTTTCTGTATAATACTCTTAATTCTTCTTTAATAGTTGTCATGCTTCTAGACTAACAAATGCACATTTTATTTCTTTCTTCATAATTTACATTGGCAATACTCAATTTTTGGATTCACTGTGAGTTAGAAATAAGATTGTAAAATATCACTGTTTTACATTCAACACATGTTCTGTGTGATATACAGGCATCACATTTTCTAAACAAAGTTAAGTAAGACACACACAACTCATATATATATGAGTACACACACACACACATATATGTATATATATATATATATATATATATATATATATATATATATATATATATACACATATGTATCACATATGCACTAACTATAGTGTAAGTATAATCTACTGCACATATTCGTAATATGCACTACACAGTGACATTTAGTCAGCAATAGTCTGCAGAGATGATGATGGTCTCACAATCTACAAAATTCCTATTTCTTAATGACATTGTAACACTCTCGCTCATAAACACAAGTATTCTCACTTGTTTTGGGTAATGCTACATCGTTGTTAATAAAAAGTATAACATGTACAATTACATGCAGTACATAACACTTAGTAATGATAGGTGACTATCAGTAGTTTATGTATCAGTTACAGTTTTCTACTATTGTAGAGTATAACCTTCTCTATTAATGAAAATAACATTTAATTGAAAATTATGTTACATTGGAAGTAGCTGCTTATATTTCATTCCTATCACTTCTCCATTGATCAGAGAAGCCTCATCAAGTGATTGACATTTATTATTTAAGTTGTGTAACTACACTATATACTGTTTGCACATTGATAAAATTTCTTTTAGGACACATTTCTCAGAGCATAGCTTCTGGAGTAAGTAGAACATGACTATATAGCTATTATTTATTATATGTGAGCTGTACTATGCATATACTCTGCAAATTATTACTAAATATGATTGGCAAAAGTGTAAACAATTTCATCAGTATTGATGGAAGGGATGTACATTTTTAAAATTTTCTAGTTCTATTAGCAACATATAATAACTTCTATTATTTCCGTATCCTTGCTATTTCTTGGGAGAATAATTCTTTTTCATATTTGTGTTTTGTGTTTTGAATTGAGTGATTTTTTTCTTTTGTGTTTATAAGAAGATACAGTGTTTTAAAATTAGGGCTCTACATATGTTAAATACCAGGTTTATCACTGGACTAATCTCTCAAATCCTGCAATTAATTTATTAACTTTCATTTATTTAGAGATTTTTTCTTTCACTTTATTTTTGTTCTAGAGTATGGATATTTTCTTTCAATTTTCATTTCAATTATTATTGATTTGTTATTTTGAAACAATGCTACTAGTTACACATAGATTAAACATTTTTATTTTATGCTCAAGGGCATTCTAAAATTGTGTGTGCCCAACATCTCTAGAGATATCTTGTTTAAGGGGTACGAACTCTCTTTTGGTGAGTTCTGGTTAGTTATTTCATTTCTCATTATTTTCTAATCTTCTAAATTCTTGTATTTATTTTTATTTTATTTAGGCATAATTCAAGATCAGAGAAATCTATTCTGACAGTTGGAATAATTGAAATAATAAAATTATATTCAGGTACCTATAGTATGATATCTTACTCTTCTAATTACAAAGAAATTTGGAGTTGACAGGGTAATAATTAGCTTTAAGTGGATGTAAAAAACACTTCTTAATGATGGAGATATAATGGGATAAACTTCATGTTGAACAGTCAAGAATCACTTCTCACAGATAAATTGAGTCTGCCTGGCATTGTGAAGAAAGCTTGCTCCTTAGTTGAAAATTTGGCTTCACCAATTTCTAGTCATTTAATATTTGGAGGGTACTTGTCTTCTGCTCTTCAGTTTCCTCATCCATTAAGTGAAGAAAATCAGAACTAGCTAAGATACAAAAATGATGTGAGAATTAGGACAGTTTGTGGAAAGCAACAGGCACAGTTTCTCCCAAACACCAGAGGTCAAGAGCAACAGTGTTTAGAATTGCACGTAAGCTATTTACACGGTCATCCTGACAGTTTGATGAACTTGACTAGGAAGAGTGTTTCATTATGTTAGAGAAGAAATATTGGCCTGGAATCATTGTAGAATGAAGTTTAGCTCCTGCAGTTTTATATAATGCTTTTAAAGTGGGGTCCTTTATAGAGATGGAAGGTGGGCTAGAGAAAAGATCCATTGGTTAAACGCCTGTCCTGCTGTTGCAGAGGAACTCACAAGTTCAGTTCCCAGTACTCACATCAGGCAGCTCACAACTACCTATAATTCCAGTCCCAGGTGGCATCACACTGCTGGCCTCCATGGGCACCTGTACATTATTAAGTATACTTACAGGCACACTTCACACACACAGTTAAACATGAAAGTAAATAAGTTAAAAAGAAAGAGGAAAAGCTAATTAGATCACAGGGTCTCTCTGGCATTATAGCATTGCTTAGCAGGGTACCTAAGACCCATATATCCAAGAATTTTTTCTCACTACTTACTATGAGAGATTAGCCTATCTACAATTTAAGTTTGATTCTGCTCATCATTAAAAGTCACAAACTCTGGGCTGAGCAGATGACTCGACAAGTCAAACTGCCTGTTGCCAAGCCCCATGGCCAGAGTTCCATATAACAAACAGAAAGAGGCAACTTGGACAGCTGTCCTTTGTCTTCCACACACATGCTATTGTATGTGCTCTTTACACCAATTAGTAAATACATATTATAAGAAAAAGTTAAAAGTCATACACACTTAACTTCTTTGTGTACAAGTTTTTACTCACTGATGGAAAAAATGAATTGCCCAGTATTTTCAAAGATCTGTTCTAGAATCAAAATTTCTTAGTTATGTAAAAGAAAACCTCAAATTCTAACCATGGATTCACAGGTGAGTTCTGCCCTGAATTCCTTTTGGGTGATCTTAGATTTATTGCAAGGTAGTTCATATCCAGCATCATAAGGACACTCTACTTTGAGAACTCAGCAAATAATTCTTGGAACTACTGCAGAGTTCTTTCCATTTGACAGGCTGGTTTTTTTTTTTTTTTTCAATAATGTGCAATAAATACTGATGTATCCCAGAGCACAGCAATGTTTTTGAAATCCTGATGCTACTTTCTACTTCAGAGTGGGAACAGTAGGATGGGATCTTTAAATTGCTTCTAAAGTTTTATGAGTTGTTTAGAACTCTCCATTCTCAGAGAAAAATCAGAATATGCAAATTCACCTAAAATGAACCTCTGTAAAGCTTTTCACTCAATTCAATGATGTTTAATAGTATCATGTATGAGAAATGAACTTTGACAAGATGTTTGCATTGATCATCCTTGGAGTATAAAGTGTAGTGAAAGTAAGAGAAGGGAGGAGAGGCAGATTGCCCAGTAATTCCACAGTATGTAGAGCAAGGCTGACCAGACTGTCTTAAGCATATGTGAAACCAGGACAGGAAGAGTTAATATATTTTTATTTGTTTCTGTGCTGGTCAGCAAAAAATGGTCTAAGGTAAAGCTGTTCTGAATATTGATGTATATCTTGTAGTTCTAGTTTAATTTTCTAAGTTTTGAGAATTTATACTTGGATACTATATTCTTTTTTTTCAAAAATTTTTATTAGATATTTTCTTAATTTACATTTCAAATGCTATCCTGAAAGTTCCCTCCCCCTCCCCCTACCCTGCTTCCCTGCCCACCTACTCCCACTTCTTGGCCCTGGTATTCCCTGTATTGGGACATATAAAGATTGCAATACCAAGGGGCCTCTCTTCCAATGATGGCCAACTAGGCCATCTTCTGCTACATATGGAGCTAGAGACGAGCTCTGGGGGTTCTGGTTAGTTCATATTGTTGTTCCTCTTCTAGGGTTGCAGACCCCTTCAGCTCCTGGTATTCTATCTCTAGCTTCTCCATTGTGGGCCCCGTGCTCCATCTTATAGATGACTGTGAGCATCCACATCTGTACGAGACAGCTATATCAGGGTCCCTTCAGTAAACACTTGCTGTCCTATGCAATAGTGTCTGAATTTAGTGACTGATTATGGGATGGATCCCCCAGTGGTGTAGTCTCTGGATGGACCATTCTCTCATCTTAGCTCTAAACTTTGTCTCTATAACTTCTTTCATGGGTATTTTGTTTCCTATTCAAAGGAGGAATGAAGTATTCACGCGCTGGTCTTCCTTCTTGATTTTCTTGTGTTTTGCAAATTGTATCTTGAATATTCTAAGTTTCTGGGCTAATATCCATTTATCAGTGAGCGCATATGCAATGACTTCTTTTGTGATTGGGTTACCTCACTAAGAATTATATCCTCCAGATACATCCATTTGCCCAAGAATTTTATAAATTCATTTTTAATAGCAGAATACTACTCCATTATGTAAATGTGCCACATTTTCTGTATCCATTCCTCTGTTGAGGGACATCTTCTTGATATTTCCATATCTCTGTCTCCCCATTCCAAATCCACCCATGTTCCCTCCCATTTCTCAAATCTATCTATCTAGATAGGTAGATATAGATCACATAGATATTGACACAGACACAGAGAGACAGAGATAGGGGTAGAAGTAGAGATAGATATCTTGATGGGTTATCTGTAGGCTTAGATTTTTCAAAACTTACTCTAATAATGGTTCTTAAATGTTTCAACCTTCCTTCTAGCACACCTACCAGAGGTATAGGAAAAGAAACGTTAATAAGAATCAGGGATGTGGACCTGTTTACAAGGGTTCTTTGTAGTGATTCCGTTCTTCATTGTCAGGATATCAGCAGTCTAGTCCAAAACACCAAACTTGAGTCAGTAGGAGTGGCTTGATCCAGAAGAAACTGCTAGGCTCTGCTGAATAAGCACAAGTTTACCAAAGCAACAAGAAGCAGCTGGAATGCCATGAAAGGTTCTCTGGAGCATTTCTTTCTACAAAGTCACAACAAGCAAAGATTAAGGAAGTCCAGCAAAGTGTTGCAAGGTGTACATCAGTATGCAAGAGCATTGAGCAGCATCAGCGAGGACCAACAAAGCATTATAAGATGACCCAATGCAAGAGCGTTGTCAGAGAAAAACAGCCAAGTGCTGCTGTAAACCAATGCAATGCATCCTCTCACTCTCTATTGGATTATGTTCATATTCTTTCTGTATAAAAATCATCTTTTCTTTTACATTAACAATCTAGCTACAGTAGAAACAATTATAAGAACCATAAAAATAGAACTTTATATCACATTTTAAATAAATGGCTTATGTACAATATTGTCAAATAAAACAACCTTAAATTTCTATCAATCTATTTAATCAACTTTATTTTGTTTCCTCACTGATCATAGCTAACAACAATCTACCATTCTAGATGATAACAACCATTACACATCAAGCAACCAAAACAATCTACCCCAACTTAAGGAACTCAGTTCAGAGTCTGCTTATAATGGCTTCCTACTAAATTGGGGTGAAGAATTCCTGCTTGGATCCCAAGAGGGGAAATGGTTAGTCTGAAACAAGCTAGCTGTAGCATTTGTTGTCCAGTCTTGTGTTGTCCATGTCTGTGTTATCCAGTCTATATGTTGTCTGTCCAGTCTATGTGTTGTCCAGTCTTTGTGTGATTGATCAGTTGAAGTTGATTTTGGAGAAGTCAATATCTGAGATGGTCTGTGAGAGTAAATCACCTGGTTTGTGAAGGCATTCATCTCTCAGCTGATAAGAGGTTTTCCCTGGTCAAATCTAATCTTTACAAATTTTGTGAGCACATTTTCTCATACCTTGTAGATGCATAAGCATAACCATGTTCCAATTTTTAAACCCTTGCATGTTTTCATTCTAATCTCAACACATCCTTACAGTAAATTATTTGGCCTAGGTGCTCAATTATTTTTTCCAATAACCCAGTGTCTCTCAGCTGCTATCCTTTCCTTTTTAACAACATTAAGAAAATGTGTGGTTAATGAAACATTATTTAGTTTGTTTCTTGAAGTTTTTACTTTTCCTTCTTGTTTAATAAACATCTCCTTTAAGGTACATTGGTTCTTTCTATAACTGCTTGTCCTGTGGGATTGTGTGTTATACCAATAACATGTTTTATATTGTAATATGCAAAGAATTGCTCTATCTTATTGGATACATATTCAGGAGCATTATTAGTTTTAATTTCTGCAAGTATCCTCATAATGGCCATTATCTTCAATAAGTGCAGTTATACAATCAGCCATTTCAGAACTTAGAGCAGTACCAATTGAAATCCCAAATGCATATCAATGGTATGGTGTATATACCTTTACTTTACAAATTCTTCAAAATGAAAATATCCATCTGTCAGACATTATTTCTGGTACTCCTAGGTTACTACCAGCAGGTAAAGGGAGTTTTGTTGTATAGAGAACATACAGGACATTTTTAGAAATCATTTCTTTAGATTGTTGCTGCATGTTAGAAATGTTTTTTCTTTAAACCTTTCCCATTAATATGATGTTTCTCCTGAAAGAATGAGACTTTTAACACAGTGCCTATTAGTAATTGGTTAGCTTGTCATCTCATTCCAAGTGGCCAAACACAGGAGCAATACTAAATTGAGTTCATTTCTTGAGAAAACTTCTGCCATCAGCCATTGTTTTTCATCTAGTAGTAGAGCCTTGTGAAATTTCCTCCATTGATGATGGTACATAAATTGGTGTTGTTATTGTGCAGGGTTTATTTAAATTACCATAATTATTGAAAGTTGAAGACAGCAGCTTTCCTATCATGTGTAGAAGATAATTTTATCTCTTTTATGTTTGTGAAGTAACCGGAATAAAAATACAATATAATATAATATGTACTATCTCACAGCATCTCAAATTCACATTCTTAAACCTACATAGGGAGAGCAGGTCATGTTTGTTTGGCTCAAGTTCATGAAAAATATTGGATTAATATTGTCTTGCATGAATTTCAAATGGGAGACTTAATTTTCTAGTGTTAGACTAGAAGAGATTTCCAAATGTTTCATGGCTGAAAAATGTTCAACATCATTAATCATCAGGGAAATGCAAATCAAAACAACCCTGAGATTCCACCTCATACCAGTCAGAGTGGCTAAGATAAAAAATTCAGGTGACTGGAAAATGCTGGCGTGTATGTGGAGAGAGAGGAACACTACTCCATTGTTGGTGGGATTGCAAGCTTGTTCAACCACTCTGGAAATCAGTATGGTGGTTCCTCAGAAAATTGGGCATAGTACTTCCAGAGGATCCTGTAATACCTCTCCTAGGCATATATCCAGATGATGTTCCAACTGGTAATAAGGACACATGCTCCACTATGTTCATAGCAGCCTTATTTATAATAGCCCAAAGCTGGAAAGAGCCCAGGTGTCCCTCAGCAGAGGAATGGATACAGAAATTAAGGTACATTTACACAATAGAGTACTACACAGCTATTAAAAACAATGAATTTATGAAATTCCTAGGCAAATGGATGGATCTGGAGGGTATCATCCTGAGTGAGGTAACTCAATCACAAAAGAACTCACATAACATCTACTCACTGATAAGTGGATATTAGCCCAGAAACCTAGATTACCCAAGATACAATTTGCTAAACACATGAAACTCAAGAAGAATGAAGATCAAAGGGTGGACACTTCGCCCCTTCCCAGAATTAGGGACAAAGCACACATTTAAGGAGTTACAGAGATCAAGTGTGGAGCTGAAACAAAAAGATGGACCAACCAGTGACTGCTGCAGCTGGGGATCCATCCCATAATCAGCCACCAAACACAGACACTATTGCATATGCCAGCAAGATATTGCTGAAAGGGCCCTGATATAGCTGTCTCGTGTGAGGCTATACTAGTGTCTGGCAAACACAGAAGTGGATGCTCACAGTCAGCTATTATATGGAACACAGGGTTCCCAAGGGAGGAGCTAGAGAAAGTACCCAAAGAGCTGAAGGGGTCTCCACCCTTATAGGTGGAAGAACAATATGAACTAACTAGTAACTCCTGAGCTCATGTCTCTAGCTGCATATGTAGCAGAAGATGACCTAGCTGGCCATTATTGGGAAGAGAGGCCCCTTGGTCATGCAAACTTTATATGCCCCAGTACAGGGGAACGCCAGGGCCAAGATGTGGGAGTGGGTGGGTAGGGGATCAGGGCAGGGGATGGGGGAGGGTTTAGGGGACTTTCAGGATAACATTTGAAATGTAAATGAAGAAAATATCTAATAAAAAGTGGGAAAAATATTCTAAGACTTTCTAATTTCTCACTTGTCTGTTCCAAGTTCTTAATTATAATCTGAAAATGTATTTTCTGTGATTTAAGTGATAATGTGTGTATACCATGCTATATTATAACATGCATATTAAGAACCACCTATTTTGTTATTATCCATTGATAATTCAATAATGTCTGTTAATAAGTTAGATGCCCTTTAATTTAGATGCAGCTGAATTGTGCACCACATTGCATTACTGAATATGCATAGAATAACTGTCTATACATGAATGTTTATGTCAAGCTTATAAGATTTTAACCATAATAACTGAGACATAGGTGGTTGAGAAAATTTACTCCACTTACTGTAGACATGTAATTGAACATGTATTTGAAAGATTTGGCCATGTTTCAAAATAATTTGTAAGAGTATCTTTTGTTATTTATTTTTGTGGCAAAAATGAAACAAGTATTTTTATATGCTTTTCAGATATTTAAGTCTATCAATGTATTTTAAATCTATCAGGAATCTTGCAACTTAGTCTTTTTCACATATAATAGTACAAGTGCTCGAATGAGTCATATCAAGCAATCGATGAGATTAATATAGACAAAATGTCACACCTTCATGCATGCAGCTATGAAGGGCATATCTACTTGGCCATCTGTAAAGTTAGCAGACAAACTGTTCCAGTGTTGCTGCAAAGTTGAAAGTGACTCAGCAGCGACATTTTTTGGTGCCTAATACCAAATCCAATTCAAGGACAACCTGCACCATTTGATTCTCAGAGCAGGTAGAACTCTATGGTAAACATATTATATTTCTTCATGGCCACTACTATACAAACTATTATACAAGACCAAGTAAATGCAAATAACATTTACTTTGAGAAATGAGTTTTAGGGTTGTTCTCATTATAATTGTACTTTAGCTCAGTAATGAAATTAAACAACACATAGAAGCACTACAGTCAATGTTTCTGTCTGTGCAAAATAGGAGCTGAAGATTAAACAATCTATAAATACATAGCATGTTTAATCAAAATCCTACTTATGCAACACTATCTGTTTTAATAGCAAATATTATATGACTCCCTCCACAGTGAACATTATATTTCATTTTTCAACAGGATAGTTTTCATGTTTTATGCTTTTTGCCAATTTGAACCCTTAAATTTTATAGGATTTCTGGAATGATTCTCTCGACTTCTAAACTGACATGTCTCTACTCATTTTAATAGACCATTATTCATCAAAACTTAAAAATATAGTAAAGACAATTTTTATCAATTGCCCCCACCTTGAAGCAACACACATAAGAAAAAATTCTTTTCTTATGGCCATTTTGCATTATTTGCTATATGAGTTATAGTTAGTGAATCAGCAAATGATTGGAAATTAAAATTTCTATTTTACATTTACAATCATTTTTCAATTTGAAGAACTATGGGTTTTGTTAATCTATAGTCTCTCTTACCTGTATCTTTCATTGATATACAGAATATTTCTATTCACCTGTGCTTTCATCCACATTTTCCCCTATTCCACACATCCCTCTCTGGCCTCCTAGACATTACTGATACCTTTATTGTCTCCTACTGTTTTCTGTTTTCCAAAATGCCATTGTGATGGTTAATCTTCACTGTCAACTTGGTTGAAGTTAGTTTAGAATCATCACAACTCTCGGTATGTCCAAGTATAGGTTTGTCAGAAACTGTTAACTGAGGAGGAAGTTTCTCTGCACGTGGTACTCATGATTCACTGATCTGGAACCTGAGCTGATTAAGGAGCAAGTTCACTAAGTACCAGCACTCACTTGTCTGAGCTTCTGACTGCGGATGAGTGTGACCAGCTGTCTCACATTCCTGCTCCCATGTCTTCACCATGATGGAATCTAGTTTCAAATTGAAATAAACCACCGCTCCTCCTTTTGGTTACATATATTCAATGATAAAAGTTGTATCTACAGACATGTGGTTTCTGTCATACAAAGAAAGGTGTTTTTATTTGACATGTTTTTTTGTTTTTTTTTGTTTTTTTTGTTTTTTTTTTTTTTTTTGGTTTTTCGAGACAGGGTTTCTCTGTATAGCTCTGGTTGTCCTGGAACTCACTCTGTAGACCAGGCTGGCCTCGAACTCAGAAATCTGCCTGCCTCTGCCTCCTGAGTGCTGGGATTAAAGGCGTGTGCCACCACGCCCAGATTCATTTGGCTTCTTTCAGCTAATGGTGAAATTCAGATGTCTAAGTCTTTTTGCAGCATTTTGACTTGTAATGTTTATTGTCCATTATAAAATGTATCATATTTCCTGATGGAGTCATCCAACAGTGATTATCTTCACTGTGTCTCACTTTCAAAATCATGGTTTTTATATTATAAACGTTATTAGGCAAGTTAGGAGTTATTTGTAGTTTTTCACCTTCCTTAAGTAGTTGCCAAGTACAATATTTCTAACATAGCAAGTCTTTATTTTTCTCTGTAAAAAACAATGAAATTGTCTTCCAACATAGTTGTGACATTTTGCATTCTTCTTAACAATAAATGAAATTAAATGAACCTGCACATATTCATCATTTGACATAGTCATTGACTGGGTCTCATCATTTTAGCCTGTGGCAAGTGAGCACTGCTGATTCACTCTTGCAATTTTTCAGTTCCCCATTGCAAGGTGAGGTGGCACATCATTTGATGTACTGGTATCTGCATATCATTTAGATGAGATGTTAATTCATATACAAGGCTCCTTTTTATTTCTTGTCTATTTTCTTTATGTTGAGTTTAAAGAGATTTTTCCAACTTATAGATACAGACCGTTATCAGATATGTTTTCTAAAAACATTGTTCTCAATCTTCAGCTTATAATTTCACTGTCATAAGAGTGTATTTCAGAGAGATTTTTTTTAAAAAGACATACAGATTATTATAAATTCTCTCAACTATCATATATTTATTTAATCATTTAACAACTCCTCAGTGAATTCCATAACTTATCATTACTCTTCTACCACTGTCCAGAAGACTTCCAGGGTTTCATTTTACATTTATATTTGAGATATGTTTATTTTCTATGAGAAGTAGGATCTATGAGATTTTTTCTAACATGTAAATGTTCCATTGACCTAGCACTTTTTACAATTAGAGCCATACTTCCTTACTACGTTGTTTTTTTATCTACCCATGATCTGTAACTTACTTGTACTATTTTTGAGTTATATATTCTGTTAATCTATTTGATTATTATTTTATCAGTATCATCCTTGATAACTATAACATGGCTGTACACTGATATTTCTAATTGCTATGCATAGTATGTGTTGTATACTGGATATTTTGTGATTTGTTTATGTAGTGTTTGAATAGTTTTATCATGTCAGATTTTGACTGACATTATTTTTAGTCTATGGCTGATATTTGGAAACATTGATATATTAAATATATACCAGGTGGACAAATTAGAGGGTTGTATTTAATCTGTGAACATTGAATATAACTATATGTATAGATACTCAGAATATGATCAACTATGTAGATATTTTATCTCTTTTCTTAGGATTTTAAATTTCTCTCTCTCTCTCTCCCTCTCTCTCTCTCTGTCTCTCTCTCTCTCTCTCACACACACACACACACATATATATATATATATATATATATATATATATATATATATATATATATGGAGCTGGAAGGATAGATCTGTGATAAAAAGCTCATAATACCCCTGTAGAGTACCTAGGTTCAGTTCCCAGAAGCCATGTGTGAAGGAGCACAGTCATTCATAATTCGAGCTCCAGGGGATCAGGCAATATCTTCTGGCATCTTAAGGTAACTATATTCATATGTTGATACTCACACTTACAAATAACATGGACACTAAATAAAAATAAAATTCCAATTATGTACCCATTTTATGAAATTTATGTCTAGGTATAACAGTTTTGGTAAGCATTGCAGCCACATTGCTTTCAGGTTTTTATGTTAGCTATTAGCAAATCAAAACAGTTGGCCTTTGTATATTACTGTTTGGCAAAGGATACTTTCATGTCATTTGGAAGCAGAAGATTTCATTTTCAATTCTTTGTTGATTATACAGTTCCGATACTTGCAAATATAGTACATATCTTCATCTCACAAATTCTGAACTCTTTTCTTGTTTTATTGCAGCAATTGGACCTATCAATTCAGTGTTGGATAAAATTACTAAAAGAAAAATATCCTTATTTAGTTTTCAATCACAGGAAGGAAAACATCAATTTTTCTCATTAAAATTGTAACTATTATTTTTTTGTCTTTGAAGATGATGTACCTGTGGTACTTTTCTCACACAGAGGAAGCTGTCCTCTATTATTAACTTGATAAAAAAATTTTAAAATCACTAATATGTGCTTGAGTTTTTCTAAATGTTTCTGAATCTACAGTTTTAGCATACTACAAAACTTTGAAGGAACCTTAGTTCCCCTCAGAGCCCAGGGCAGGGAGCATCATTGTTAGGGACTATGGAATATTGCTGAGCACACTGATAGTAGTTAGGGACCATGGAATATTGCTGAACACACTGATAGTAGTTAGGGACTATGGAATATTGCTGAACACACTGATAGTAGTTAGGGACTGTGGAATATTGTTGAACACACTGATAGTAGTTAGGGACTATGGAATATTGCTGAACACACTGATGGTAGAAAGAGTGGGACTATTTGCAGGCATCCCACTAAACATTTACTCTTCTTCTAAAAATAAAGGCAAAAGGGTATTAGAGCATGTGCTGGTTGTATTCCTTATTTATAGAGTCACTGGTGTTCGAGTTCCCTTGAGAAGATTGTGAATCCAACAACTAGTCGAACTCTGTTAGTCCTACTCTGACTGCTCCAGAGTTGCTCTAGAAATGACTATAAGTACAGCAGCTGCTTCCCCTACAAATCTACTTCAGCAGGCAAGACCTCATTATGACTATTTGACTATTTTATACAACTTATGTTGGACGTTCTTCAAATCATGTGCTTACTTGAATAGTAGCCCTTCAACAAAGGGGCAGCACTTCCCCGTCCACCCAAGCAAACCACCTGTGATTGGTGTAACACTTTTCTTTTGTTTCTTTGTGTGTACTGTTGTTGTTGTTTTTATTGTTGTAGGTTGTTTTGTTTGTTTGTTTTGCCTGAATGTATGTTATAAATAGGCACACACCTTTCCAATACCCCTATATGAGCAGGCCATTCAGCTTATTGTTCAAAATACCTTCTGGTTCTGCGTCCTAGTGTCTTAATATTTACTAAATAGAAGGCTTTCCTTGAGTGGTGGTTTCTTCTGTCTTTAACATTAATAAAGTGGGCATGGATGGCTTCATAAAAAGAGGAAGGCACAAGTGGCTCAGAGTAGTGACAGTGGTGGCAGCGGCAATGACAGCAGGCACGGCATTCATTAGACAGTGGTGGTCACAATGATAGGGAAGCTGCAGGATTTCAGAAAGCAGGGAAGATGCAATAGGAAACTGAGACACATGTGAAATAAGGGGCAGAGGAAAGAAGGTAGACGCTTGAAACTGAAGAGAGAAAAAAAGTAAAAATTAATAAATAATCTGTGGAAACTCAGAGACAAAACCCGCCCCCAACCAAACCAAACCAAACCAAACCAAACCAAACCAAACCAATCTGTGGATCAACTTATTTCAAGAGTTTCAGAGTTTTTCCAAGCTTTAAGGTCCAACCAAAGGTTTCACACATCTATCCCAGAGCTTCAGATATTAAAAGTTGTTGTAGGGTGGAGAGTCCCAGTTCATAAGGCCTATTCATGATCTGGAACACTATCAGGGCTCCCTGCTGCTTCTCTTCACTGTTGCTTAGAACTGAAAATAACAATAGCTACTGTGTTTATTAAAAACCAGGTCTATTTCTACCAACGTGAATATTAGAACAACGAGTTCATTCGCTTTAAAACTGGAGTTGTAGGCTACTAAGACTGAGTTTGAAGTTGTAAGCTTCTATGTCTGCCATTCAAATTCTGGGATGTATACATGCAAGAGAAAGAACTGCAAACACCACATACCCTTGTTACCTACTATAATTTCTATCAAGATAAAACGGCTGACTGGTAACAACGTATTATTTTTCACTATGCCTCAGTGTAGGAATTTTGCTGCTTACTCTTATTGGTTTTCATTGAGCTTCTTTAAACTGTATATTGGGATCTGACATTAATTTTGGAAGATTTTCCTCACTCTTCCTCTTGAGCTTTTACACCCAGTGTTCCTGTTTTGGTCACCTCACAGTTTTTTAATTGTCCACAGATCTCAGCTATTTTCTTCTTTTCTCCACCATTTATTTTTCCGAGGTTGTATGTAAGATGTTGTGATGATATACCTTCAAACTTCAATGCTTCCTTCCTTAGCTGAGTTACACATAGTTTGATAGCCTTCATTTTATTTCTAGCATTCTCTTTAGATTCTTAGACCTTCCACTTCTACTTAAAATCCATCTATCACCACATGATATCTGCATTTTTATTTTGTAAATAGGTTTTTTAAGCTTTGCTTAATGCTGTCTTTGAGTCTTATTCTGTTGTTTGCTCTGTCACACCAGACTATGTTGTTTCTTTCCTTTTATATTGAATTTCAATATACAGAAAAACTAAAAATGATAAACTTGGAGTAGAAATGAGAGTGATTAAGGAAATTGTGTTGGGTATGCTACTGTTACTGTATGTATATAATACACTGTAGTTGTAGGCACTACATACTCAGTTCTGGTATACACTTAGTTCTTTTTTTCCCATTTATATTTTTTGGTTCCCCAAAGACCTCCTTCTTAAGTTGTTTATACCTTGCAGTTATCTCCATTATGACATAGTGCTATTAGACAAATGCCCTATTAATATGTTCTTAAGGTGTTGTAAGGAAGAAGCATTAATTCATTTTTCTGAAGTCATGAATCTCTGAGCTTTGAACTTAAATAATATATATTTTTTAGGTTTTCTTTTTCTTTTGTGAGGTAGGAAGTCTCTTAAAGTCCAGAGTTGACTAAATGCCTTTCATCTAAGACAGATAAGGCTCTATAATTACCCATTGCAGAGTTCCTTTTGTTACAAAAGAATTCAAAAGGCATATTTCAAATGGTTGGGATTTATTTTCTTACCCTCAACCAAAGGAAAAAAAACCCTCAGAAGTCATTTAAAAATTTTAAAAAGACTTATTTATATTTATGTGTATGTGTATGTGGGTATGGGTATGTGCACTTGAGTGCAGGGGCTTTTGTAAGAAAGCATTGGATCCCTGAAGATGGCGGATAGATGGTTGTGAGCAGCCCTACACAGGAGCTGGGAACTGAGTCTGACTGAGTCTTCTGAAAGCGTAGCAAACCCTCTTACGTACTGAGCCATCTCTCTACCCTACAAAACAGGACTTGAAGTTTGATGTTACCTTTTATTGATTCACTTTACCGAATATAGAATATTTTCTATTCCACTGTTTATACATAAAAGACACATGGTTTGATTTCCAAGCTTGGGGTTTTAACTGTCAATACCATCCAGTCAAGAATCATCAGATATAAATAGCTTTCTGGTTGAACAAGTTGAGTTTATTATTAACTGTGGGAAAGGGAGGTGTCACTCCACAGAGACCAATAGGACACTGTTATAAAAAGGTGTTAGAAAGGAACAATTATACAATTTCATTTGTGTAAGTTTAGAAATGGGTAAAGAAAGTAGGGTTTTATCCTAGATGAGGTGTTATCAGAAAGTAGGGCAACTTTATGATTATTTAACTTAATCAATTTCATCTGCAGACAGGCCAAAAAGGGAAAGCTTACAGCCTTAGAAAGTAACAGGAAACATACTTTTTGTTCCATAGATTGTAGACTGCTGATATTGTTTTCTTTATTGTTTGTTGGGGATTTTATTTTTCATTTATTTACTTTACATCCCAATCACAGCCTACATCCTCCTGGCCCCTACCTCACACAGACCCTCCTCCCATCCTCTATCCTCCTCTGAGAAAAAGAAGCCCCCCATCCTACCCCTGGGTATCACCCTTCCCTGGAACATCACATCACTGTAGAAGGAGGTGTATTCTTTCCCAGAGGTCAAACAAAGCAGCCCAGTTAGGGGAATGGGATCCTCAGGAAGGCAAGAGATTCAAAACAGTCCTATCCACTCTACTTGTTAGGGGACCCACATGAAAACCAAGCTGTATTTCTTTCTGCTACATATGTGCAGATGGACCAAAGTCCAGTCTATTATGCTCTTTGATTGTTGGTTCAGTCTCTGAGAGCCCCCAAGGGTCCAGGTTAATTGACTGTGATGGTCATCATGTGGAGTTTCTATCCCCTCCAGATCCCTCAATCTTTCCCCCCAACTGTTCCACAATACTCCCCAAGCTCTACCTAACATTTCAATATTTGGCTCTGGGTCGCTGAATCTCTTCCAGTTATCTGTGTGGTGGAACCTCTCAGAGGACAGTTATACTAGACTACTGTCTGCAAACATGACAGTATCATTAAGAGGGTCAGAATGATGCTTGCCCATGGGATGAGTCTCAAGTTGGGTGATATTGTTTTCCTTAGTGTCTTAACAAAATAATGAAGTAGGCTAGCTTTGACTGGTTGCCATGTTCTCAGAATGACCTTTTCTATTGCTGTTCTGTGAAGTTGCTTACGTACAGCCAAAGCATAATAGATAATGCTCGGCTGAAAGGGTGAGGCCAGTTAACAGTGTCAAGAACGGGATGGCACTTTCCCTTTCCTCATTGGTAATTTCCAATTTGGATTTACTGAAGTTCAGTAACACACTCTGTGATCTCAGCTCTTCATAGTTGTGAGTCTTACTTTATAGTGTAGCATATGTTCTATTTTTGTTAAGACTTCATTTATGCGTAAATAGAATTGTTATTGTGTAATTGTTTAGCTGCAGTCATCAGTATTTAAAGTGAGTCTGCTAATGTTCCTGTTTATACTGCATCTTTCTAATCAGGCTTGTGTTTATTCAGGTACTTACAGAAGATGGTGAATGAAAATTTCCCAATATGTGAAAATATATATCTCTCTTCTTCTACTGTTCATTACTACAATATAATACAAAAAGAGAATTGTGCACAATTCTACTGGGATTATCCTATTGCTATTATAAGCAATATATTATCACTTCTATTAGGGCTTTTGTTCTAAATGCATGTGGCTGATATTAATATAGAAATATCAAACTTTTTTGTTAGCTACTTGCAAAAAATATTTTCCTCTCAATATATGTTATTTGCCTTTTGTGTTCTGTTTTCTTGTTTTATGCTTCATTGCTGTTGTTTTGTGTTATATTTCAACCTTTATGTGGTCATTTCAAATATTTCATTATGAAAGCTCAGACTTATACTTGGTTTATAGTTTGATGACAGCATTTGCTCCTTAGTTCAAATTTTATTCCATCATCCCATTATTGACTATCATGCTAATCTTTCAGCATATCATGCTCTTGAGTGTTTTCTAATGTTTTCCATTTTACTAATGTCTTCTTTGTTTAGTTCTCTTTTGTCAGGGCATATACTGATTCATAAACAATACAAGAGCTTGAGAAAAATCAACTATAGACCTCATATCTTTTGAATTACTATTTTATCTAATTTTAATAAATCTATTTTAAAATCAATTGCATTTTCTTATTTTTAAATGTCTATGTCTTAGTCCTGTTCTTTTCCTGCGAAGAGATGATAAGCAAAGCAACCCTTATAAAAGAAAGAATTGAACTCGGGGCATACTTACAATTCAGAGAATTATATCTTTATCACTGTGGTCTGGAACATGGTGGTAGGCAGGCATGGTCCAGGAGAAGTAGCTGAGCTACATCCTACTCTGCAGGCAGATAGAAAAAGAATACTGGGCTTGACATGGACTTTTGAAACATTAAAGCCCACTCTTGGTGGCTCCCAATAAGGCCATATCTTTAGAAATTTCCCAATAGTCCATAAACTGGGAACCAAACATTCAAATATACGACCCTATGGAATTATACACATTGAAAACACCAAAGTCTACCCTCTGGCTTCCATGGAGGGTTTTTCATAATATAAAATTGCATTCAATCCAATTTCAAAAGTCTCCATACTCTGTCATAGTCTCAACACTGTTTAAAAGTCCAAAGTTCAATGTCTCCTCTAAGACTCTTTTTTTTCAATTTTTATTAGATGTTTTCTTCATTTACATTTCAAATGCTATCCCAAAAGTCCCCTATACTCTCCCCCCACCTTGCTCCTTTACCCACCCACTCCCACTTCTTGGCCCTGGCGTTCCCCTGTACTGAGGCATATAAAGTTTGCAAGACCAAGGGGCCTCTCTTCCCAATGATGGCGGACTAGGCCATCTTCTACTACACATGCAGCTAAAGACACAAGCTCTGGGGGTACTGGTTAGTTTATATTGTTGTTCCACCTTATAGGGTTGCAAACCCCTTCAGCTCCTTGGGTACTTTCTCTAGCTCCTCCATTGGAGGCACTGTGTTCCATCCTATAAATGACTGTGAGCATCTACTTCTGTATTTGCCAGGCACTGGCATAGCCTCACATGAGACAGCTATATCAGGGTCCTTTCAGCAAAATCTTGCTGGCATATGCAATAATGTCTGGGTTTGGTGGCTGATTCTTGGATGGACCCATGGGTGGGGCAGTCTCTAGATGGTCCATCCTTTCGTGTTGCTCCAAACTTTGTCTCTGTAACTCCTTCCATGGGTATTTTGTTCCCTATTCTAAGGAGGAAAGACTCTTAACACTAACCTCTTCAAAGCAAAAGCAAAAAGGACATGATTTCTTCAGTCTCTCCTCCATACTTTGTCTCCATATTTGCTCCTGTGAGTATTTTGTTCCCCCTTCTAAGCAGGACCATAGCACCCACACTTTGGTCTTCCTTTTTTCTTGAGCTTCATGTGGTCTGTGAATTGTATCTTAGATATTCTGAGCTTTTAGGCTAAGATCCACTTATCAATGAATGCATACCATGTGTGTTCTTTTGTGAAATGGTTACCTCACTCAGGATGATATTTTCTAGTTCCATCTATTTTCCTGGGAATTACATAATGTCATTGTTTTTAATAGCTGAGTAGTACTCCATTGTGCAAATGCACCATATTTTCTGTATCCATTCCTCTCCTGAAAGACACCTGGGTTGTTTCCAGCTTCTGGCTATTATAAATAAAGCTGCTATGAATGTAGTGGATACTGTATCCTTTTTATATGTCAGAGCATCTTTGGGTTATATGCCCAGTAGTTGTATAGCTGGATCCTCAGGTCATAAATACTATGTCCAGTTCTCTGAGGAACCACCAGACTGATTTCTAGAATGGTGGTACTAGCTTGCAATCCCACCAACAATGGAGGAGTGTTCCTCTTTCTCCACAGCCTCGCCAACATCTGCTGCCCCACCTGTGGATCCATCCCATATACAGTCACCAAACCGAGACACTATCGTGGATGCCAAGAAGTGCATGCTGACAGGAGCATGATATAGGTGTCTCCTGAGAGGCTCTGCCAAAGCCTGACAAATACAGAGACTGATGCTTGCAGCCAACCATTGGACCAATGGAGGAACTAGAGAAAGGACTGAAGGAGCTGAAGGGGTTTGCAATCCCATAGGAAGAACAACAATATCAACTAGCCAGACCCCCCCACCCCAGGGTTCTCAGGGACTAAGCCACCAACCAAGGAGTACGCATGGAGGGCCCCATGGCTCCAGTTGCATATGTAGTAGAACATGGCCTTGTCAGGTATCAGTGAGCAGAGAGGTTCTAGATCCTGTGAAGGCTCAATGCCCCAGTGTAGGGGAAGGTGAGGGCAGGGAGGGTATGGGTGGGGAAACACCCTCATAGAAACAGGGAAAGGGGGGATGATATAGGGGCTTTCTTTGTGTGTGGGGTGACTGGGAAAGAGAATAACATTTGAAATGTAAATAAAGAACATAGCCAATAAACAAAAAAAGGAAAAAAGAAAACATAATTTTCTTTCAATAAACCATGACACAATTTACAGGACCATTTCAAACAAGAAGAAAAGGAGTATAATGAAGAAATACTTGACCAAAGCAAACTCCAAATTCTATATCTGTGCCCCGCATTAATGTCTCACCGGCAAGAACTCACGCAGACACATGAACAGGATTCTTCTGCAGCAAACTTATTACTTCATGAGGAGGAAGACACTGAGCCCCAGAAAGGCCCAGCTTTTATAGACCCCAAGGCAGCGTGTTCACATTAGATTAGCTGCTCGCCCATAAACCCAAGACACCCCAGGAATGGGCTTGTGACTTGGCGCGCTTTTCCCACAGCACAAAGCACATTCCAAAGATCATTGGGGAGAGTGCAGGATGTCAGCGCCATGAATGCTGCCACAGTTCGCAGCGGCTCTCTACATATATCTCCAAACTGATGTCAAAGTGCTCTTCAGATCTCCAACTCTTTTCAGCTTTGTTGAATTGTAACACATTTTTATCTCTTGAGGTGTTAGCACTAGCAGGTGTTTTATGACTCTGGCATCTCCAACATTTTAGGGTCTCCAACAAAATCCAGGTTTCACCTTCTCAGCTTCATGCAATGGCCTTTCAAACTCTTCATGTAGGGACTGCCTTGACAAATGCCTGGTGTCATTGACTTTACTTAACCAAAGAGAAAGATTTCTAAGCCCCCTTTTCTTCTTGACTGTAAGGCCAGAACCAGGTGGCTGAAGCTGCCAAGGTTTTCTGCTTGAAATCTACATACTGACCCAAAGTCACATACCTTGTAATACTTGCCAGTAGTCCAATAACTGGGAAGTAAGCAGTGTAATGTATGAGTCTAAGAGGGCCTATCTTACTGAAACCATCAGTCTGTAAGTACCGAATCAACACACTTCCTTATTTTGCCATTCCTTCTTGCAGTTTCATGTTCCATCTGAAATAGTTGTTTTCTCCTTAATTTTTTTAAACATGATTTGAGCTGTGAATAACAAGGGTGACAGATATTTTCGGCTTTTGTATTTCTTTGTTTGTTTTGCATTTAAAAGCTGTTTCTATACTCTGTTCTGGCTATGATACTCTTTATTGAAAAGTTAGTTCTCAGTATTCCTACTGTTAATTATTACCACTCTAAACCAGAGTTAGTAATATTTTGTCTTTTTTTAAACAGTTTGACTATGACATCTTTTTGTTTACATTTATATTTACTTGTTGCATAGGGATGATTGAATCTACAGTTTAATTCTGTTGTTTAATTAGAAATACTTGGCAAAAATTTCTTCAAATACTGCTTATTTTGCCTTATTTTCTTCCTTCCTTTGTGAACTTAAAGAACAATATGTCTTCCTGAGCCTGGATTATTGCTCTGTGCGAGGGTCTTACCCTTTAATGTCCCTTTCCAAAATAGAATATGTCAATAATATGTAAAAGATCATTGACCCCATCATGCTATGATTAAACAGCCAGTTGTTGATAGCCTGAAGTCGTATGTTCCTAGCAGTAATCAACACTTGCCCTTCAAATGCCCTCTCCTTTGAGGAAGTAGATTGGACTGACCCCAGTTTACTGACAACATTTTTAAATACTGCAATACAAAAGGTTTTCAAGTCAGCAGTATTTGTATGACTCAGCTTTGTGAAATTACAGAGAAAGTTCTACACATTTAGAACTGTCTGGGGCAGGGGGAAGACTGGAAAATGCTCGGAAGATTTAAGTAGATGAGAATAATAAGAGAATACTAGCACAGAAAGGGGAGTGATCCCCAGAAGTCCAGCATATTTACTATGGAACTGTTTCTGATGCCACTGGCCACAGAGAGAAGAAGCTGTGCTTCTTGTGTAATGGGAATTNCCCCGCCCTGCTCCCCTACCCTCCCTCTCCCGCTACTTGGCCCTGGCATTCCCCTGTGGTGGGGCATATAAACTTTGCTAGACCAAGGGCCTTTCTTCCCCAATAATGGCCAACTAGGCCATCTTCTAATACATATGCAGCTAGAGACATGAGCTCTGGGGGTTCTGATTAGTTCATATTGTTGTTCCATCTATAGGGTTGCAGACCACTACAGCTCTTGGGTACTCTCTCTAGCTCCTACATTGGGGACCCTGTATTCTGCCCTATAGATGATTGTGAGCATCCACTTCTGCGTTTGTCAGGGACTGTCAAAGCCTCCCAGGAGACAGCTATATCAGGGTCCTTTCAGCAATGTCCTGCTGGTGTATGCAGTAGTGTCTGCGTTTGGTGGCTGATTATGTGATGGACCACCAGGGTGGGGCACTCTCTGGATGTTCTAACCTTTCATTTTAGCTCCAAACTTTGTCTCTGCACATCCTTCCATGTATATTTTAATCCCTATTCTAGGGAGGAATGAAGTATCCACGCGTTGGTCTTTCATGATTTTCTTGTTTTGGAACTTGTATTTTGGGTATTCTAGGTTTCTGGGCTAATATCTGCTTATCAGTGAGTGCATATTAAATGACTTCTTTTGTGATTGGGTTACCTCACTCAGGATGATATCCTCCAGATACATCCATTTACTCAAGAATTTCATAAATTCATTGTTTTTAATAGCTGAGTAGTACTCCGTTGTGTAAATGTACCACATTTTCTGTATCCATTCCTCTGTTGAGGGACATCTGGGTTTTTTCCAGCTTCTGGCTATTATAAATAAGGTTGCTATGAACATACTGGAGCATGTGTCTTTGTTACCAGCTGGAATATCTTCTGGGTATATACCCAGGAGAGGTATTGCTGGATCTTCTGGTAGTACTATTTCCAGTTTCCTGAGAAACCGCCAGACTGATTTCCAGAGTGGTTGTACCAGTTTGCAATCCCACCAGCAATGAAGGAGTGTTCCTCTTTCTCCACACCCTCGCCAGCATCTGCTGTCACTTGAATTTTTTATCTTAGCCATTCTGACTGGTGTGAGGTGGAATCTCAGGGTTGTTTTGATTTGCATTTCTCTGATGATTAAGGATTTCGAACATTTTTTAAGGTGCTTCTCAGCCCTTTGGCATTCTTCAGTTGAGAATTCTTTGTTTAGCTCTGTACCCCATTTTTAATGGGGTTATTTGAATTTCTGGCGTTCAGCTTCTTGAGCTCTTTGTAAATATTGGATATTAGCCTCCAGATTTAGGATTGGTAAAAATTCTTTCCCACTCTGTTGGTGGCCTTTTTGTCTTATTGACAGTATCTTTTGCTTTACAGAAGCTTTGCAATTTTATAAGGTCCCATTTGTCGATTTGTGATCTTACAGCACAGGCCATTGGTGTTCTGTTTAGGAATTTTACCCCTGTGCCCATATCTTCCAGGGTTTTCCCCACTGTGCCAGGTAAGCTGTTAACAGATGGTAGAAGGGGAGTTTGTCACCAAGAGATGGCTTTTGAACTGTGTGGAGGCTGTACATACAGAAAGTAATTCTTTTAGTATTCAGGATTAAGTACAGGGTTTCATATATGATATTTAAATGATGTTGTACTAAGCTACAACCTTCCTCTTAAATACATTTTGAAATATTGGTATTTTTTAGCACAGTCATTCTGTAAATTTCCAAGCATCTATAGAGAAACTATCTCTCCATATCCCAACTACTGAGTAAAGTTAAAAATAAATTTAGATTATAAGGATGTAAGGATGGTTGAAGTTTATCTAATTGGTCCCTTCAGGTGGTTTTTAGGGGGCCATGCTTACAAAACCTTTGGAAAACTGGCTTCTTCTAACTTCATATAATATAAATATTCTCTCTCTCTCTCTCTCTCTCTCTCTCTCTCTCTCTCTCTCTGTGTGTGTGTGTGTGTGTGTGTGTGTGTGTATAAAGGGGGCATGTGCAACACATTGTACTTGAGGATGACAGATGACAAGCTGCAAAAGTCAGTTTTTTCATCCCATAATGCAGATTAAAAAAACCAGAACTTAGGTAATTGGACTTGATGACAAGCTATCTTCCCCCATGAGCCATCTCAGCAGCCCCCAAAGCCTTTAATTGTATGAGGTTTGAGTTCTACACTATAGTCTTCTTTAGGAAAAAAATCATTTTAATTTTTATGTATCTATGTGTGTATATCTATTAGTGTACAACATGTGAGTATATGCCTCTAAAGTTCAAAAGAAGGTGATGGATTAGAGGGAAGCCATCATTTTAGCCTCCACTGAGAGAAACAATCTGGAAATTAAACTAGGTAGTAAATATTATGAACTGACATTTTATCTTTACCAACAAAATCCTATTCATAAACTAATGGAAAAAGAATTTTATGTGATTTAGAAGAGCTAAAAAAATTATAGTTTGGGGAAGATATAGATTGGTTCCCAAAAGAGATCTTTGATAACCAGACTATTTGGACACACATAGGTCACTATTACCATCACCTACAATAACCATATTTTATACATAATCATTGGTATTGGAGTATGTATGTCATTACAATAAATGACTAAATGTTTTACTGACTTTACAGTCACATATAATATCTAACAAGTAACTTAGTGAACATTGTTAATGAAAAATAACATTTATTGAGTACCTGTGTATTTATAGTGTTCTTGCTTAATGTGACATGACTAGGCCAAGAGTAATTAAGCATATCCTCTTAGGACATTAAATTTTTTCCATTTTATCTAAAGAATCAATATTTCCTCTCTCTTATTTTTACTTTATTATAATTTTTAATATTTTCCTAATTTAAGATTCTTATGAAGCCTTGTATCTTTAGAGGTGTATTAAGATTTTTAAAGAGCATTATCCATATATAGCTCAATATAAATCATTCCTTATAATCAAGCTATATGTATAAAGTAATTTAGGGAGACTCTTAAAATGGTAGAAAACCTCACACCACATTCCAAGTAACATGGGTGATTTATTTTATTTTTATTTTCAGGAAATACAGCTACATGCTGAAAATCATTGTAATCATTGCTCAATGCCAGATCCTACGTAAGGGATGGGTGTGATAGTTAATGCTTATGATTTTAGGGCTGAAAGGCAGACACAGGCAGATCCCTAGGGCTCACTAGCTGACCAGCCTCACCTCCTTGTTATGTTCCAGGTCATTGAGAGCCTATTTCAATAAACAAAGGTGAACCATGCTTGAGGCACAACAGCTGAACTTATTCTCTGGTTCCTACATACACATGCACCTGCCATATACACACATGCATTTGTTCACACAACTTCTCTCCCTCTCCCTCCCTCCCCCCTCTCTCTCACACACACACACACATACACACAAACACACACACACACACAAACATAAACACACAGAGAGAGAGAGAGAGAGAGAGAGAGAGAGAGAGAAGAAAGAGAACACAATAGTTAAGTAAAACTGCTCAAACATAACCAGCTGAAGTAACCAAAAAGGCATTTTCAATTGTTTTATACCAATATGATTTAAAATTTTATATTATTTTAAAGTTAATCTTAAATATGAAAGTATTCCTTTATAGTAACATTCCTAGGAATCTCTGCAGGCTCATGAATAGGATGTGATTAAGGCAAAGTTATCCATTCATCTTTCGGTATCTTCCTGGCTTCCTGTGGGAAGAGAATGCTTACCTAATTGGAGATATGATTAAAGTTTGACATTCACTTGTGAATGCCTTCCTATTGGACACAATTATGATCATAAGCATGGCAGTGCTTTAATATCATACTGCATATGAGACCTTTCTTGCTGAATGAGGCTTTAAAAACTCACTTTGTGAATGAGAACAATGCTATCCAGTGTGGTTCCTGATTCATCCATGGCTGCAGGCAGCTAACATGTAGATTGCATGTTGTTTTTTATTTTTTTCTCTTTAAGAACAAGAGTCCTTGTTTTCCTTGTAAATACAAACTGGAGAAGACCTGAGAAGTGACTATTTGACAGACGTGCCTGTCACAGCATCTCTAACTGCCACTGCCACTGACAGCAGTCACCGTGTACATTCAGTGGAGAAACACTTCAGCGGATTTAAAAAGAATTCTGTGGGAGTTTTGACTCCCAGAATATCTAACTTTTTTTCTCTTGTGGAAATGACTTCTTTTCTGTCTCTGACATTTTAGTGATCAGAAGGCAGCTGGTCTCATCTAAAAACCACAATGAAATGCATGTGACTGGAAGAAAGGAAAATGCTAGGCTATGTTTGAGAGAGCTGTAAATTGCCATGGTGTTTTAAAAGCTTGCAAAAACTAAAATAATGTGTTTCAGTGATGGAGATGATGGGGTGGGGCAGGGTTTTCTAACAAAAGATGGTGCTATGTATGTTTTGATAGGACTACTACTAAACTCAAAGGATTGCTTTGGAAGAAAGATGAAATTCTGACATTTTTAGATGAGCTGAAAATATTTCTCTAATCCTCTTTTATAATAAAATCCACCAGTGTTGAAAAATAGAAATAATCAATGCACACATTCAAAATTTAGTCTCACACATGTAGGAAATATTCTACTGCATTTCTATGGCAACTGCCTGGCAGATTCTGAGAAATAAGTAGGGAGTAAGAAGTATTACCTAGTTTTAGTAAAGAGAATGTTTCAGCAACTGCTTACCATGACAGGGGAGGAGGAAGCTGACTGAAGAAAACCATTTTGGGTAGTCAACATATCTGGAGGACTATCAGGTCCTTGTTACTTGTAAGACAGATGACTTTCATTTCCCTTCTGCTTCGTCCTTTTGGTGTTTGACATTTCTCTGGTTCACTGAAGAACATTTAAAGTTGATCTATAAATTAAGAGCCATTCCCACAGCTCTGTCCATGGTATGCTTCCCTGCTGCTTTGTACTTCCACACTTTTCTGATTCTCTGTGCATCAGATACAGCCTTTCTGCCACTCTTTAAAACACTCACCAAGTAGAGTTTCCAGCATTTGTAAGGACATATTTCAGACACTAGCAATTCCAACTATTCTTATTTAAGACCTACATGTTCTTTTTTGCTGTGGATTAAACATTCTATTTTAAAGAAACATTCTTTATGAATAGTAGAATAATTTTCTTCAGTAGCAAGGATTATAAAAAGAAAAAAAAAAAACAAAGTTAGTTGATCTGACAGAAACAGGCAAGTGTGGGAACCTTTTAGCACAGATCTCTTTTCTCTTTCTTTCTTTTTTTTTGTTGTTGTTTATGTTTTTACTAGGGATCTGATATTTCAATGGACAAAAAAATTGTTATGCAGTAGAAGACCAAGAGCTAATCCATGGAGAAAGGAGTCTATCCAAGTCTTCAAGGTGAGAGACAACATGACAGACCTGGGGCACAGGAAGAATGTGGAGGTCACATTGGGCACAGCTGTAGAGAGTGTATAAACAATGATCTAGAAAGAGAAGAAGGAATTAAGTCTTGCAGGTCTTTGTAGTCCATAGTGTGGGTTTGCCTTTTGTACTAAATCTCCTAAGAGACTTTAGACAGAAACTAACACCCACAGCAACCCTGAAATGAATTGGAAATGTGGTATCAGGACAAACGTGCATACATAATGCCTTTAGGATGCTGCCTGTCATGCAACAGATACCAACATGACCACAGAAATATTGTATTGCAGAAAACTGAAGAGACTTATGCTGTAGTTTGAAGTTATTCCACAGGAGTTGCTGGTAGATTCAGTGGTGAAGAGTGTGGGAAAAAGCAATACCTTGTTGAGATCAAAACTGAGGGTGAAACAGGCTGGTTTAGGTTATCATCATCTACATTAGAATCCATAACCAATGTTTGTTGGTGGCTTGCTATCATGTAGCTAACTCTTGCTCCACATCATGCTCTCTGAAACTTTTTCCACATAGATCTCCCAGCAGCACATCCTACACAGCCTAAGCACATCCTTGCTTAAAAGCTCAGTGAGACTTAATGAGCACCTCACCACTTCCGTGCCCACTAGGATACTAAATAGGAGGAATCTTAGGGTGTATTCATTATGTCATATAGACTTTTTAAATTTGAAAACTAGGCCTCCCCATGTTGGTTAAGATTATCTGATATATTCTTCAAGCTTCTCTCAGGTTGGGCCTGTGAATCCAGTGACAAGGCAGATTAGTTCAATTTATGTTTAATGGCTTGTGGTAATTTCCATGGAAATTTCTGGGGTAGGGAGAATGTCCACAAACACTATTCTTCTCTGTACTACCATGATATTGAAGAGTCAGTAAGCCTTACAGCACTAAAGACTTGCACCAATGTCAGGTACTGGTCAATGAAGCTAGGAGAAGAAACCAGAGCTCAATATGTCTGTTGATGCCATCAACAAATTTTTGTCAGTTCTTAAATAAAATTTACTCCAGCAGAAATATGTATAATATTGCAGCCTATCCTAGTTAATTTTCTGGTTGGTGTTATAAAGTACCTTGACCTCCATAAAACAAATAAAACCAAGCAACCACCACTACCACCACAACAAAAACCTTGGGAGGAAGGGTTTATTTGGCTTACAAGTCCAGGTTATATTCCATTTCCTGGGAAAGTGGCAGGCATTTGAAGCAGTGAACTACATGACATCCATAGTCAAGAACTTGCCTGATGCTCAGCCCCTTCGCTACACTTGCACATACCTGGAGAAGTATAGGGAACACTGGTGTCCACAGTGGGCTAATGTTTCCATGTAAACTAAGGTAGTCAGGAAATCCCCCCATAGACATCTGAGAAGCCTTTCTTCTCGGTGTTTCTATATTGTGTCATTAAAACTACTAACACTCCAAATTCCACACAATTGTAAATGTCCTAAATACTTGCTTTTTATTTCTAGACAGAAACAAAGCACAGAATCTCTGTGTTTTAAAGGCATAATTCTTTGTATGTCACAGTGAATGCACCTGTGTGCGAAGCTAAAAGTTTTATGCACCCCAGTTGTCCTCTGTGAAACTGGAATTTAAGCAACAGTTTCAGAGAAATGATTCAGTTAGCTTTATATTTTCTCCATAAAAAAATTCAAGATTATTTCTCTATAAAGATCCATTCACAGATGTGCAGCCAGAAATGCAAAGAACTGATAGAGGTGCACAAGACATATTAAAGTACCTTATCAGAATAAAGGGTGTTTTTAAGTTTTCAAAGTTTTAACTATTACAAATTATTTTCAATTTCTAAACAGACATTTTGAATGTAATTTGCTTCTGAACAACTGAACAAAATGTTAAAGAAATTCATCTCTTTCAAATTACTAATCTTTAGATTGTATAACACCCAGATCCACTTGAGGACAGAAAGCAGTGATTTTTGTTGAAAAGCCTACATATTTCCATATATGAATCACATGTCTGATGTAGTGTAAAGCCAATCATCAGCAATCAGAATGATATTGTTTCTTTTACATCGTTTTTATCTTTGTGGAATTATGTAAACACTCTCTAGACATCTTGGTTTTGATGGCTAACAGAGCTCCCCCTTCCATAGCAATTCAAGATGCTCACCTTCACATTTTCATCAACATGGTTGTGGCTCAGAAATTACCCCAAGCATATTAGAGTATCTAAATTTTTCATACTGTTTGGAGTAATATACATTTAGTATTTGAACATGTACCTTGGGTTTAGTTTATTTTTGGAAAGAATATTTAGATGCAATCTTGGTTTTAAGTCAAAGCTGACTTAAATGAGCAATCTTTAATTTCTTTTCTTAAAGGTATAATAAAAGAGTGCATGGCAAGGAGTTGTAAGATGAAGCATCCTTCCTCTAGTAAACTTTTTAATTATAAATGCATCTCAAAAAGTTACTAAGGTCAAGTTTGATGTGGAAAAAAGAAACTGCACAGTATTAAATCTATTCTATTATGTGAACTGAAAAAAATATTTTTCAAGTCTTTATTACAACCAGTCTTAAGAAAATAATTCAATTTTCAGATCCATTGATACAGCTCATGAAATATCTTATAAATGTGATTGCAATCACACCCAGAGAATATAACCCCAAAATACCTGCAGTGTAAATCATTTGCCAAGTACCACCAAGTACTTAAACAATTTTTGAAATTATTTGTTCTGTAGTTACAAGATTATACTAGAGGAGGGAGACAGAGTGAGTGAGAGAGAGAGAGAGAGAGAGAGAGAGAGAGAAGAAAGAGAAGAGAGAGAGAAATAAGAACAACTAATTATGAATTGATAACATTGAATATTTCAGTTTCATACTGAAATATGGAAGAAACAAAAGTAGTTTCTTAAAAGACATGTTCCATTTTGTTTTGTTTTGTTTTGTTTTTCTCATATAAGTCTTGATGAGGGATTATTCTTCTTTTGGTCCACACCTTCACCTATACCTCCAGTCCAGGATCAGTGAACTGCCCACCACACAATTCAGCTGCCTTCCAGAAGGTCTGCTTTAACCAGAGACACACAGGTTTGACATACTTCTTGCCCCCCACCCCCATTCTGGGACTGTAGCACACCCAGCAGTCATGGGCTCTGCCTTTTCCTGTTTGAGCTCCATCATACATCTGGTCTGTATCTACACCTGTAGTTGCAGATGGCACAATGCACCTCACCGAACAGATGACGAGCAAGACTGTGGCCTTAAACACCATCTTATGAATATGATAGAGGCCTTCAAAGAGGATTAAAATAATTCCTTTAAGGAAATACAGGAAATACAATCAAACATGTAGAAGCCTTTAAAAAAGGAAACAAATAAATACCTTAAAGAAATATAGGAAAATACAATATAATGGGTGAAGGAAATGGATAAAATGGTCCAAGACCTAAAAATGAAAACAGAAGCAGTAAAGCAAACACAAATGTAAGCAAATGTGGAGATGGAAAACAAAAGAAAGAAAACAGGAAGCAAAGATGCAAGCATCAGCAACAGAATACTAGGAATGAAAGAGAGAATCCCAGGCAATGAAGATACCATAGAAGAAATTGATACATTGGTCAAAAAAAAAAAATGCCAAATGTAAAAATTCCTAACTCAGGACATCCAGGAACACTATGGAAAACAACAACAACAACAACAACAACAAAAACCTAAGAATAATAGAGATAGAAGAGGGTGAAGATTCCCAGTTCAAAGGGCAAGAAAACATCTTCAACAAAATCACAAAATTAAACTTTCCTAAACTAAAGAAAGAGATGGATATAAACATACAAAAAGTTTACAAAACACTAAAGAGATTGGGCCAGAAAAGAAAATCCTCTCACCACTTCCAGGACAGCCAGGGCTATACAGAGAAACCCTGTCTCACCCCCCCCCCCCAAATCATAATATTGAGCCAGGCACTGGTGGTGCACCCCTTTAACCCCAGAACTTGGGAGGCAAAGGCAGGCAGATCTCTGAGTTCGAGACCAGCCTGAACTACAGAGTGAGTTCCAGGACAGCCAGGGTTACACAGAGAAACACTGTCTTGAAAAACAAGCAAACAAACAAAAATAAACAAACAAACAAAAATCAGAACATTAAATTGACAGAGCCAAGAAAGAATATTAAAACCTGCTAGGGACAAAGACTAAGTAACATAAAAAGACAGACCTATCAGAATGCTTCACCATACCACAAGGATACAGATTCCACTATTTTCTTAATAGATTTATTTGTAAGAGTCAGAAACTGGAACCAACCCAAATGACCCTCACCCAATGAATGTATACAAAAAATGTGGTTCATTTACACAATGGAATACTATTTGGCTATTAAAATAAAGACATTATGAATTGTGCAGGCAAATGGATGAAAATATCATTTGGACTAAGGTAACCCAGAAGCAAAGGATATACATGGTATGTACTCACTGATAAGTAGATTTTACCATAAGGCACAGAATACCATGATATACCCAACAGACCCAGGCCCAAGTGAGGATCCTTTCGTCACATTTAGAAGGGGGAACACAATAGCCATTGGAGGCAGAGTCAAAGAAGGAAGTGGGTAGGAGAGGCAAGGTAAGGTGGAATTGGGGGGCAGGATCAGGTGTGGAGAGACAATAAAAAGACCCAGAGGGCCAGGATAATGAATTGAAATCTGTAGCTGCCAAGGTGGAGGTGTGCGGAGAATCATTGGGAAGTCCCAGAGAGCTGAGAAGGATGTAATGTGGGAGATTTTAGCCAAGATGCCGAATAGTAGAGACATTGAACCTGAAGAGGCCACCACCTCCTGAGGTCAGTGGAGGGATAAGGACAACAACCTACCCACAACACTTTCAACCCAAAATGTGTCCTGTCTAAAAGAAATGAAGGGACAAAGATCGAGCAGAGACTGAAGGAATGGCCAACCAATAACTGGCCCAACTTGAAACACATGTATTCCATGGGCAAACACCAATCCTTGATAGTATTAATGATACTCTGTTATGCTTGCAGACAGGATAAGCTTAGCACAACTGGCCTCTGAGAGCTTTACCCAGCAGGTGACTGAAACAGGTGCAGATACCCACAGTGAAACATTAGACAGAGGTTAGGGACTTTTAATGGAAGAGTTGGGGGAAGAATTGAAAGCCCTGAAGGGGAAGGGAACGCCACAGGAGGACGAACAGATCAACTAACCTGTACATCTGGGAGCTCTCAGAGGCTGGGCAACAATCAAAGAATATACTTTGGGTGGAACAAGGCAGTCTGCATGTGGGCTCCCAAAACAACAGAAGTGGAGGCTCTCCCTAAAGCTGTAGCCTGACTATGTTATCTGTTCCTCAACAGGGCTGCCTTGTCTGGCCTCAGTGGGTAAGGATTCATGTACTCTGGCAGAGACTTGATTCTACAGGGTAGAAGGGGGGGCGTGGGATATCCAGGGAGCACCCTCTGATAGGAGAGGAGGAAGGGATAGGAGGAGAGTCTCTAGGGGGACTAGGAAGGGGTGGCATTTGGGATATAAGTAAATAATTAAAAATAAATGTAAAAAACCATAACGAGAAAGGGTCTTTACATGAGTTAGTACAACTTATCAAATATCATAATCTTTTTTCTTTCTTTTTTTTTCTTTTTGTCTTTTTGAGACAAGGTTTATCTCTGTAGCCCTAGCTGTCATGGAACTTGCTCTATAGATCAGACTGGCCTCAAATTCAAGGATTTACCTGCCTTTGCCTCCTGAGTACTAAGATTAAAGTTATGAGTTGCCAGCACCAGGCTTTTGTGATATAAATACAGCTGAATTTACCATCTGAGACAATTAAGTATGAAATGGAACTGCTCATCTCAGTATGAGCCCACACGGCATTCTCACAATTTATTTCAAGGTTTTATGTATCTTTCCAGGATGAATTATTCAACATTCTGCAATAATCATGCTGGAGAAGTGTCTTGATAGAAGACATTTAATTGGGGCTGGCTTACAGGTTCTGAGGATCAGTCCATTATCACAAAGGCAAGAAGCATGGCAGCATACAGACAGGCATGTTGCTGGAGGAGATGAGGGTTCTACACTTTATCCAAAGGAAGCCAAGAGCAGACTGTTTTTAGGTAGCTAGGAGGGTCAAAGCTCACCCCCACAATAACACAGGTCCTCCCACAAGAACTCACCACATAACAGTACCACTCCCTATGGGTCAAACATATTCAAACCACCACAAGAACCAAGCCAGGATTTGAGTTGTTATCAATTCCCTTGTTATTAATGCAACTGCCCAATGACCTTGTTGCTATCTATCAGTTCATGCAGTGTGGAGAGAAATGCGTAGCTACATGGTATCTGATAGAATTGCCACAATGCAGTGTGCAAGGGATGTGCTCAGTTTTATCTGATTGGACAGAGATTCCACAATGTAACATAGGAGAAAAACATGCAATTGCAAGATTAGCAAGAATTGCCACCACTTTAAAAAAATACACATACACAACTTTAAGAACAGGGAACTTTCTGGATAACACTTGAAATGTAAATGAAGAAAATATCTAATAAAAGTTGAAAAAAAAAAAGAATGAGGTTATCATTTCAACATTAGGACATGGTGAGCATGATCTTCTCTCTTCTGTGTGCTTTCATATTATAATTTTTGGCTATGTGATTTAGTAGCAATCATAACTGTCTCCAACAGTCAGCTCACCCAATTTACCATTTGGCTTCCGTAGGCTGCTGAGAGCCACTTGCCCACAACATTGCTTTAGAGCACATGCCACATTAAGCTTTACCACAAACACAGTGTGGAATGCCATTGGGAAGCTGAAGGAACGGAGCAGATGTGCTCTGCTTTCATTTTTCATAAACTGACTGGAATGTACAAATGCGTGGAGATTGGGTTAGACAAGGCTGGGAGAAGAAATATGGACCATATTAGGTCTGTATCTGCTTTCTTGGGGCACTATGATTTCATGTAATAGGCCTCAAAGGACAGAAAAACATTTGCCATTTACTTCAAAGAAAACATGCTTGTCAATCTGTAGGAAAACCTTGGGGGGTCCACTAAACAGGGTAGGAATTGCAAAAGGACATGGGAATTGGCTGAACCTCCGTAGCATGGCTCTGCCTCCAATCTAAGCAGGATTATTGGCTACAGACTTTGTCTGTCAGATTCATATCCAGAAAAACATAGGCCTAATTCCCTATAATTTTTAAAATTCCTTCTCATCTAGTTCACCTGCTGTGTGCATACTTTTTGCTTGTGGGACCATTCTCCTAGCAATTTTTTTCATTAGATATGTGCAGTGCTAAGTGGTCTCAGAGAGAGATAAGCTATTTTTGTGGCTTTTCTTTGGTAAGGCCATGTCTTTCTTGTCATGGCCCTTTTACCTTGCACATTTTTCTTAAGAAAAAGGAATTAATATTTTCATCCATGAGCTTGAATTCCTAATATTCATGGTCATTTTCAAGTTTAGAATCCCCAAAAGTATAATATTTGAGCTAGAAAATTCCCAGGAATATTAATAATAGATCTTACCACTAATATGTAACTTATACCGCAATCCTTCAGGCTGAAATTTATGAGAACTTCCAAAGAGAATACTTGCATAATAGTTTTTGAAATGACACCTAGACTCTAAACTTACACACAAAATGTGCCCTAAAGTTAATTCATCTGACAACTGATTCCACCAACAGATTCCCCCAACTTCCTTTCTCTTAATTATTACTTTTCCTTTTTTGTTAAAAATGCATACATTTCACTTACTGATAACAATATAATGGCATGTGATTCTAGAGTTGAAATCTTTTTTTCAGTTTCTAAAAGTATGGCCTTTGAAAGACTGTCATAGGGGATATGCACTTGTGTTTTCAGTAGCAAGCACCTCTGTTAGCATGCAGAAACCAAAGAAAACAGTTGAAAGTTTTCTTCTATCCTTTCCGTCCATATTCCTTTGAGGCAGGTTCACTCTCTGAACTTAGAACTCATTATATGTCATATTTTTGTTTTGTTTGTCTAAATCAAAAGCACAGAAGACTGAATGGTTCTTCTGACTCCTCTCATCCACGTAATAAGCACATGCAAGACCATAGCCAGCTTGTTACATAGGTACTGGTAATGGAACTCAGGTCCTTACAGTTGCACAGAAAGTAACCTTAACTAACAAGCCAGCTCTCAATCTTACAAGTCCTGCATTTGAAAAGTGTTCAAAGACATCCTAATTAAATTGTTGGCTCATATATCATTAAAATAAGTTTTATTTGCTAAATCGTTTTTTGTGCAGGGTGATAAATATAGATCTATTTGCATTCTACATGTAGACATTCACTTAGACCAACACCATTTGATGAAGATGCATTTTCTTTCAATGTGTTTCCTCTTTATTGGTTTTGTTTGTGTGTGCGTGTTTTATCAAATATCAGGCGACCATGTCTGTGGATCTTTGAGTCAAGCCCATTGATCAGTGTCTATTTCTATGTCAATAACATGCAGTGTTTATTACTATTGTTATGTAATGCAGCTTGAAATTAAGGATGATGATATCTCTGAATCTTCTATTGTTCAGGATTGTTTTAGCTATCCTGCATTATTTGTCTTTTTCCATATGAAGTTGAGAATTGTCCTATAAAGGTCTTCGAAAAATTGTGTTTGAGGGGAATCGTGTTGAATCTCTAAATTGCTTTTGGTAATATGGCCTTTTTTGCTATGTTGACCATACTGATCCATGAGCATGGAAGATCTATACATCTTCTGATATCTTTATTCACTTTCTTTCTTCAACGACTTGAAGTTTTTGACATACAAGTTATTCACTTGCTTGGTTAGAAGTACGACAAGATATTTTATAGTATTTGAGGCTATTGTGAACAGTGTTGTTTCCTGATATTTATATCAGTCTATTTTTCATTTGTATATAGAAGAGGTACTGTATTTCTTGTTGTTGTTTTAGATAATTTGGTATCTAGCTACTTTACTGAAGGTATTTACCAGCAATAGGAGTTTCCTAGTAGAATCTTTATAGTCATTTATGTATGCTATCATATTATCTGTGAATAGCTGTACTTTGACTTCTTTCTTTCCAATTTTTATCACCTTGATCTCTTTTTGTTGTCCTTTAACTAGAACAGCAAGTTGAATAGAAATTCAGAGAGTGGACAACCTTGTCTTGTTCCTGATTTTAGTGGTGGAGTTGCTTTGAGTTTCTTTTTAATTTAATGTTGGTTAAAGGCTTGCTGTAAATTGCCTTTACTATGTCCCTTGTAACCTTGTTCTCTCCAAGATTTAACCCAAAGGGGTGCTGAAATTTGTCAAGGGCCTTTTTGCATCTAATGAGAACAATCACCTGTTATTTTTCTTTAAGTTTGTTTATATTGAGTATTACATCAAAAGATTCTTCAATGTTCACCCATCTCTGCCTCTCTAGGAAGAAACCTATTTTGTCATGGTAGATGATCTTTTTGATGTGTTCTTTGATTTAGTTTGCAAGTATTTTTGCTTATGTGTCTATTAGGGAAATTGTTCTGTGGTGTGGTTGCATTTGGGGCATAGATGTTCAGAACTGAGATGTTCTCTTGGTAGATTTTTCCTTTGATAAGAAATGTTCTTCCCTGACTCTTTTGATTACTTTCAATTGGAAAGCTTTTTTACTAGAATGGCTACTCCAATGTTTCTTTGGTCCATTTGCTTGAAAAACCTTAATTCAGCTGTTTATAGTGACATAGCGACTTTCTTTGTTGCTGGAATGTATTTTTGGTATACAGAAAAACTATGGATTCTGTTTATGCCTCCATTCTCTTAGACTGTCTTTTTACTGAGGAATGGAACCATTGATGTTGAGAGATACTAATGACCAATAATTGTTATCTACTGTTATTTTCAAGTTGGTGGTGGTTGAGTGTGTGTGTGTTTCTCTTCTATTGCTTTTAATAATGTGAAATTATTTATTTCTTGGGTTTTCTTGAGTATAATTAGCCTTACTGGGTGGAAGTTTTCCTTATAGTATCTTCTGTAGGGTTGGGTTAAAGGAAAGGTATTGTTTACGTTTGGTTTTGTCATGGAATATCTTGTTTCCTCCATCTTTGGTGATTGAAGGTTTTGCTGAGAACAGTTCAGGTTGACATCTGTGGTCTCTTCAGGTCTGTCAGACCTCTGCACAGGCCCTTCTAGCTATTAGAGTCTAAGATAAGAAATTGGATGTAAATATGATAGGTCTGCCTTTATATGTTAGTTGGCCCATTTCTCTTGCCACTTATAAAATTCATTCTTTCTTTCTTGTTTATATTTAGTGTTTTGATTATTATGTGACTGGAAGATTTTCTTTTCTGGCCCAATCTGTTTGGTGTTCTGTAAGCTTCTTATACCCTTGAAGGCACCTTTATCTTATGTTAGAGAAGTTTTCTTCTATTATTTTGTTGATGATGTTTTCTGGGCCTTTGAACTGGGAATTTTCCCCTTCTATTCCTATTATTCTTATGTTTACGCTTTTTATAGTGTCCCAAATTTCCTGGATGTTTTATGTCATAAACATTTTAGAAATTGTAATTTCTCCAACTAATGTATTGATTTATCCTGTCATATCTTCTTCATCTGAGGTTCTCTTTTCTATCTCCTGTATTTTGTAAGTGATGCTTATGTCTGTAGTTATTGCTCTTTCCTAGATTTTTCCATCCACAGGATTGCCTCAATCTGTGTTTTCTTTGTTGCTTCTATTTCCTTTTCAGGACTTATGAAGTTTGATCCATGTCTTTCACCTGTTTGATTAAAGTTTCCTGAATTTCTTTACATTTTTTTTGATTCCTCTACCTGTTTGAATATATTTTCATGTATTTCTTAAGAGATTTGTACATGTCCTCTTTAAAGGTTTCTATAATTTTTTAAGATTGCATTTAAGACCTTTTTGTGCTTCAGTTTCATTAGGATATCTAGGGTTTGTTGTTGAAGGATAGCTGAGCTCTGGTGGTACCATATTGCCCTAGGTTTTGTTGATTGTGTTCTTATGTGTCATTTAAGCATCTGGTTTTCCTTGGTGTTGGCTGGATGATCCCAAGTGAGGAGGACTTCTCCAGAAGGTGGAGAGGAGCCATGCAGCTGACCATGGTGGTCAGAGTACCAGACTCTGCTGGCTATGCCTCAGGCTGTATAGAGGATCAATCCTATTTTACAGGGTGTGTTCCCCAGTCAAACCCAACTGGGATGGCAGGTAGAACCAACAGTTGGGCAAGGTTCCAAGCTGATTAGTTTTGGAGCCCCCAAAAGTTTCCATGAGGAGAATGGACACTCTTGGGTTCCCAGAACGATCCTCTGGACCAAAGAGCAGGCCTAGAGCCAGGCAATGGGTATCAGAGGATGGTATGTGCCACTTACCTCTGAAGGCTGCCTTAGGTGGACCCACTGAGATAGTGGGCAGATCCAACTAGGATGTGTGATCAGGCAGTGTTCCAAGCTGGTCAGTTTGGGGGTCTGGAAGGTTTCCATGAGAAGTTAGGATGCTCTTAGAGTATAGCAGGTTTCCTCCAAACTGCAGAGTAAGCCCAGAGCCAGACAAATCTAGTTTGGTGTTTGTTTGTTTGTTTGTATGATTGTTTTATGCAGGCATTTATTTTATTTTTCTTCTTTGTAAGAATTAATTTTTTCTTTTTGTTAATTTTTTTATTAGATATTTTCTTCATTTACATTTCAAATGCTATCCCAAATGTCCCCTAGACCCTCCCCTTCCCCCGCTCCCCAACCCACCCTCTCCTGCTTCCTGGCCCTGCCATATCCCCGGGCTGGGGTATATGATCTTCGCAAGACCAAGGGCCTTTCTTCCCATTGATGGCCACCTAGGCCATCCTCTTATGCAGGCATTTACTGCCACAAACTTGTTTCTTAGAACAGTGTCTATTATGCCTCATGTGTTTGTCTATGTGTTTTATAAATTTTCACTACATTCTAGAAAGTCCTTATATTCTTTCTTTATGTCTATCTTGGCCCAGTTTTCATTCAGTACAGAATTTTTCAGTTTTCATAAGTTTGTATGTAGGCTTTCTGTTGCTTCTGTTTTAAACCACCATGATATGACAGAATGCACGGCGTTATTTCCGTTTTCTTCTATCTTTTGAGGCTTGCTTTGTGACTGTGTGGGCAATGCTGGAGGAATTTCTATGAAGTGTGTATATTCTCTTGAATTTGGGTGAAATTCTCTGTTGATATTTGTTAGCTCTGCTTGGACTATAGCATTTATTAACTACAGTATTTGTCTGTTTAGTTTTTGTTTGAATGTCCTGTCTGTTGATGAAAGTCATGTACTGAAGTATCCCACTATCAATGTGTACGGGCTATTGTGTAATGTAACCTTTAGTGATGTTTGTTTGTTTGTTTGTTTGTTTATTTGTTCTTTGTTTGCTTGTTTCTATGAAAGTGGGTGCCCTTATGTTTGAGGAATAGATATTAAGAATTGAAAATTATCTTTGTGAATTTTTTCTTTGATGAGTATAAAGTGTCCTTCCCTGTCTCTTTTGATTAATTTTAGTTTTAAGTCTATTTTGTTAGATATTAGAATAGCTATACCAACTTGTTTCTTAAGATATATTTGCTTGGAAAACCTTTTTCCAATACTTTACACTGAGGTAATGCCTATCTTTGATATTGAGGTGATGTGGAATGAAGCTGACAAATAGATCTTGTTTTTACATTTATTCTATTAGTCTGTGTCTTTCTTTTTTTTTTTTTTCTTTTTTTTTTTCAACTTTTATTAGATATTTTCTTCATTTACATTTCAAGTGTTATCCAGAAAGTTCCCTGTATCCTCCCCCCTCCCGGCCCTGCTCCCCTACCCACCCGCTCCCACCCCTTGGCCCCAGCGTTCCCCTGTATTGGGGCATATAAAGTCTGCATAACCAAGGGGCCTCTCTTCCCACTGATGGCCANTTTCAGCACCATCTTGCTGGCATATGCTATAGTGTCTATGTTTGGTGACTGATTGTGGGATGGATCCCTGGCAGCCGCAGTCGTTGGGTCCATCCTTTGGATTCAGCTTCACAAATGCTCTCTTTAACTCTTTCAATGTGTGCTTTGTTCATAATTCTAGGAAGGGGTGACGTGTCCACATTTTGATCATCCTTCTTCTGGGAAATTGAGTTCATTGATATTGAGAGACATCAATGACCAATGATGCTAATAACTGTTTTGTTGTTGTTCAGTTAGTTGATTGGTTAATTTTTGTTTGTTTGGTGGTAGTGGTGGCTCTCTCTCTCTCTCTCTCTCTCTCTCCCTCTCTCTCTCTCTGTGTGTGTGTGTGTGTGTGTGTGTGTGTGTGTGTGTGTGTGTTTTACATTTTTGGTTTTGTTGGTGTAAAATTACTTATTTCTAGTGTTTTCATGGGAGAATTTATCCTCCTCAGGTCACGATTTTCATTCTAGTACCTTCAGTTTATCTGAATTTGTAGATAGATATTGTTTAAAATTGACTTTATTTATTTATTTATTTATTTATTTATTTATTTATTTGAGAAAGGATTTATCTATGTAGCCCTGGCTATCCTGGAACTCACTCTGTAGCCCAGGCTGGTTTTGAACTCAAAGATCTGCCTGTCTCTGTCTCCCAAGTGCTGAGATTAAAGGCATGTGCTACCACTGCCCAGGTAAACTTGACTTTATTATTTTTTTTGTTTTTTCTTTATTTTTTAAATTAGATATTTTCTTAATTTACATTTCAAATGCTATCCCAAAAGTTCCCTATACCCTCCCCCCACCCTGCTCCTCTACCCACCCACTTCCACTTCTTGGCCATGGTGTTCTCCTGTACTGGGGCATATAAAGTTTGCAATACCAAGGGGCCTCTCTTCCCAATGATGGCTGACTAGGCCACCTTCTGCTACATATGCAGCTAGATACATGAGCTCTGGGGGTACTGGTTAGTTCCTATTGTTGTTCCTCTTATAGGATTGCAGACCCCTTCAGCTCCTGAAGTAGTTTCTCTAGCTTCTCCATCATCTATATGAGGGAACACAGGGCCCCCAACGGAGAAGCTAGAGAAAGTAAACTAGACTTTATTAAGGGCTATTTTTTTCCATCTAAGTTGATTGCAAATTTTGCTGAACCTGTGTAATCTATGCTGGTTTCTGTAGTCTTTGAGAGTTTGCATCATATCCAGGTACTTTTGGAGTCCCTATTAAGAATTCAGGTATAATTCTAGTAAGTCTGTCTTTATATACTCTTTTTTCTTTGAACCTTTTAATATTGTTTCTTTGTCCTGCATGATTAGTATTTTGATTATTAAGTGGCAAGTAGACTTTCTTTTCTATAAAAGAAACAATTTGGTGTCAACTTTTGCTCACCTATGCAGCTCTATTTCTTCTGAGGACCTAAAGAAATGGGCAGATTACCGTCTAATACTATGGACAACTTTAGTTTCCATGTACATTTATACACAAATGTAAAAAGAAAGCAGTGATCCAAGAAAGGTTGTTTGAACTCAGAAAAATGTGATCAGAAATACATGTAAATAAATGTCAATAAGCACATACTAAATGTTATTAACAGAGCAGAATTTTCTAAGAACAGACCAATTTAGGCACAATTGCCTGAAACATACTATAGATTACATCCATGAAAGCATTATAGCAAAGCAGGTGATAACCAGATTTATGTTGCATGGAGGACAGCACTCAACATACCCTTTTACCAGATTGGGTTCTATAAGCTATGTTCTAACATCTAACAAGAATAAACATGTTTCATGAATTGAGTGTAAATGTTTGTCACAGGAGACATGAAATAATGTCTGAGAAAAATACAGAGAACAAAGTACACCTGAGATAAAATGTGTTTTTCCTATTTTTGTCAAGTCTTTCTCACCATTCTCCAAGGCATTGTTCACCATGCTTCATTCTTTTGACCACGTTCCAACATTTTGTGTGCATCCTGCACCTTTATCTCCTTCATTAGATTAGGAAATTTTTCTTTTGTGATTTTGTTAAGAATATTTTATGATATCTTGGTCTTGGATTCTTCTCATTCCTCTATTCCTATTATTCTTAGGCTTAGTCTATGCATAATGTCCCAGATTTCATTGATCTGTGTCAGGAGTTTTTTAGATTTAACATTTTCTTTGAGTGATGTCGTATCTTCCTTGCTTCAGATTCTTTCTTCCATCTCTTGTATTTTGTTGGTGAAACTTGCCTCTATAGTTCCTGGATAAATTCCTATAGTTTTACTTCTAAAATTCCCTCAGTTTATAATTTATTTAGTTTTTTTTTTTTTATGTTCATTTTCAGATCTCAAACAGTTTTATTCAATTCCCGAAGCTATGCCTTTTTTTTTTAAACTCTATTGAAGGAATTTATTCATTCCTTTCAATTGTTTGTGTTTTCCTGAATTTCTTTAATGAATTTATTTATTTCCTTTTAAAGAACTGTCATTTTTATAAAGTTGATTTAAAGGCCTTTTTCCTGTGTTTTGCTGTGTTGCAATATTCAGAACCTGCTGTCATGATAAATGTGGGCTCTACTGGGGACATTGCTTTAGCTCTTTTTGATTGTATTCTTATGCTGACATCTAGGATTCTGAATCTGGGGTGATTATAAGTCTAGATGCCAATTTCTGAATTTTTCCCTGTTGGGTGAGTACATTTTTTTCCTTTGGTTCCTATTTCTTTTTTGGTCTTCTGGCCAGCATGGCCTTTGGCCAAGACTCCTAAGTCACTTAAGTTAGAATCACTTGTTAGTCTATCATTTATACTTACAATGAGTTTGCTCTACTTTCTTATTTTATCCCACTGCACTGGTTGTGAAAAGTTATGTAGAAGGACTTCCCCTGTCCCGCATGGAAAGGGCATGTTCATAAAGTGAGATTAGTCCACTGATGTTTATTCTCTTTTTTGGAAGATCCTCTATTTAGAGGATTACTGGTCTAGCACCCTCTATTACTCTTTTTTTTTAAACATGCACACATTAATTAATTTCCCATGAGAATTTTCTGTAAATAGAAGTTTGTTTAGCTTACATTTCAAGAGATTGATATGTTTATAAGTTTATAAGTGCAGCTCTGCTCAGCATCTGGCATAAATTCCTATATTTTTACTTCTAAAATTCTCCCAGTTTATGTTTTATTTATTGTTTTTATGTCCATTTTCAGATCTCGAACAGTTTTATTCATTTCCTGAAACGATGCCTTTGATTTTTTTCTTAGCTCTATTGAAGAAATTTATTCATTCCTTTCCATTGTTTGTATTTTCCTGAATTTCTTTAATGAATTTAATGAAGGAATTCTAGTACATCATGACAGAAGGATTGTGCACAAGGATGGTATACTTTTGTAGCAAAGCCGCTTCTATCAATTATCCATTCATGAATACTTCCTTCAACATCCCCTTCTCTAGACAGTTAGGCTGCCTGCATGTTCTCTAACATATGGACTTTTCATAGGTCTATTAAAACAAGAAAAATGCCAATAATTTTTCTTTTTGAATCTCTTTTATCAGAATATTTCTATCTGCCTGGATTTCTTCCACACTATAAAAACTGCAACAGAACGCAAAGCAAATGAGTCTTGAGTACTGTGGTGCCTCTCTTATATCCATAAGAGAAGTACTGAAGCTTGAAAGAGCTGTTTATAAAATTCTGCTTAGTGACTCACATGATTCTTAGAGGAAGGAAACTCAATGCTTTCTGAAGGATTAAGGTGATATAGTGTTACTTAATAATCAATGTTATTAAGTAGACATTTACAGAATGTTGCGCTTTCTCTCTTTCCTGTTTTTATTTCTTTAGCTAATGATTAGTAAAATTTTTAGCTTCTATTTGGGTACTCAGATTAAATATTTGGCAAACAGCATATTTTTTGTGATATCACTATATTCACAATTCAGGTATCTGATTCAATTCATTTTTATAGAAGTCATGCTATATTAAAACATTTTCATTACAGAGTTTCTGAAAAGCCTTGAAACGTTGGCTTCTCTGTTTCTGGTGTGGTCTCTCTCCAACATGAGTGACAAATGAGTTGGCCTCAAAACCTTGAACATAAATAAATTCAAATCATCTGCATCTAAATAATTTCAGTTCTAGTAAAGACATAACCTATAAGATCTTTACAAGAAGGCAGCAGTTCTTCATAACATTGTCCCTTGCATCAGGATTCACCTTTTCTAAGAATTTAACATTCAACAAAGGATGATGTCATTTAGATTGAGATTCTTTCCTCTTTTGGCTAAGAGATATTACCAGGCAGCATTTTTCTAGAGTGAGATAAAAAAAATTAGTATTCAGGAAAGACAATTTTCAATGATGTTCACTGTGTCACCAGAATCTTCCTCAGTAACTGACAGTTCCACCTGTGACCTTTTCAGAAACACCTATTCAGGATATTTGCAGCTCAGATATGCAACTTGTTTTGGCATTATATGCTCGCTATAGTCATTCCAATCTTTTTTTTGCTCCCAAGTAAAAGTGTAAGAATAGATTTTTATTGAGGTTTCAGGGAATTTTTGGTGCCAGAGTTGCTCAAGAAGAGCCTTTTACTTTTTAAAATAAAATTGTAAATGTCTTCAGATTGTCATGGACAGGAGATTGAGCTTTTATGCTATTTAAAATTTTTATGTGATCATAAATCCATCTCATAGTGGAGTTATGGTTTTATAATACATTGTAACCTTTACCTTTCTTACTTCTCTTCCTCCAACGGGGTATATGCACATGCCTAGCCTTCACTTTGCTTAGAAAAACTATGGTATTGTTAATTTTGTAAAACCCTGATACTCTTTCATTCATCAATCACATATATGAGTTAAAAGAATGGCCACTTCATTATAGTCACAAGAATTCAAATTGGAGTTTAACATCACAATTAGTGATTTGCTTATAGCAGTTAGTAATAGTAGAGAATTCCATCTCCTGAGGATCTACCACTCATGGATTATCATATTGTAAATCTGTGCCCATTTCTCAAGGGTTATCATTAATGAGCATTGATTGAATTTTTGTTTACTTATTTATTGTGACTGTGTGTATATATACAATTTTCTGTGTCTGCAGGTGAATATGAATGTATGTAAATCAGGGGTCAAACTCAGGAGCCATTCCTTGCATTTTTGAGACAGGATTTCTCATAGGCCTAGAAATTCCAGAGAAATTGGACTGCTTTGGCAGTGAGTTCAGTGATAGTCTTGGCTCTGCCCTCCCAGAACTGGGGTTACCAATAAACACCACTACTACCAGTTTTTTTGTTTGTTTGTTTGTTTTTTTGGGGGGGTACTTGGAATTGTCTCTCCTCCTCATGCTTGTGCTGTCTCTCCAGCTCATGACTCAGTATAAAGTTTCTTAGATATTTTCAAGTATCTGGACTTTACAATGTCCCCTTTTTCTCTAAAAAGTGATTTTAATTTGTTGATGGAAAGATATTTTATGCTAAGAACACTAAAGCAATTGTAAGATGGCATCTCTGTTTCTTTCCAATCATTTTGCTCCATGTAAAAATGTAAAAATAGAATCTTATTGATATTTCAGGGCATCTTGGTGCCACAGTCGCTTAAAAGTGTCCTTTATTATTCCATGTTTGCCTTAGAATACATTTTTCCTAAGTGTTTTTGGCTTCCTGAAGTCACTGTTGCCATAGATTCATTTAGATACTGTTAGAAATAAGCATCCATAAAGTGCCTGCTTTCTGATGGAGCATGCACACATATGGAAGCAGTCATTTGCTCAAGGCCCCATGTTTTTTTTTTTTTTTTTTTTAAAGTATATACACACATCTGAGTCAGTGTTGGGAAGTGGGTCATGGTATGTCTCTTGAATGTGAAGTTTCCATTGTTTGCTACAAAAAAGATTTAACCATGGGTATACACTTATTAATTGGTCTATTCTGCATATCTGTCTTTCAAAAGCAAATCAGATTCTAAAGATCAGCTTTATGATTCTACTTGTAACCCTACTAGAGAAGTTAATGTGAATAGAATTGTTTCTTTCTTTCTGTAGATTTGGATGCTAGAAAATGAATGAATGACAGTCATACCAAGAGATCCTGCCAACTCAATCCTCAAGGAGAGCTTTACAGATTCACAGGGATTCAGAGATTGCTCTTAGTTATAAAAGAGAGAAATTAAGTCTATGCTGATAGAGTCTCTAGTACATCTTAGCCAGCTCTTGAATCCAGGTAGTAGGTGGGCTCTAAATTCAGTTGTCTAGGATAGTTCTCAGTTAATCTCTGAGGCTAGAGGCTAGTTTTAATTTTTCCCAAATATCTTTGTCATTTCAACTAATTTATGTTACAACTACATTAGCATTAGCTTCTGTTAAAATTCAGAATTTACTCTGGACCATATTACAAAACAGCAGACATAGCAGGCCTAAGCAACATTTTGTTCTTTTTAAGGAATCTACTGGAAGGGTTTCCAACACAGTTTAAAGCATTCCTGAAGGGAAGTAAATTGCAGTTTAATTCTAAGTCGACATACATAACAGTGAAGATATTAAAAAGAAAAAGCTGAAGGCAAACCTAATTACAAAAGTCATGTCTGAACAATGTGATATGAAAGAAAACTTTAGTTTAAAGCCAAGGAATCTTCCAATGACACTTGCTTAGCTTGGTGACACCAAGGAAAGGGTTTAATAATGGTCTCTTCATCTATATAAGATTGACAATACCAGCTGCAAAGACAATTTCTTAGTGTTGTCAGGGGTAGAGTCACGTATAAGACAAGCAAATAAAAGTATGATTAAAAGAGCCTTATTATTGTTGTTACATTTATATTATATAAGAGGTAGTGAGAACACACTGACATATTCCCAAATATATGATTTTTACGGAGTCAATCACAATAGTCCTAGTCTTTTATTATAGGCATGCTCCTAACATGGTGAGACAAGACTACCTTGCTTTCAGATGAGCCTGAATTTTAAGCTTAGTTGCTGTAAGTAACTCAAGCCTTCTATGTATAAATATTCCACAAAATAGAGCAACATAAAATAGAAAAACGACATTAATTTCAGTAACAGTATGTAATTTGATTCTGCATATTTAAATTATTATAAATCATTCAGTATCTGTGGGCTCCATTCATCATTTGTTAGCTGTGACACACAGGTAAGTTTATATACCTCTTTTAATTCAGTTTTCTCATATGTAAAATGGGATTCATATATGAAGCTATCTACATTCTTCAAGAATTAAGTGGCTAAACATAGGATGCTGCCTGGACCTCAGAAAGTTATCTGTAACTATCAACTGTAATAATTAAACTGAGCGGAGTATTCATCCTAAAACTAAGTCACGACAAGCTTAATATATTTACTTGGAGCCTACATAGAGGGTGCATGCATAATTAACTTATGTATGCTTTCATTTGTAAGAATCTAATACCTAAATTGAGTTTAATGTAGACACAAAAATATGACAAAAACAAAACAAACAGAAAGAAGTGAATAAGGAATTGCTTATTCATTACCCATGTCTGCTTGATTTAGTCCTTTTGAGAATTAAGTCTGTCTCCCAGTTTCTTCTGTAGAACTGGCTTAATGGCTATAAATTCCTTAAATATGTTTTTATTATGGAATGTTTTTTCTACCTTGTTCAATTACAACATAGCATTGCTAGGTTGATATCTGCAGTCTTTCATAACTTGTAGAATATTGGTGCTAGGCCCCTGTCTTCCAAATTTTCTACTGGAAAACCCAATGTCATGGATCTTCCAATATAAGTGACTTGATTTTTTCTATTAAAATTCTCAAAATCTTTTATTTTTTCTGTACATTCAGAGAGTTTTGATTACATTAAATTTGAAGTTTCTTTTCTGTCTCTTTAGTTGCCTGAATATCTTTTGCTTTTGACAAGCATCTGTTTCCTTAGATTAGGAAATTTTTCTTCAATGATTTTCTTCAAAATATTTGCTATGCCTTTGATATGTATATCTTCTCCTTGTCCTACATCTATGTTTTGTAGGTTTGGTTTCTGAGTTCCTGAGTGAAACATTTTTTATCCTAGTTTATTGTTTTATACTTAACATTATCTGTTACCCTAACCAACTGTCTAACTTGTCTTCAAGAATGGATAGTTGATATTCTCTTTTGCCTTGATATAAACTGTTGGTGATATAAGCTATTTTGAATAAAAATTTTTGCTTGACTTCCTGAATTTTTCACTTTGAATTTTATTTCAGTTTGTTTTTCCTCAGATATTGAAATACAAAAAATACATATTTGAGTTCAAATGACCCAAACAAATATAAAGCTGGATACTACTGTGTACATCTGTAACCTATAGGGAAAGGGTAAATACCAGTGTCTCTTGAGAAAGGACCCAAGGAGGTGAAGGGGTTTGTAGCCCCCTAGGAGGAACATCAATATGCACTAACCAGTAACCCCAGAGCTCCCTGGGACTAAACCACCAATCAAAGAAAACAGACAGAGGGACTCTTGGCTTTAGCTGCAGAGGATGGCCTAGTTGGTCATCAATAGGAGGAGAGGCCCTTGGTCCCGTGAAGGTTCTATGCCCCAGTATAGGGGAATGCCTGGGTCAGGAAGTGAGGTTGGGTGGGTTGGGGAGCAGGAAGATGGGGGAGATGATAGGGGATTTTCAGAGTGGAAACTAGGAAAGGGGATAACACTTGAAATGTAAATAAAGGAAAGTAATAATAATAATAATAATAATAATAATAATAATAATAATAAAACATTGTCTCTTGAAAGATGATCATGGGTCAGCTACCTTGGCTAATATGGTACTGAACCACAAATATCTTGCATTAAGTAAGATGTCAAGGAGCTCTGAACCCGTGAACTACAAGTATGTACTTTGACTTCCATATGCATGAACTGGTACACATATGGATGGGCATGAATACAAATGCACACAAGAGTTAAAATGATCAGGAGGATGAAGAGGAGGAAGAGGAAGAAGAGGGGGGGAGGAGGAGGTCATCCTGGATCTCTGCTGCTCAGGAATGGGAAAGTTCATTATTGGTGACAGGGAGGATGGGATATCCTGATTCAATGATGGGGGTAAAGACTATATAGATTCTGGACATAGTTTCTCCTCAGCAGTCAAAAAGGAGAACTGGAGATTTTTTATAAAATTTGTTCATTGTAGATCTGGGGAACAGTCTTACAGAGGAGAGTGGATGTATTCTCCCATCTTTGAAACCGAGGAAGGAAGAACAGTGCAAAGCAGCAAGAGCTAGACTGCAGCGGATAAGGGACTGGATGGCATTCCTGAGAGAAGAAAAAATGTCAGTCCTCTAACTATGTAAGCTTTGACTGCCACAGGCAAATACTGCCACGGGACACATTGGGGGGAAAAACACACAAGCATTAATACACAAAGCCTTGGGCAGAGAGGACAAGACTATTGGCTTAGATTTTTCAAAAACTACTTTAATAAGGGTTCATAAACACTTTAACCTCCCTTCTAACCTCTCATCCACTAGAGGAAAGGTTATTGGGGCAAAGGAGGATTTAGATTTTTTTTTTTTTTAGAAATATTTCTTTGGAATGATTACAAAGAATTATTTTCAGTATAGGAGCACTTCAGTTCTCATGAATCAGTAGCAGTAGCTGGATCCATTTGCAAACACCATTCATGAGTCAGCAATGGCAGTTTGACACAGAAGAAACTGTGAGGCTTACACTGCAATGGACTCTTGTCCATGATGATAATACAGGGAACCAAAGTAAATATCCTTACTCTTTTAGGTCATTTCTGCCATGGCAAGAAGAAAAATAAAGAATAAAAAAAAATTCAGTCAGTTAAAATATTTCTTTTTCTTCAGTTGAGAATTCTTTGTTTAGCTCTGTACCCCATTTTTTAATGGGGTTATTTGAATTTCTGGAGTTCAGCTTCATGAGCTCTTTGTAAATATTGGATATTAGCCTCCTATCAGATTTAGGATTGGTAAAAGTTCTTTCCCAATCCATTGGTGGCCTTTTTGTCTTATTAAGAGTATCTTTTGCTTTACAGAAGTTTTGCAATTTTATAAGGTCTCATTTGTCGATTTGTGATCTTACAGCACAGGCCACTGGTGTTCTGTTTAGGAATTTTACCCCTGTGCCCATATCTTCAAGGGTTTTCCCCACTTTAAAAAATGTTCAAAATCCTTAATCATCAGAGAAATTCAAATCAAAACAACCCTGAGATTCCATCTCACACCAGTCAGAATGGCTAAGATCAAAAATTCAGGTGACAGCAGATGCTGGCAAGGATGTGGAGAAAGAGGAACACTCCTGCATTGCTGGTGGGATTGCAAGCTGGTATAACCACTCTGGAAATTAGTCTGGTGGTTCCTCAGAAAACTGAACATAGTACTACCGGAAGATCCAGCAATACCTCTACTGGGCATATACCCAGAAAATATACCAACTGGTAACAAAGACACATGTTCCACTATGTTCATAGCAGCCTTATTTATAATAGCCAGAATTTGGAACGAACCCAGATGTCCCTCAACAGAGGAATGGATACAGAAAATGTGGTACATTTACACAATAGAGTACTACTCAGCTATTAAAAACAACGAATTTATGAAATTCTTGAGTAAATGGATGTATCTTGAGGATATCATCCTGAGTGAGGTAACCCAATCAAAAAAGAAGTCACTTAATATGCACTCACTGATAAGCGGATATTAGCCCAGAAATCTAGAATACCCAAGATACAATTTTCAAAACACAAGAAAATCAAGAAAGACCAATGCGTGGATACTTCATTCCTCCCTAGAATAGGGATTAAAATATACATGGTAGGATGTGCAGAGACAAAGTTTGGAGCTAAATAAAAGGATGGACTATCCAGAGAGTGCCCCACCCAGGTGGTCCATCACATAATCGGCCACCAAATGCAGACACTATTGCATACGCCAGCAGGATATTGCTGAAAGGACCCTGATATAGCTGTCTCCTGGGAAGCTTTGACAGTTCCTGACAAATACAGAAGTGGATGCTCACAATCATCTATAGGGCAGAACACAGGGTCCCCAATGTAGGAGCTAGAGAGTGTACCCAAGAGCTGTAGGGGTCTGCAACTCTATAGATGGAACCACAATATGAACTAATCAGAACCCCCAGAGCTCATGTCTCTAGCTGCATATGTATTAGAAGATGGCCTAGTTGGCCATTATTTGAGAAGAAAGGCCCTTGGTCTAGCAATGTTTATATGCCCCAGTACAGGGGAATGCCAGGGCCAAGTAGTGGGAGTGGGAGGGTAGGGGAGCAGGGTGGGGGGAGGACTTTTGGGATAACACTTGAAATGTAAATGAAGACATTCTCTAATAATAATAATAAAAAAAAGAAAGTAAAGGTGGGATGACAGACGGCAAAAAAAAAAAGGAATTCCAAAATTAAATAAAATGGAGAAATTATACTAAAAAAATATTTCTTTTTCATGGTCCTCTCAACTTTAAATACCTCAGTAGCTAAAGGTAATTTGACCTCATTATTCACGAATTTTTAACCAAATAATCTGAAATGCATTGTACTAATTACTCTAATGCCAACAGCCAAGGATCTGTAAAAAATGATTTTACATCGGACTGAGTGATTGAAGCAAGGTCTTCCGATGTGATAGACAAGCCTAGCTACCATGCTACATTCTGAGCCCTACCTGCAATCTTTAGGACAATGTGTATTTGTTTTCAGATAGCATACATTATGATGTCTTTTATGTATGTTTTTCCAATTTGTGTTATCTCTGTAACATTGTTCACAGTTTTCAGCCAAGTTACCTCGTGCCAAAAGGTCTTTATGGGGCTCGTTTTGGAAGTCTGATGTGATTGCAGTGGATTTGTTAGCCCTGCAATAAGGGCATTTTCCCTGAGGATACTTCTCTGCCTCTTGTACCTCAGGATCTCACCGGCTTGGTTTTGGTTCACGGACCATAAGATTTGAGAAGCATGGCTTCAAAATATCATCAAACTATCAAACTCGTTTGGAATCATCGATCCAGTGATTTCTTTAGAAAATAAATGGATTTCTTTCCTAAGCTTCAATTTACAGTTACTCCAGCAAACATCCCTGAAGTTTCTTTTAAAGAATTACTGTTGATAGCCAGGGCTATACAGAGAAACCCCCGTCTCAAAACGAGAAAAAAAGAATCACTGTTGAGACAGCTTTATTATGCAAATATTAGCAGTCTTGTGAAGTGGAAATTTCTTGTTTCTTTGGAGACTCAGTTGTGTCATGTGATGCTTTTGCTGGCAACTATATTATGAGATTGTTTATGAGATGATGTTTTTTCTGAAGCAGAAACATGGGAGGCTATTTTGTTGAGAACAGACACATGGTGTTTTTCTGGAAGCTGGCTGGCAAGAGGACATGTGATATTTAGCTAGAGCAGGTATTTGAGAGAACACTTGATGTTTGGAAGGAGTATAAATATAACCCAACAGTTGATACTGGGTGGCATTAGTTTGCCTTGTCTCTGGTTTCAGGAATGTGTGTATAGTCGCCTCACATCTGGGCAGATTGGCAAAGAATTCAGTTCTCAAGCAAAATCAAGAAACATCTCCAAGGCCCCCTGCCCAGGACTCACTCTTGCTAGACAGCCCAATGTTCGTGAAGCTTCATCAGTTTCCCCAAACAGCACCACCGATGCAACAGATGGATAGGAAGTGTTCAAACATGCTCTAATGAGTGAAGTATCACACTCAAATCATAACTCTAATATATATTTTTTCAAACCAAAACAATACTCATGTAACTTTAAAGGTAATTCGTAGGGCAAAACAAACAGAACTGGATTAACAATAAAGTTTATATTAGACAACACCTATGAATTTTTTATGATGCACATAATATACATCAAGCTCCAAAGTCTTTTATAGAAGATGCAATTAATTACCTAGCTTACAATTCACATATTTCATTCTTTTAAAGTGTGTATCCTGGGACTAGGAATGTGACTCAGTTGTACTATGTTTATATAGCATGTATAAGGCCTTGGGCTCCATGCCCAGTCTGGAAAAGAAAATATGTGTGAGTGTGCGGCTTTTAAGATAGTCTAGAAATAGTGTTATAAGCAGTAATTTTAATCCTTATATAGACCCAATAATTCAGTAAGAGTTGTTACCCATGGCATCTCCTCTTCCATTCTGACTCTACTTGCTTATTTTGAACATCTATTGTCAACAGATACTGGCCATTTACAAACATTTCTTGTATAGTACATTTTCCAGTGTTCATCTACATGTATTTTATACCAGCATTTCCTTGGTTTTGTTGCTAAAATCTATCTACCAGTTGTATATATAATTTTAACCCATGTGGTAATATAATACTGCCATGCTTATTGATGCATGCATCACTTGATGGAGCCCTGTTGATTCTATGAATATAAATTATACATGTGATAAAATGTACACATACTACTCTAAAATTGTAGGTAAGAAAGGATATAAGCATTATAAATATTGTATTTCCGGCGCAGGTCAGCTCACGGACTGCAAAGGGTGAGTGAGCAAATGGCTGAGCAGCGCACCTTTTGGGACAGTCCCAGCTTTGGGCTCTAGACATCCGGGCACCCTCCCCGCCTGAGGAGAGTTCTCTACCTGAGAGGGCTTTCCCTGCCGGAACTTGTGAAAGAGCCATCTTGGGTCCCAGATTGCTCAGAGACCAGTCTGCGCAGGTCAGCTCTCAGACCGCAAAGGGTGAGTAAGCAAACGGCTGAGCAGAGCACCTTTTGGGACAGACCCAGCTTTGGGCTCTAGACATCCAGGCACCCTCCCCATCTGAGGAGAGGTCTCCACCTGGGAGGGCATTCCCTGCCGGAACTTGTAACAGGAACATCTCGAGTCCCAGGTCACTCAGAGACCAGTTTGTTCAGGTCAGCTTATGGACTTCAAAGGGTCCCACAGAGACCAGTCTGTGCAGGTGAGTGTGCAGACCGCAGAGGCAACACATCTTCTAGTACAGGTCCTATAGAGGGTCTTCAACTTTACCTAAGAGGCAGGTTTGAACACCAAAATTCCGTGCACCTTCCCTGCAAAAGGAGAGCTCACCTGCTGAGACTACTCTGACCACTGAGATTCAGGAGAGAGCTGGGCTCCCAGGTCTGCTGACAAAGGCCAACAGAATCAAGATCCAACCAGAGACAATTATAACAACCAACTCCAGAGATTACCAGATGGTGAAAGGCAACCAAGACCACTCACCTTCATCAGAACCCAGAACTCCCACTTCAGCCAGTCCTGGATACCCCAAAACACACGAAAAGCAAGACTCGGATTTAAAATCATATCTTATGGTGCTGGAAGAGGACATTAAGAAGGACATTCAGAAGGACATGAATAACTTACTTAAAGAAATGCAGGAGAACAATGCTAAAGAGGTAAAAGTCCTTAAAGAAGAAACACAAAAATCCTTTAAAGAACTACAGGAAAACACAACCAAACAGGTAATGCAATTGAACAAAATCATCCAGGACCTAAAAAGGGAAATAGAAATAATAAAGAAAACCCAAAGTGAGACAACTTTGGAGATAGAAACCCTAGGAAAGAAATCAGGAAACAGATGTGAGCATCAGCAACAGAATACAAGAGATGGAAGAGAGAATCTCAGGTACAGAAGATTCCATAGAGAACATGGGCACAAGAATCAAAGGAAATGTAAAATGCAAAAAGATTCTAACTCAAAACATCCAGGAAATCCAGGACACAAGGAGAAGACCAAACCTACGGATAATAGGAGTAGATGAAAAAGAAGATTTTCAACTTAAAGGGCCAGCAAATATCTTCAACAAAATAATAGAAGAAAACTTCCCAAACCTAAAGAAAGAGATGCCCATGAACATACAAGAAGCCTACAGAACTCCAAATAGACTGGACCAGAAAAGAAATTCCTCCTGACACATAATAATCAAAACAACAAATGGACTAAATAAAGATAGAATATTAAAAGCAGTAAGGGAAAAAGATCAAGTAACGTATAAAGGCAGGTCTATTAGAATTACACCAGACTTCTCACCAGAGACTATGAAAGAGAGAAGATCCTGGACAGATGTTATACAGACCCTAAGAGAACACAAATGCCAACCCAGGTTACTATATCCAGCAAAATTCTCAATTAACATAGATGGAAAAATCAAAGTATTCCATGATAAAAACCAAATTCACACAATATCTTTCCACGAATCCAGCCCTTCAAAGGATAATAAAGGGAAACCACCAAAACAAGGACGGAAACTATACCCTAGAAAAAAACTAAAAAGTAATCCTTTAACAATCCTAAAAGAAGACAGCCCCAAGAACAGAATCCCAACTTTAACAACAAAAATAAAAGGAAGCAATAACTACTTTTCTTTAATTGCTCTTAACATCAATGGACTCAATTCCCCAATAAAAACACATACACTAATAGACTGGCTAAATAAACAGGACCCAACGTTTTGCTGCTTAGAGGAAACGCACCTTAGGGAAAAAGACAAACACTAACTTAGGGTGAAAGACTGGAAAACAGTTTTGCAAGCAAATGGTCCGAAGAAAAAAGCTGGAGTAGCCATTCTAATGTAGGAAAAAATTAACTTTCAACCCAAAGTTATAAAAAACAGACAAGGAGGGACACTTCATACTCATCAAAGTTAAAATCAACCAAGATGAACTTTCAATTCTGAATATCTATGCTTCGAATAAAAGGGCAGCCACATTCATTAAAGAAACTGTAGTAAAGCTCAAAGCACACATTGTACCTCACACAATAACAGTGGGAGACTTCAACTCCCCACTCTCACCAATGGACAGATCCTGCAAACAGAAACTAAACAGAGACACATGGACACTAACAGAAGTTATGAAACAAATGGATTTAATAGATATCTACAGAAAATTTTATCCTAAAACAAAAGGATATACTTTCTTCTCAGCGCCACATGGTACCTCTTCCAAAATTGACCATATAATTAGTCACAAAACAGGCATCTACAGACACAAAAATATTGAAATTATCTCATGCATCCTATCGGACCACCATGAACTAAGGCTGATCTTCAATAACAACATAAATAATAGAAAGCAAACATTCTCATGGAAACTGAACAACACTCTTCTCAATGATTCCTTAGTCAAGGATGAAATAAAGAAAGAAATTAAAGACTTTTTAGAGGTTAATGAAAATGAAGCAACAACATACCCAAACTTATGGGACACAATGAAGGCAGTCTTAAGAAGAAAAATCGTTGCCCTGAGTTCCTCCAAAAAAGAGCATACATTAGTAACTTGACAGCACAACTATAAGCTCTAGAACTAGAGGAAGCAAATTTACCCAAGAGGAGTAGACAGCAGGAAATAATCAAACTCAGGGCTGAAATCAACCAAGTAGAAACAAAAAGAACTATTCAAAGAATCAACCAAACCAGGAGCTGGTTCTTTGAGAAAATCAACAAGATAGATAAACACTTAGCCAGACTCATTAGAGGGCATAGGGACAGTATCTTAATTAACAAAATCAGAAATGAAAAAGAAGACATAACAACAGAACCTGAGGAAATCCAAAACATCATCAGATCCTACTACAAAAGGCTATACTCAACAAAGCTAGAAAACTTGGAGGAAATGGACAATTTCCTAGACAGATACCAGGTACCAAAGTTAAGCCAGGATCAGATTAACGATCTAAATAGGCCCATTTCCCCTAAAGAAATAGAAGCAGTCATCAATAGTCTCCCAACCAAAAAAAGCCCAGGACCAGATGGGTTTAGTGCAGAGTTCTATCAGACCTTCAAAGAAGACCTAATTCCAATTCTCCTCAAACTATTCCACAAAATAGAGACAGAAGGTACTCTACCCTATTCATTCTAAGAAGCCACAATTACTCTGATACCTAAACCACACAAAGACCCAACAAAGAAAGAGAACTTTAGACCAATGTTCCTTAAGAATATTGATGCAAAAATACTCAATAAAATCCTTGCAAACCAAATCCAAGAACACATCAAAACGATCATCCATCATGACAAAGTGAGCTTAATCCTAGGGATATAGGGATGGTTTAATATACGGAAATCCTTCAAAGTCATCCACTATGTAAACAAACTCAATGACAAAAACCACATCATCATCTCATTAGATGCTGAGAGAGCATTTGAAAAAATTCAACACCCTTTCATGATAAAAGACTTGGAAAGATCAGGAATTCAAGGCCCATACCTAAACACAATGAAAGCAATATACAGCAAAGCAGTAGCCAACATCAAAGTGAATGGGGAGAAGCTAGAAGCAATCCCATAAAAATCAGGGACTAGACAAGGCTGCCCACTTTCTCCCTACCTATTCAATATAGTACTTGAAGTCTTAGCCAGAGCAATTTGACAACAAAAGGATATCAAGAGGATACAAATTGGAAAGGAAGAAATTAAAATATCACTGTTTGCAGATGATATGATAGTATATATTAGGGACCCCAAAAATTCCACCAGAGAACTCCTAAACCTGATAAACAGCTTCAGTGCTGTAGGTGGATATAAAATTAACTCAAACAAATCAATGGACTTTCTCTACACAGAGGATAAATAGGCTGAGAAAGAAATTAGGGAAACAACACCCTTCACAATAGTCACAAATACTATAAAATACTTTGGTGTGACTCTAACTTGGAAATGAAAGATCTGTATGACAAAAACTTCAAGTCTCTAAAGAAAGAAATTGAAGAAGATCTCAGAAGATGGAAAGATCTCCCATGCTCATGGATTGGCAGGATTAATATAGTCAAAATGGCTATCCTGCCAAAACCAATCTACAGATTCAACAAAATCCCCATCAAAATTCCACCTCAATTCTTCACTGAGATAGAAAGGGCAATTTGCAAATTTCTTTGGAATAATAAAAAACCTAGGATAGCAAAAACTATTCTCAACAATAAAAGAATGTCTGGGGGAATCACCATGTCTCACATTAAGCTGTACTACAGAGTAATTGTGATAAAAAACTGCATGGTACTGATACAGCAACAGACAGATAGTTCAATGGAATAGAATTGAAGACTCAGAAATGAATCCACACACCTATGGTCACTTGATCTTTGACAAGGAACTAAAACCATCCAGTGGAAAAAGGACAGCATTTTGAACAAATGGTGTTGGCACAACTGGCTGTTATCATGTAGAAGAATGGGAATTGACCCATTCTTATCTCCTTGTACAAAGCTCAAGTCTAAGTGGATCAAAGACCTCCACATAAAACCAGAGACACTGAAATTTATAGAGGAGAATGTGCGGTTAAGCCTCGAAGATATGGGCACAGGGAAACATTCCTAAAGAGAACAGCAATGGCCTGTGTAGTAATATCAAGAATTGACAAATGGGACCTTATAAAATTGCAAAGCTTCTGTAAGGCAAAAGACACAGCAAGACAAAAAGGCCACAAACAGATTGGGAAAGGATTTTTACCAATGCTAAATCGGATAGGGGACTAATATCCAACATCTACAAAGAGCTAAAGAAGCAGGACTCCACAAAAACTAATAACCCCATTAAAAATGGGGTACAGAGCTAAACAAAGAATTCTCACCTGAGGAACTCCAAATGGCTGAGAAACATCTGAAAAAATGTTCAACATCCTTAATCATCAGGGAAATGCAAATCAAAACAACACTGAGATTTCATCTCATACCAGTCAGAATGGCTAAGATCAAAAACTTAGGTGACAGCAGATGCTGGCGAGGATGTAGAGAAAGAGGAACACTCCTCCATTGCTGGTGGGATTGCAAACTTGTACAACCACTCTGGAAGTCTGTCTGGCGATATCTCAGAAAATTGAACATAGTACTACCAGAGGATCCAGCAATACCTCTCCTGGGCATATACCCATAAGATGTTCCAACTGGTAAAAAGAACACATGCTCCACTATGTTCCTAGCAGCCTTATTTATAATAGCCAGAAGCTGGAAAGAACCCAGATGTCCCTCAACAGAGGAATGGATACAGAAAATGTGGAACATTTACACAATGGAGTACTATTCTGCTATTAAAAAATGAATTTATAAAATTTTTGGACAAATGGATGTATCTGGAGGGTATAATCCTTAGTGAGGTAACCCAATCACAAAAGAAGTCATTGGATATGTGCTCACTGATAAATGGAAATTAGCCCAGAAACTTAGAATACCCAAGATACAATTTGCAAAACACAAGAAAATCAAGAAAGCAGACCAGAGCGTGTATACTTCATTCCTCCTTTGAATAGGCAACAAAATACCCATGAAAGGAGTTACAGAGACAAAGTGTAGACTAAGAGGAAAGGATGGACCATACAGAGACTACCCCATCGGGGAATCCATCCCATAATCAGTCACTAAACTCAGACACTATTGCATAGAACAGCAAGTGTTTACTGAAGGGACCCTGATATAGAGGTCTCGTACAAAAGTGGATGCTCGTAGTCATCTATATGATGGAACACAAGGCCACACAATGGAGAAGCTACAGATAAAACCCCAGGAGCTGAAGGGTCTGCAACCCTAGAAGAGGAACAACAATATGAACTAACCAGAACCCCTAGAACTCGTGTCTCTAGCTCCATATGTAGCAGAAGATGGCCTAGTTGGCCATCATTGGGAGGAGAGGTCCCTTGGTATTGCAATCTTTATATGCCCCAATACAGGGGAACGCCAGGGCCAAGAAGTGGGAGTGAATGGGCAGGGGAGCTGGGCAGTGGGAGGGGGGAGGGAAATTTCGGGATAGCATTTGAAATGTAAATTAAGAAATTATTTAATTATAAAAAAAAAAGAAAAGAAAAAATTGTATTTTCTATGGCTATTTTATATGTTAAATAAAGAATGTTGTAGAAAGAGGAGCAATATGATTAATAATAGATTCTGCTTTATAGCATATATTTTTGTATAGTTTTCAGGCATTATAAAATTGAGTAAATCTACTGACTTTACAGGACAGGCAGTTTCCATATTTAATTTCCAACAAACTTGAAGGAAAACACAATTTAGTCATTATATTTTAGATCATTAAATATAATTTCAAAGACAAACCACCACACTTCTTGTTATACAACTTAGTATATGTTCAAACATTTAAATAGCAGTGAGCAATAAAAATCCTTTCCTCTGCTCATCTACTTACTTAAAAGCATAAGCATTCTTAGGGTTTCATTTGCAAAATCCCCACAGAATTAATATTGAGTGTAAAAGTGCTGTCACTCAAATAGCCATCAACTATAATAAGAATTATTCATCTGTACGATAAAATTTGCTGTATACAACTTGAAACAAGATATAACAATTTTGCATTTAAATATTATTGTTCCCCAAAGAGTGAAAATATTTCTCACAATGGACTACTAATGATAAACTTTTTAAATTAAACAAAATATGCTAATAAGCAGTTTACATTTTTCTTTAGGGATTACTTTGAGCAAAAAGATTTAATGATGATAATGATGAAAATTGCAACTTAGGATACAATTACAAAATTAACTTAATGCAACTTATACTTAATGTGTTTTATACAAAGTGGATTTTCCTGACAATATCTTTGAACATTAAAAAATATTCATCTAGCTTTTGTCATGTAGTATGATTGTGTACCTGGCATCCATGCCTACTGTGCTGTGACTGCATGTGTGATGCATGTTCGCATGCACACACACACACACACACACACACACACACACTTTTTCTTATTAAATATTTTCTTCATTTACATTTCAAATGCTATCCCAAAAGTTCCCTATACCCTCCCCCCACCCTGCTTCCCTACCCACCCACTCCCACTTCTTGGGCCTGGTGTTTCCCTGTACTGGGGCATATAAAGTTTGCTAGACCAAGGGGACTCTTTTCCCAATCATGGCCAACTAGGCCATCTTCTGCTACATATGCAGCTAGAGACACGAGCTCTGAGGGTACTGATTAGTTCATATTGTTGTTCTACCTATAGGTTTGCAGACCCTTCAGCTCTTTGGTACTTTCTCTAGTTTCTATATTGGGGGCCCTGTGTTCCATCCTATAGATGATTGTGAGCATCCACTTCTGTATTTGCCAGGCACTGGCAAAGCCTCACAGGAGACTGCTATATCAGGGTACCTTCAGTAAAATCTTGCTGGCATATTCAATAGTGTCTGTGTTTGGGCACACACACACTTTAAAAATAAATAAATGGCCAGGTGCTAGTGGCACATGACTTTAATCACAGGATGTGGGTGCAGAAACATGCAGATGTCTGAATTTGAGGCCAGCCTAGTCTACAGAATGACTTTTATTGAATTTCATTTAATTCTTTATTTTTGCTTTAACCCTGTAGCCATTCAGTATTGATTTCTTCAGTTTCCAAGAGTTTGTAAGCCTTCTGTTGTTTTTGTTGAAATCCAACTTTCATCTGTGGTAATACTGAAGGATTCAGGATTAACTCAAATAAATCAGTAGCTCCCTTACATCCAAATAACAAATGTGCTGAGAAAGAAAGCAGAGAAGCAATACCCTTAACAGTAGCCACGAATAATATACACTATCTTGAGGTAACTCTGTCCAAGCAAGTTTGTTTTTATCTTTATGATAAAAACATCATGTTTTTGAAGAAAGAAATTGAAGAACATGTCAGAAGATAGGAAGATCTCCAATTCTCATAGATCTGTAAGATTAACATAATAAACGTGTCTATCTTATCAAAAGATAATCTCCAGATTCAAAACAATCCTCATCAAAATTCCAACACAGCACTTTACAGACCTTGAAAGAGCAATATTTAACTTCATTTTTATAAAAGCTAGGAAAGCTACAAAGTTCTATACAATAAAACAACATGTGGAAATAACATTATCCCTGATTTCAAGCTGTACTACAGAGCAATAGTCATAAAACCTGAAAGGTATTGATATAAAAACAGACTTTGAATTGAAGAACCAAAAATAATTCCTCATATCAGTGAACAACTGATTTTTGATAAAGAAGTCGGAAAATACAATATTAAAAAAGTAAGAATCTTCAAGAACTGGTGCTGGTCTCAATTGATGTCAATATATAGAAGAATGCAAATAGATCCATATCTATCACCCTGTATAAAACTAAAGTCCAAGTAGATCAAAGACCTCACCGTAAAATCAGAATCACTGAACCAGATAGACGAGAGTGTGGGGAATGGCCTTGAATTCATTGGCACAGGAGACAACTTTCTGAACAGAATACCAATAGCACAGGAACTAAAATCAACCATTAAAAAATGAGACCTCATGAAACTGAAAACTTTCTGTAAGGCAAACTAAAATATCAATAGGATAGAAAGGCAGCCTACAGAATGTGAAAAGACTTTCAGTGACTCCACATCTGCCACATGGTTAATATCCAAAAGACATAAAGAATTCAAGAAATTGTACAACAATAAACTAAATAATCCAATTAAAAATAAGGTGTAGAGATAAACAGAGATTTCTCAACAGAGGAATCTTAAATGACTGAGACACACTTAAGGAAATGCTCAGTACCCTTAGCCATCAGGAAAATGCAAATCAAAATGGCTTTGAAATTCTGTCTTACACCTGTCAAAATGGGTAAAATCAAAAAAGACAACACTGGCTGAAACGAATATGGAACAAAGGGGAAACTTCTCCATTGCTGGTGGGAGTGCAAACTTTTACAACCACTTGGAAATCAATATGCCAGTTTCTCAGAAAATTGGAAATTGATCAACCAAAGTACTCAGATATAACATTATAGGCACATACTCAAATTATGATCCATCTTACAACAAGGGCACTTGATTAACTATGTTCATAGCAGCTTTATTCATAGTAGCTAGAAACTAGAAATAACCTAGATGTCCCTCAAATGAAGAATGAATTTTTAAAAATGTGGTACACTTTCATAGTGGAGTTTTATACACCTGTCAAAAAAGAGATAATGATATTTCTTGGCAATGGATGGAACTAGAAAAACAATCATCCTGAGTGAGGTACTTCAAACTTAGAAGGACAAAAATGGTATGAACTCACTTATAAGTGGATATTATCTGTAAAATAATTCAAACACCCACAGAAGCTTAAGGAGGGCTTAAGGGAGAATTCATGGATCTTCCTGGAAAGAGAAAATAGAATAGATTTTGTGGTTGAACTGGGGGATGGAAGTGAGAGTAGGACTAGGATAGATCAGGTTGTGTGGATTGATGTGGATAATACTGGAGGAGATGACTGGAACATTTCTGAGCGATGTAGAAACTTAGTTTAATGGAAAATCCATGGACTCTACAAAGGTAGCACTATCAATGACTCTTAGTACTGGGAACACAGCGACTGAACAGGCCATTTTCTATAACCAGGCAAGGCCTAAAGTGCAGGTATTGCCTCAAACCTATAACCTATATTTTTTCATCCTTTCAGGATATGCTAGCATATCCAGATCCCAGCATAATTGTCATTAGAGACGAAAGAAACTTCATCCTCCAGCTGATGGAAACAGAGGCGGAGTCCCATAATTAAACATTAGATGGAACTCTAGGAGTCTTGTGGAAGAGGCAGAGGAAAGATTGAAGGAGACAGAAGGACCAGGAACAACTCGGAATATCACCCACAGAATCAAAAAGGACTCAAGTTGGCTCACAGAAATCAGGAAGCTTGTATGGGTGTGGCCTTGGTCCTCTGAATACATGTTATGGTTGTATGGCTTGGATTTATTGTGGGATTTCTAACAGTGACAGTGGGGTTGTTTCTGAGTCTTTTGCTTGTTTTTTAATCCTTTTCCTTTGACTGGGTTTCCTTGTCCAGCCTTGATGTGAGAATGTGCCTGATCTTAGTATATAGCTTATTATGAGGTGCTTGGTTGATGTCACTGAAAGTCCTGTTCTTTTCTGAGGGAGGTAAAGTGGGGGTGGATTTGGTCAAAGAGAAGGTGGGAACTTGGGCATGGGGGAGGGAGAAGGAAAAGTGCAGTCAAGATGTAACATATGATAGAAGAATAAATATTTCAAAAATGTGACACTGAACACTGTAGAATGCATGCACATAAGAGAACATTGTTTTGTTGCCATGCCAATTCTGTGAAGAAAGCAGAGTACGGTCCCTATGCTGAAACAGGAAACATGAATACTGTATACAGAAAGCAGAGTACAGTACCTATGCTGAAATAGGAAACATGAATATTGTATACAGAAAGAACATTGTCAAAACACAGTTCTTTCATTTCTAAAACGTTGAAACATGTAAATACTCCAACAAACTGTTATTCAATCAGCAAACCTGTCTGAAAATTCAACTCTTTTTCAGATCAGTTGTTGTTGTGTGTATGGGAAAGTGTGAAATAAGTAAAACTGTTTGTTCTAATTTCATTTTTACTCTTTTGAGCTTTCATGTGGCCCATAGTGGCCTCAACCTACTTATATGACCAAAACCGACCAACTACTCTCCTAATTTCTTTCCTTCCTTCCTTCCACCTTTAAAACAATTATGGGCAGGTGTCACTAAGTAGCCCTGATAGACCTGAATTTTTCATTGCCTTTCTTGTTTCAGACTCTGGAACACACAAAATAATGAGTTTCAATATGACATTTTCACGAATTCTTTATTCTTATTCAGCATTGTCAACTGATATGAATGAGAAACAGGAGGTTAAGATATGATAGTAATAATCCCATATAAATTATATGATATGTATTACTTGAGGCCTATCACAAAAAGACAGGACAATGGGGAGATTTTATTAAACTTAGGCCCAAATTTTCTCTCTTCCTGCTTTGGTTTACACTTAGTTCATGCTGTCTCCCTTCCCTGCCCTATACCTCTTAGGCACCAGCATTCCACATAGAAATTTTTGTGCTCATTATTACAGAAGCCTTAGGAAAACCCTGATTACATGGACTGAGGAAGTAGCCAATTATAGAATCTTGTTTGTGTTGCAGGCTACTACCCACTTGGTTCTCAAACAACCGGTTCACTATTTTCTTCATTACCTAACTCCTCTGCTCCAAGATTACTCAATTTTGCACACAGTATCTCTTCTGCCCTACTTTGTAGAGTAAATTATGTGATTTGCTTAGTCCATCACTAAGGGAATCCAGAACAGGAGCTCAAGGCAGGAACCTGGAGACAGAATTAGAAATAAAGACGATAAAGAAACACTGTCTTTCTGCTGGCCCTCAGGGAATACCTTTTCCCCACCCAATACCCAATCATGTTCCCCTCTTTGCCCTCCAATCCCCTTTCCTTCCCAGGTCCCTCCCTCCCCACTTCTGATTGCTTTTTTCTCCCTCCCACGTGGGACTGAGGTGTCCTCCCTTGGGCCCTTCAGCTTGTTGGCCTTTTTGAGTTCTGTGGACTTTATCTTGGGTATTCACTGTTTTTTTTTTAAATAAACATCCATTTATTAGTGAGTACATGTGTGTCCTTTTGGGCCTGAGTTACCTCACTAAGGATGATATTTTCTAGTTCGATCCGTTTGCGTGCAAAACTCAGGATGTCCTCATTCTTAATAGGTGAGTAGTACTCCGTTGTGTAAACAAACCATATTTTCTATATCCATTCTTCTGTTGTGCAACATCTGGGTTGTTTCCAGCTTTGGCTTTCACAAATAAGGCTGCTATGAACATAGTGAAAGGCATGCCCCTGTGGCATGGTAGGGCCTCTTTTGGGTATATTCTCAAGAGTGGTATAGCTAAGGCTTCAGGTAATTCTAATTCCAATTTTCTGAGAAACCTCCAGATTGATTTGAAACATGCAGCCTCGGGAGGTAGGGGATTTGCAGAACCCTCCAGAACATACCCGAGACCTGGGAGGTAAGAGAGTCTCAGGACTCAAAGAGAGGAACCTTAGATGACATGCCCTGCACCGGGGAAAGGGAACTTTTAGAGCCCACATCCAGCAGAAAGACAGGGCATCAACTGAGAAGTAGGGTTGCCATCCCACAATTAAATCTCTGACCCACAATTGTTACTGTCTGAAAGAACTTCAGAGATGGACACGGGGAAGAACCTGAGGAAAAGAAGGTCCAGTGACAGGCTCAAAGTAAGATCCAGCTCATGGGGAGACCCCAAGGCCTGACACTATTACTGATGCTGTGGTGTGCTTACAAACAGTGACCTATCATGACTGTTCTCTAAAAGACCCAAGAAGCAGCTGAAAGAGTCAGATGCAGATATTTGCACCCAACCAATGGGTGGAAGGTTCCATTCCCTGTGGTTGAATTAGGGGGAAGCTGGAAGAAGCTGAGGAGGAGGCCACCCTGTAGGAGGACCAGCAGTCTTAATTAACCTGGAACCCTGAGATCTCTCAGATATTAGAACACCAACCAGGCAGCATACACCAGCTGATACGAGGCCCCCAACACATATACAGCAGAGGACTGCCAGGTCTGGGTTTAGTCAGAGAAGATATACTTAACCCTCAAGAGACTGGAGGCCCCAGGGAGTTTAGAGGTCTGGTGGGGTGGGGTTATCCTCATGGAGACAGGAGAATGGGGAGGAGGTATGGGATGTGGAACAGGCAGAGGGTGGACTCGGAGGGGAATACAATCTGGAGTTCAAAATAAAAATGAAATAAAATAAAAGTTATAAAATTGAAAAAAATTAAAAAGAAAAAACCGTCAAGTCAAAAATTGAAGCTAATAAGTATGATATCTACATAGGTTCTAGTCTTCACCTTATTCTACTGAGACAAATCCTCTCTGAGAGAACCATCACTTCCTTATTACCTGGCATTTGCTCCTCAGATTAGAAGCACCTGCCCTTCCTTAGACATGAAGATCCTCTGATTTCATCTCCTTTCTTGATCTTTTCACTAGAGAAGTGGACTTGTTTAGATTTGTGGGTTTTCTATGGTGGTAGAGTTGGAAGGGCAGAGGATGTATGAAGGGATTGGGAGGTGAGTGCAACTAGGGTACATGATGTGAAAATCACAAAAAATAAATTAACAGTTTTTTTTTAATCAAAGATTTTAAAATTTATTATTTTTTTATTTATTCGATAATTTCTTCATTTACATTACAAGTGCTATCCCAAAAGTCCCATATACCCTTCCCCCGCCCTGCTCCCCTACCCACCCACTCCCACTACTTGGCCCTGGCATTGCCCTGTACTGGGGCTTATAAACATTGCTAGACCTAGGACCTTTCTTCCCCAGTAATGGCCAACAAGGCCAACTTCTAATACATATGCTGCTAGAGATGTGAGCTCTGGGGGTTCTGATTAGTTCATATTGTTGTTCCATCTATAGGGTTGCAGACCCCTACAGCTCTTGGGTTCTCTCTCTGGCTCCTACGTTGGGGACCCTATGTTCTGCCCTATAGATGATTGTTGGCATCCACTTCTGTATTTGTCAGGGACTGTCAAAGCCTCTCAGGAGAAAGCTATATCAGGGTCCTTTCAGCAATGTCCTGCTGGCATATGCAGTAGTGTCTGCATTTGGTGGCTGATTATGTGATGGACCACCTGGGTGGGGCACTCTCTGGATGGTCCATCCTTTCATTTTTAAAAGGTTTTTAAAAACTCAACATTCCTGTCAATGCAGGTGATACTTAATGGGTAAAACAGTATCTATTTAGATCAAACTGATTCATTTTCCTTTCCTATACCCTTGAATAGGTATTCAAGCTTGTGTTGTTTCCCTAGGTCATGTGGAGGTAAGTAAGTGTTTCCTCACACTTCCTGGATGATTCTACCTTCAGTTTCACAAGCAGAGCTATTTTAGAAGCTAATCAAGGACAAAAATGATGCCATATATTAGCAGTTTCTAGGAATCAGACCTACCACAGCTCATCAAAAGCTTTGAGTCTGACTCCAGCCCTTTCATTGCCATAGCTCCAATGACTGCAGTATTTGAATCAAAACTCACACACAGAGTCTGTGAAAACACAGAGTCTGAGGATATCAGCTTGTCCATTTGTCACCTGTACACTGTGTGAGTGGACTGTCACCCCTTTTCTGATGGTGCAACTTCTCAGCAGGAAGCCACAGCACATACTGTGTGCATGCTAGCATTGCAGAAGATTAGCTTTAGCTAATTTGGCTTTAGCATGCTAATATAATGTAACCTTTCAATCAATGGTTTTCATCAAAGTTAGTCAAGCCATCAGTGTCAGCCATATTAGAACCCTTCCCTTGAAACTTGCATTATAAATTAAAGTCTATTCACAAACTAGATAGTCATCCCAAATGTTGAAAATTCCAAAGGAATTATAGTCCATCTTAGGTGATGAATGTGGCAATTGAGAAAAGTGGGGAAGAGTGGCAGAGAGGGAGGGAGGGAGAGAGGGAGGGAGAGAGGAGGAGAAAGGAGATAGGGGAAATGAGAGAGAGTGAAGAGAGGAGAAAGGAGAGGGAGAGGGAAGAGAAAAAGAGAGGTAGAAGAGAAAGGGAAGGAGACAGAAGGGTAGAGTGGTGACAAAGTGGGAGAGAGAAGAGAGAAGGAGGAAGAGAAGAGAAAAGGAGAATAGGATAGAAGACTTGAGGGTAGGAGAAGGAAGAGAGGAGAGAAGAGGAGAGGAAGATAGGGAGATGAGTCAAACGTAAATAGATGCACACAGAATTAAATCACCATAAAATGGGAAAAGGTGATTTTTCAGTCTCCCAAAATGTAATGGGCTATGCTTAGAGCTTCTCTGAAGCTTTGCTACTCTAACTCTTCTTGTCTTGAAATGCTGTCAGAACTCCACAGTGCATTCACTTCTGTCAATTTGATCCCTTGGCTTTCTTCTTTAAAAATAACAAAAGTTTGTTTTCTGAAGAAAATATCCTTTCAGGAAACTTCATGGAAATAACTTTTTAAAGATTACCTGGGAATCCATCCCATAATCAGCCACCAAATCCAGACACTATTGCATAGGACAGCAAAAGTTTGCTGAAGGGACCCTGATATAACTGTCTCGCATGAGGCTATGCCAGTGCCTGGCAAATACAGAAGGGGATGCTCATAGTCATCTATAGGATGGAACACAGGGCTCCCAATGGAGAAGCTAGAGAAAGTACCTAAGGAGCTGAAGGGGTCTGCAACCCTATAAGAGATACAACAATACGAACTAACCAGTACCCGCAGAGCTCGTGTCTCTAGCTGCATATGTAACAGAAGATGGTCTAGTCGGCCATCATTGTGAAGAGAGGCCCTTTGGTCTAGCAAACTTTATATGCCACAATACAGGGGAACACCAGGACCAAGAAGTGGGAGTAGGTGGGTAGGGGAGCAGGGCGGGGGGGGAGGGTATAGGGAACTTTCGAGATAGCATTTGAAATATAAATTTAAAAAATATCTAATAAAAATTATGTAAAAAAGATGACCAGTTATTATTATTATTATTATTATTATTATTATTATTATTATTATTAAAGTTAAGTGTAGTTTAGTTTTTCAGTTAAAACTTCATTAGAGGAAACTAATTGCAGGTAGCTTCATGGTTAGGGATAGGGGCATGTGTTTACTTTTCCTTTCAGGTCACGAACCCCATATTTTGCACCAGCATATGTTGCACCCAGACCTCTCTTCTAGTTTGAAGGGTGTTGTGTTTACCTTCCTCATTCAATGGCATGCACAGAACCTTCAAGTGCCATGAATACTGATGTAAGTGTGAACATTCTAGGTAAACACCAGCTCGACTTCTCCATGTTCAATGAGTTCTGTAGATGTTGTCTTCAGCAATAGGGCCTTAGCATCAATTAGTGGAGAGTCACCAATAGTGTCAGCAGTAGCCTAGGTTGTTTTGGTGTTCTCATGGGATCATGTGACCAACAACTCAATATGTAAATCATTTCTGATCTGGAATTTCATTTGATGACAAGGTTTGTCCAGTTGTGCCTGGGTCTCCCCCTTTATTTGGCAAATTGATTGCTTTCATATACATGTATATTATAGAAAGCTGCTGGCATATGCTATAGTGTCTATGTTTGGTGGCTGATTGTAGGATGGATCCCTGGCAGCCGCAGTCGTTGGGTCCATCCTTTGGATTCAGCTTCACACATGATCTCTTTAACTCTTTCAATGTGCGCTTTGTTCTTAATTCTAGGAAGAGGTAACGTGTCCACATTTTGATCTTCCTTCTTCTTGAGTATCATGTGTTTAGTAAATTGTATCTTGGGTAGTCTTGGTTTCCGGGCTAATATCCACATATCAGTGAGTACATGTTATGTGAGTTCTTTTGTGAATGGGTTACTTCACTCAGGATGATGGCCTCCAGATCCATCCATTTGCCTAGGAATTTCATATATTTATTGTTTTTAATAGCTGAGTAGTACTCCATTGTATGCCAGCAAGATGGTGCTGAAAGGGCCAGGATATAGCTGTCTCATGGGAGACTGTACCAATGCCTGGCAAACATGGAAGTGGAAGCTCACAGTCAGCTATTAGATGGAACACAGGGTTCCCAAGGAAGAAGGAGCTAGAGAAAGTACCCAAGGAGCTGAAGGGGTCTTCAACCCTATAGGTGGAAGAATAACCATGAACTAACTAGTACCCCCTGAGCGCATGTCTCTAGCTGCATATATAGAAGAGGATGGCCTAGTTGGCCATCAGTGGGAAGAGAGGCCCCTTGGTCATGCAGACTTTATATGCCCCACTACAGGGGAACGCCAGGGCCAAGATGTGGTAGCGGGTAGGTAGGGGAGCAGGGCCGGGAGGGGGGAGGGTATAGGGAACTTTCTGGATAACACTTGAAATGTAAATGAAGAAAATATCTAATAAAAGTTGAAAAAAAAAAGAAAGCTGCTACTGTATTAGGTTTGCTTATGACACCTCAAATGGTCCTTGGGTTTAGTTTCCCCTCCTCGTATTCCCTTCCTTGTCCCCTCCCCTCTCCCTGCTCATTTGATCCTTCCATTCTAGTCTCTCCACCTCATACAACCATAACTATTATTTCTGTTTCCTTTTCTGAGGTAGATCCATCCCCTCCCAATTCCCTAACCTCTGCGGTTATACAGACTATAGCTTGTTTGTCCCTTTCTTAACAGCTAACACCCACACATAAGCAAATACATACCATAGTGTCTTTCTGGGACCTCACTCCAAATGATTATTTTCTAGTCCCTTCCATTTCTCTGTAGATTTTATGATTTCATTTTTAAAGGGTTATGTAATATGCTGTTGTATAAATATCACTTTTCCTTCATCAATTTATTTATAGAAACATCTATGTTGGCTCCAATTTCTGGCAATTATAAATAGAACAACAATGAACATAGTTAAGCAAGTGTCTCAGTAGTACTAGAATAAAGGATCCTTTAGGTATATGCCCACGAATGGTATATCTGTATCTTGAGGCAGAAGTCCCATCTCTCTGTGGAACCACCACATTGATTTCTATTATGACTGTGCATGTTTTCACTCTCACAAACGCTGGAGGAGTGTTTAGTTCATTTTACTACACATCCTCACCAGCTGACATTTGTCTTATTGATCTTGTCAATTTTGACTGATATAAGATGAAATCCCAAAGTAGTTTTCATTTAAATTTCCCTGATGTCTAAAAGTGTTAAACATTACTTTAAGTGTTTCTTGACATTTGAATTTTCTCTGTTGATATTTCTCTGTTTAGATTTATACCTCACTTTTAAAATTATGTTGTTTTTCTGATGTTCTGGGTTTTTCTTTAGTTCTTTATATATTTTGGATTATGACACTTCTAATGGATGTTTAGTTGGTTTTTTTAAAAAAAGTTGCCCATTCTGTAGCCTGTCACTTTGTCCAAATGTTATCAGTCTTCTGAAACAAAATCTTTTCTTGTGCCAATGGGTTCAAGACTCTTCACCACTTTCTTTTCAGTCAGGGTTAGTGAATCTGGTCACTTTACGCATTTGGAGTTGAGCTTTGTGTAGGGTAATAAGTGTGGATCGATTTGCATTCTCTTGCATTAAGACATCCAGTTTGACCAGCACCATTTTTTAAGATGCTGATTTTCTTCCATTATGTATTTCTGGTGGCCTGATGAGATATCAGATGTCCATAGGTATAAGGACTTAGGAAATAACATCCCAACAAGGCTAAATAAATAATATTCTTTCATTCATATACTGAAGTGTCTTCTTTCCAAGTCATTATTTTGTGTCTCTTGAAAAATCTATGGCTTAATGCACTATGAGTTCAGTAATTAATGAACACATGGGTAGAGAAATATGTATATGCAAAAACAATGTGCATTGCTGAAAGATGACCTAGCCATGAGGGACATAGTTGTACCATATCCCGGAAAGAGACCATGCCCTACATTGATTGAGGAAAACTTTAGAAGGAGTGGAGTTAGAGTTGTATGTAACAAATTGTTGTGATTGGGACATCTTGCACCAAAGAGAAATGTTTTCTTAGTTGAGAAAGTGTGCTTACACCTTTAAGGTTCAGTAGAGATAACACAAAAGCACAGGTTTATGAAAAGAAAAGGATTGAAAATACTGTGATTAAACAGGCAGGTTAACACATCTTTCAGACATCTCAAGTTAGTGTAGATTTTACTCTGTTAGCCATAAGAAATAAGTAATGATTTTTAGCAAGGGAGTACTCTTTTAGGAGTGAGTCAGAGGTACTGGATAAAGTACAGGGTTGGAGTGTAGGAAATTCAGAATACAGTCAGAAACTATTTCAATGGCCCACTGATAGCAACAGGACTACAGATAGGCAGGATTTCCTTTGGAAATATTTTGAGATTTTTCAGTGTCATTAAGGAAGAGCCAGGTTTCATTCCATGTGAAACAGCCAAAGTGTTTCAGTCTAAGGAAGGCAGGATGGTTGTTCCTCAGAGACAGAACCCGGGAAGTCAACTGTGATTGATCTGGGAGGTTGTGTGTCAGAGCAGAGCCAATAAAGACTGTCTGGACAAAGTATTAATAGCACTACAGAGGGACATAGGAGAAAACAGATTTCTCCTCTAATAGATGAGATTAAAAGGTACATGAAAGGATTCAAGAAGCATAAGTGATTATTAGCCTAAAGTCACACAATGCAAACCATGTTATTAACATTGATTGATGATCTACAGGTTTCCAGGAATATTTGTTCTGGGAATCATACTTGAATACTAACTAATTCTACTTTTATATATCTATAGAAGTTGAAAACATTTCTAAAGAGACCTTGTAGAACTAGTCTCTTTTCTGGTGCTTTGATAATTTTTTAAAATTAGTTTCACAATTATGTTGTTTTTAATCCTATTTACTGGAAATAAACACAAACATAGCATCAAAGTGTGTTTTAATAGGAGTGGCGATTCACTGACTATTATCTCCCTCTCTTCAAGTAAATAGATAGAATAAAGTCATTTCTGGCCGCTAATAAATAATTCATTCCACAAAATTACTAGGCATCAGAGCAACTATATACTTTGACATTGTGGCAAAAATTAATGGAATGAAACTACTTGAATCCAGCCTCAGGTTATATATCTTGTTAATATATGACTACTTGTTTGGATAAATATGTCTGGAGTATAAGAGTAAAAGGCTAATAACCATTTACTCATATTGTATAAACGCCAGAATCATGTGAGTTATTTTGTGATTGGTTTACCTTACTCAGGATGATATCCTCCAGATACATCCATTTCCTATGAATTTCATAAATTCATTGTTTTTAATAGCTGAGTAGTACTCCATTGTGTAAATATACCACATTTTCTGTATCCATTCCTTTGTTGAGGGACATCTGGGTTCTTTCCAGCTTCTGGCTATTATAAATAAGGCTGCTATGAACATAGTGGAAGATGTGTCCTTATTACAAGTTGGAGCATCTTCTGGATATGCTTGGCAGAGGTATTGCTGAATCTTCCAGTAGTACTATGTTCGATTTTCTGAGGAACTGCCAAACTGATTTTCAGAGTGTTTGTACCAGCTTGCAATCCAACCAGCAATGGAGGAATTTTCCTCTTTCTCTACATCCTCACCAGCATCTTCTGTCAACTGAGTTTTTGAACTTAGCCAATCTGCCTGGTGTGAGGTGGAATTTCAGGGTTGTTTTGATTTGCATTTCCCTGATGATTAAGGATGTTGACTGATAAGTGGATATTAGTCCAAAAAGTTAGAATACCCAAGATACAATTTGCAAAACACATGAAACTCAAGAAGAAGGAAGAACAAAGTGTGGATACTTCGTTCCTCCTTAGAATGGGGAAGAAAATACCCATGGAAGGAGTTAAAGAGTTTGGAGCTGAGTTGGAAGGAATGAACATCCAGAGACTGCCTCACCCAGGGATTCATCCCATAATCAGTCACCAAGCCCAGACACTATTGCATATGCCAACAAGATTTTGCTAAAAGAACCGTGATATAGCTGTCTCTTGTGAGGCTATGCCAGTGCCTGGCAAATACAGAAGTGGATGCTGACAGTAAGTACCCAAGGAGCTGAAGGGATCTGCAACCCTATAGGTGGAAAAACAATATGAACTAACCAGTACCCTCAGAGCTTATGTCTGTAGTTACATATGTTGCAGAAGATGGCCTACTCGGCCATCATTGGGAGCAGAGGCCCTTGGTCTTGCAAAGATTATATGCCCCAGTACGGAGGAATGCCAGGGCCAGGAAGTGGTAGTGGGTGGGTTGGGAAGCAGGGAGAGGGAAGGGTATAAGGAATTTTCGGGATAGCATTTGAAATGTAAATGAAGGGAATATCTAATAAAATTTTGTTTAAAAAAATAAATGACAGAATCAAGAATTGTATGACATTCACATAATTATGAAACAAATTTATTGTAATTCATATAATTAATTACGCTGAGTAAGAAATAAATTCCAAACAGCCAATTTGTAAGGAAAGGAAAGGATTAATCTCATACTTACTTTAATATGAGTTATTTATCTGTGATGTATACTATGCCTCAGAAACTAGTGTGGATATGATTCATTCTTTATGAGAACTTATGAACAAATAATGTGGTAAGAGTATAAATACCATTTAAATTAATATTCGTGTTTAATGGATGTATTTGTGCTTGCATACATGCATACATGTGTATGTTCATCTCTGTGTGTTTATATTTGTGTATGTCAATGTGTGTGCTTACATCATTGTACATATGTACATGTGGAGAGTAGATATTGATTTCAAGTATTTTCTGTGATCAGCTATCATTATTATTTCTTCAGACATGCTGTTACAAAAAGCATTCATTTTATCATTGAGCTCTAGAGATTTGACTGTCTTTGCCTCTTTCTCTACCCTTATTGATGTGGTTCTAAACAAACACTTCAGTGTTGAGGGACTAAGGAACCTGAACTCAGGTCTCCATACTAATGTAGCAAATACTTAATTGACTGCACCATACCCCTATCCCTAATTTTATTTTAGCTATTTTCAAATTGATTCTCCAAGTTTCAAATCTGAAGAGTGCATTAAATAAAAGAAGCATATATGTCTTAATCTATTAAAATTACGAAAAAGAGGACAAAAACTAAAGGATAGATCACAGATTACAGAATGTTGGATGCAGAGAGAACGTGCCAGGAAGCTTGGGTCAATCATTTCATTATGCCAATGAAGTGGGGGAATAGTATTGGTGCTAGAACATCTTTAGGGCTTAATGAAGACACAGGATACCAATGCCAAGGTCACTGTACACCTCATGACTTTACCCATTGTTATTTTTGCCCCAGCATGCCTTCTGAAGGATCATTTTTCATCATCTTAAAATGCACCCTTGTTATTGCATTAGCTAGTGCAATGTTAATATCTTATCCTGATATTTTTTTTTAAACACAGGGATACATTACCATTAACTGCAACACAATAATATTTACCAGAAACTTCCTCTTTCCTACATATCCTATGGTAAATAAGCATTATTGCTGAAAACCCAGAATCAGATCAGTGATTTTTAAAGTGAGCTGAATTTATATTGAAATGGGTTTCCTAACAGTTCTTCATTTTTACAACATACAAAGAAATAATTACAAATTTTCATTTCAAATTTAAATATTAAAACACTTTTTTGTATTCAGATAGAACTCAGTTCTAGTGTTTAGTATTTAGCAAGTTCAAAGAAGAGAATGCACAGATGAAAAAAAGTATTCCAGTGCCCCTCCAAGTCTATAAATGTACCCAATTTCCCTGAAAGGAGTCATGGAACTGTTGCCAGCATTTTGACATGCTTCTCCATCTTTATAGATGACTTATCGTAGTTTAGGTAGGTTTGGAATTCAAGCCTCACTTTGATGAATTGGAAATTCATCAAATTCATTGTCAATTTGTGGCTTATTTTCTAAGCTGACAGGGTCTTTTGAATAAATTTTTTTATTATTTAAGTTTTTCTTTAGTTATTATTGTTTTGTACGATAAGGGGGATAATTTTAACTGTTGGCTTAATACAATGGGGAATCACTATAGAAGAGCCTTAATGAGAAAGTATGTTCATTGGGTTGACCTGTGGGTTTGTTTATGTGGGTTTTCTTGATTGTTAATGAATGTAGGGTTCCACAGACCATTGTTGGTGGCACCATTCCCTCTATAGTGTTTCTAAACAGGCTAAAAGAAAAGAAATCTAGGTGAGAACAAGTAAGATTGTATTTTGTTGTTGTTGTTCTTTTGTTTTTTGTTTTTTTCCATTTTTGCTCTTAACTTTTTATATTATATGATTAGCTATTTGATTTCCTGCCTGACTTTCCCAAAATGAAGGACTGTAATTTAGAATTGAAACCGAAATAAATTTTCCTCACCTAAGTTACTTTTAGTCAGGAAATTTACTTAGCAAAAGCAGAACTCATGTCCTAAGAAATATCTGTGTATCATGATGTTGGAGATCATATACATTATTTTCTTTTGGAAGCTTTGCAGTTTTAGATCTTCTGGTTTCAAGATACATCTCAAGTAACATTTATCTATAAAGTAAGATGTGAAGTATGATTATTCTTTCCTATTACTCACTGACCAGTGATCTCAGAATCATTGATTGAAAATATGTTCCCTTTCACCATTGTATGGACTTTTAGTCTTAATAGTAACTGGCTTTTTGCTGAGAGTGCAGTTGTATTTCTGCACTGTATTCTACATGATTGTCATATTTGTTGAACTTTTAGACAATGACATACAATTATGAATGTATTAGATCCTGAACACCATCAATTTGTTTTGTAGGTTAACCCCATCAGATTTTTCTCTTTTGCTATGGATAAATGAATAAAACTATAATTGATAACGGAATTATAAATCCTAATAAAAGTTTATGGCTTTGGAATGTCCATTCTAACTGAACAGAAGTTCACTGAGATGTATAGAAGTTGAGACAAGACAGTTATCTGAATGGCTTCCTAAACCCAATTATGTGATGTTCTTATTTGTGAGTTAATTATATTAAAGTGACTAAATTAAAAGAAAAATTAAAAGAAAGATAAAATAGTGGTGTTGCTTCTGTTGCTGTTTCATTTTTCAAAAATAAAAATGTAAGTTTTGCATTCACTGATAAAGTAAATTTACCAATGTCAATGCTTTTAAATAGGTAAGATTGATTAAGATTACATTTAGCCTGAGGTTCAACTTGGGAAGGATAAATTATTTTTACATTTATGAACTTTCTAAAGCATATATTTTTTATATGTTCTTAGTTTCTCTCAGCAGCATTTTTTATTTTGACCACAAATGCCAAGCTTCTGTAACTATTAGATTTATCAATAAGTATTTCAAGATCTGAAGATCAGTAGTGTATATTACTAAATTTTCATTTCCAATATTTTCTGTAGTTATATTCTATAATTTGGTTAAATTTGATAATTCTTGTAGCTTTTTTATAACTGTTTAAGGATTCCCTCCATGTGTTGTCAAGTTGTTTGCAGATAAAGAATATTACACGATTTTCCCCTACTCTTTGAGGTATTCAATTTTTCCCTGTCATTAAAAAACTATTTATTTTTTAAGACACATTACAGAGAACACATTGTAGCTGAGTCTTTCATAGGACACATTACATAGATTAGACTGCCCTCAAATTCACACAGATCTAACTGCTTTCACCTTCAAAGTACTGGGATTAAACACATGCACCACTACATCTGGCTGTGATTTTTCTAATCTTATTGTTCTGGTTGCATCTTAAAACTATAGAGTAGAATAGAAATAATATTCTTACTTGTAAACTAGAGTCTCCTGAGAGAGGGAACCTATGTTTGTGTATTGCCCCTATTCAATTTGCCTTTGGGAATGGCTTTGGGACTTTTCCTTGAGTAATAATTAATGTAGCAGGATTCAACCCACTTTAGGCAGTAAGACTCCTAGGCAGGTTGTCTTTGGTTGTATATATATAAAAAATGCAAGTTAAGGATCTGTGTGCTATCCCAGACACAAGCTCAATTTTCTGGCCACCATACTCCCACTTTCACCTGGCCTTCTATACCAGGAATATCTGATTTAGACCCTTCCCCTGCCCCAAATGTCCTGCTCTCCATGTCCACCACCCAGGTGCTCAGAGATGTGCACTCCCTTGTGAGTTACATTTTCCAGACCAAGGCTGCACACCAAATGTCCACTGAACCAGAAACATCAAGGGTAGACTCACCTCTCCAATATGTGCTACTTCAGGAAACCAAGAGATAGTCAGATGGCTACAGACCAGTATAAGAACACAATCAACAAAATACAGGGAATTATGGCACCTTCAGTGTACAGGTATCCTACTATAGCAAATTCTGGATATTCTAACACAAAAGAAGCACAATAAAATGACTTTATATCCATTCTTATAAATATGGTAGATATCTTTAAAGAAGAAATGAATAAAAATCTCAAAGAAATAGAGAAAAATACAATAAGACAGGTAAATGCTTTTAAGGAAGAAGTGAATTGGAGTGTTCCGACCCTGTGCCTACATCTACAGCTAGGAGGTGGAGCTGTTCCACAGCCCTCTGTGCTCTGGTCTTGCCAGGAGAGAGATGGTCTCCCAGGAGTGCTGAAACAGGCTTACAGACTCACAGGAGGAACAAGCTCCAGCCAGAGACAGCAAGAACATCTAATACCAGAGACTACCAGATAGTGAAAGGCAAATGCAAGAGGAAATGGGAGATCACCATTTTTTCTCCAGTGTCTCTCTAAGGTGGGTCCACCCAGGAGAACACAGGCTGCAGAAGCAGCAGAACTTCTGGGACAGGGTCCTAAGGGCCTGCAGCTAGGAGGTGGAGCTGATCCTCAGTCCTCTGTGCATCTTCCCTGCTAGAGGAGAGCTTGCCTCCAAGGAGTGCTCTGAACCTGGGACTCTCTAAGGTGGGTCAACTCAGGAAAGCACAGGCAAGAGAAGCATCAGAGCTTCTAGGACAGGGTCCTAAGGGACTACATCTGCAGCTAGGAGATGGAGATGATCCACAGCCAGCCCTATGTGTATTGTTCACGCAGAGAGAGCTGGTTTCAAAGGAGTGCTGACACAGGCTTACAGACTCACAGGAGGAAGAAGCTCTAGCAAGAGCCATCAAAAACATTTAACAGCAGAGATAACCAGAGAAGAATAACCATGAACTAACTAGTACCCCCTGGGCTCGTGTCTCTAGCTGCATATATAGAAGAGGATGGCCTAGTTGGCCATCAGTGGGAAGAGAGGCCCCTTGGTTATACAGACTTTATATGCCCCAATACAGGGGAACGCCGGGGCCAGGGGGTGGGAGCGGGTGGGTAGGGTAGCAGGGCCGGGAGGGGGGAGGAGATAGGGAACTTTCTGGATAACACTTGAAATGTAAATGAAGAAAATATCTAATAAAAGTTGAAAAAAAAAAAAAAGAAATACAGGAGAACACAGCTAAGCAAGTAGAAGCCCTTAAAAAAAAAAACACAAAAATCACTTAAAGAATTACAGGAGAAATAGGCAAACAGGTAGAAACCCAAAAAGAGGAAACACAAAAATTCCTTAAAGAATGACAGGAAAACACAAACAGGTTAAGGAATTTAACAAAACCATCCAGGATCAAAAAAGGGAAGTAGAAACAATAAGTAAGTTACAAAGGGAGACAACTCTGAAGATAGAAAACCTGGGAAAGAAAAGCCATAGATGCAAGCATCACCAAAAGAATAAAAGAGATGGAAGAGAGAATATCAGGTACAGAAGATTCCATAGAAAACATGGACAAAACAATCAAAGAAAATGCAAAATGCAAAAAACTCCTAACTCAAAACATCCAGAGAACCCCAGTACACAATGAGAATACCAAACCTAAGGATAATAGGTATAGGAGAGAGAGATTTTCAATTTAAAGAGGCAGTAAATATCTTCAACAAAATTATAGAAGAAAACTTCCTTAACCTAAAGAAAGAGATGCCCATGAACATACAAGAAGCCTACAGAACTCCAAATAGACTGGACCAGAAAAGAAATTCCACCACTACCACCCCACCCCCCGACACATAATAATCAAAACACCAAATGCACTAAACAAAGATAGAATGTTAAAAACAGTAAAGGAAAAAGCTCAAGTAACATATAAGGCAGACCTATTAGAATTACACTAGACTTTTCAACAGAGACTATGAAAGTCAGAAGATGGAGGAAAGATGTTATACAGACCCTAAGAGAACACAAATGCCAGCCAGAGACTACCATACCCAGAAAAACTCCCAATTACCATAGATGGAGAAACCAAAGTATTCGATGACAAAATCAAATTCACACAATGTCTTTCCATGAATTCAGCCCTTCAAAAGACAATAAAGGGGAAATTCCAACAAAAGGAGGGAAACTACACCCTAGAAAAAGCAACAAAGTAATCCTACAACAAACGGAAAAGAATCACAACTCTAACAATAAAAAATAAAAGGAAGCAACAATTACTTTTCTTTAATATCAATGGACTCAAAAAAAAATAAAAAAAGACATAGACTTGCTAAGTAAACAGTACCCAAATTTTTGTTGCATACATGAAATCCACCTCAGGGACAAAGACAGACACTACCTCTGAATAAAAGGCTGGAAAACAAATTTCCAGGAAAATGGTTCCAAGAAACAAGCTAGTGTAGCCATTCTAATATCAAATAAAATTGAATTTCAACCTAAAGTTATGAAAAAAAAAAAAAAAAAAACTAAGAGGGACACTTCATACTCATCAAAGGTAAAATCTACCAAAATGAACTCTCAATTCTGAACAAATATGTTCCAAACACAAGGGCATCCACATTCACTAAAGAAGCTTTAATAAAGCTCAAAGCACACATTGCACCACACACATTAATAGTGGGAGACTTCAACACCCTACTCTCATCAATAGACAGATCCTAGAAACAGAAACTAATCAGAGACACGGCGAAACTAACAGAAGTTTTAAAACCTTGATTTAACTGATATCTATAGAACATTATATCCTAGAACAAAAGGATGTACATTTTTCTCAGCACCTCATGATACCTTCGCCAAAACTGACCATATAATCAGTTACAAAACAGACCTCAACAGATACAAAATTATTGAAATTATCCCTTGCATCCTATCAGATCACCACAGACTAAGGTTGATCTTCAATAACAACATAAGTAATAGAAAGCCAACTTTGATGTGGAAGCTGAGAAACACTCTACTCAATGATAACTTGGTTAAGGAAGAAATGAAGAAAGAAATTAAAGACTTTTTAGAATTTAATGAAAATGAAGCCACAACATACCCAAACTTAGGGGACATAATGAAAGCATTCCTAAGAGAAAAACTCATTATACTGAGTGCCTCCAAAAAGAATCTGTGGAGAGCATATATGAGCAGCTTGATAGCACATCTAAAAGTTCTAGAATATAAGGGACCAAATTCACCCAAGAGGAGTAGACAGCAGGAAATAATGAAACTCAGGGCTGAAATCAACCAAATAGAAACAAAAAGAACTATACAAAGAATCAAGCAAACCAGGAGCTGGTTCTTTGAGAAAATCAACAAGATAGATAAACCCTAAGCCAGAATAACTAGAGGGCACAGTAACAGTATCCAAATTAACAAAATCAGAATTGAAAAAGGAGACATAATATCAGAATCTAAGGAAATCCAAAAATAAAAAAATAAAAATTAAATCATCAAAGCATACTACAAAAGCCTATACTCAACATAACTGGTAAACCTTAATAAAATGGACAATTTTCTAAACAGATACCAGGTACCAATGTTAAATCATGATCAGATTAATGATCTTAACAGTCCCCTATCCCCTAAAGCATTAGAAGCAGTAATTAATAGTCTCCTAACCAAAAAAAGCCCAAGTCTTGATGGGTTTAGTGCAGAGATCTATCAGATCTTCAAAGAGGACCTAATTCCAATACTCTTTAAAGTATTCTACAAAAAAGAAACAGAAGGTACTGTACCTAATTAGTTCTATGGAGCTACAATTACACTGATACCTAAACTACACAAAGACACAACAAAGAAAGAGAACTTCAGGACAATTTCCCTTATGAATTTGATGCAAAAATACTCAATAAAATTCTCACAAACCAAATACAAGAACACATCAAATGATCATCCATCATGATCAAGTAGACTTCATCCCAGTGATGCAGGGATGGTTCAATGTATGAAAATCCATCAACCTACTCCACTATATTAACAAACTCAAAGACAGAAACCACATGATCATCTACTTAGATGCTGTGAAACATTTGACAAAATCCAACACCCATTCATGATAAAAGTCTTGGAAAGATCAGGAATTCAAGGCACATACCTAAACATAATAAAAGCAATCTACAGCAAACCAGTAGCCAACATCAAACTAAATGGAGAAAAACTTGAAGCCATCCCACTAAAATCAGGGACTAGGCAAGGCTCCCCACTCTCTCCCTACCTACTCAATATAGTTCTTGAAGTCCTAGCCAGAGCAATTAGACTACAAAGGGAGATCTAAGAAAATACAAATTGGAAAGGAAGAAGTCAAAGTATCACTATGCAGATCATATGATAGTATATATAAGTGACCCCAAAAATTTGGCCAGAGAACTCCTGAACCTGATAAACAGCTTCAGTGCAGTAGCTGGATATAAAATTAACTCAAATAAATCAGTGGCCTTACTCTACACTAAGGATAAACAGGCTGAGAAAGAAATTAGGGAAACAACACCCTTCACAATAGTCACAAATAATATAAAATACCTTGGTGTGACTCTAACTAAGGAAAGTGAAAGATCTGTATGATAAAAACTTCAAATCTCTGAAGAAAGAAATCAAAGATCTCAGAAAATGGAAAGATCTCCCATGCTCATAGACTGGCAGGATTAATGTAGTAAAAATGGCTATCTTGCCAAAAGCATTCTACAGACTCAGTGCAATTCCCATCAAAATTCCAACTCAATTCTTCACTGAATTAGAAAGGGCTATTTGCAAATTCATCTAGAATAACAAAAAACGGAGGATAGCAAAAACTATTCTCAACAATAAAAGAACCTCTGGGGGAATCACCATGCTTGACCTCAAGCTGTACTACGGAGCAATTGTGATAAAAACTGCATGGTACTGGTACAGTGACAGGCAGGTAGATCAATGAAATAAAATTGAAGACCCAGAAACGAACCCCTACACCTATGGTCACTTGATCTTTGTCATGGGAGCTTTAATCCAGTGGAAAAAAGACAGCATTTTTAACAAATGGTGCTGGCACAACTGGTGGTTATCATGTAGAAGAATGTGAATTGATCCATTCTTATCTCCTTGTATAACCACTCTGGAAATCAGTTTGGCAGTTCCTCAGATAATTGGACATAGTTATACTGGAGGATTCAACAATACGACTCCTGGGCATATACCCAGAAGATGTTCCAACTTGTAGTAAGGACACATGTTCCACTATTTTCATAACAGCCTTTTAAAAATAATAGCCACAATCTGGAAAGAACACAGATATCCCTCAACAGAGGAATGGATACAGAAAATGTGGTACATTTACACAATGGAGTACTACACAGCTATTAAAAACAATGAATTTATGAAATTCTTAGGCAAATGGATGGATCTGAAGGATATCATCCTAAGTGAGGTAACCCATTCACAAAAGAACACACCTGATATGCACTCACTGCATATTATAGTGAATATTAGTCCAGAAGCTCAGAATACCCAAGATATAATTTGCAAAACACTTGAAACTCAAGAATAAGGAAGACCAAAATGTGGTTACTTTGATCCTTCTTAGAGGGTGGAAGAAAACACTCATGGAGTTAGTTACAGAGACAAACTTAGGAGAAGAGACTGAAGGAATGACCATACAAAGCCTCCTGGGGATCCATCCCATAAACAACCACCAAACCCAGACACTACTGGGGGTGCCAACAAGAGCTTGCTGAGAGTAGCTTATAAAACTGTCTGCTGAGAGGCTCTGCCAGTGCCCGACAAATACAGAAGTGGATGCTCACAGCCATCCATTGGATGGAGAACAGTGTCCCCAATGAAGGAGCTAGAGAAAGTACAAAAGAAGTTGAAAGGGTTTGGAGCCCCATAGGAGAAACAACAATATGAACTAACCAGTACCCCCAGAACTTCCTGGGACTAAACCACAACTCAAAGAAAAACTCATGGAGGTACTTGTGGCTCTAGCTGTTTATGTAGAAGGGGATGGCCTAGTTGGTCATCAATGGAAGGAGAGGCCCTTGTTCCTATGAAGGTTCTATGCCCCTGTATCAGGGAATGCCAGGGACAGAAAGAGGGAGTGGGTTGGTTGGGAAGCATGGGGAGGGAGATTGGGGATAGGGGATTTTTGGTGGGGAATCTATGAAAGGGGATAACATTTGAAATGTAAATAAAGAAAATATCTAATAAAATATTTCAAATAAATAAATAGAAACACAAGAAAATACAATCAAACAAGTTGGGCTGTGTTGGATATTTTTGGCCCAGTTTATGGTACTACTAGGTGACATGGCCTTGTTGGAGGAAGGATGTCTCTCTGGGGATGGGCCTTGAGACACTTCTCCTAGCTGCCTGCAAGCCAGTCTTGTTTGCCTTTACAACAAGACTCCAATCTATCATCTCCATTTCTAGCACTATGTGTGCTGGATGCTGTCATGCCATTATGATTATGGACCAAACCTCTGAAACTCCAAGCCAGCCCCAATTAAATGTTGTCTTTTATACAAATTGCCTTGCTCATGGTGTCTCTTTATAGCAATTGAAACTCTACCTAAGACACAAATGAAGGAAGTGAATAAATCTGTCCAAGACCTGGAAAATGGACATATAATCAATAAAAAATATATAAAGGGAATCCAGGAGATGCAAAACCAAGGAAAGAAAACAGGAACAATGGATGCTGTTATCACAAACACAATAAAGGAGACAGAAGAAGATACAATCTTAGACATAGAAGATACAATAGAAAAAATTGGCACATAAGTCTAAAAAAAAATGTTAAATCTAAATGTTCTTGATACAAAACATCCAGGAAATTTGGTATTCTATGAAAATACTAACCTGAGAAGAATACGAATAGAAGGTAAAGAATCTCAGTTCCAAGGCCCAGAACATATTTTCAACAAAATCATAGAAGAAAATTTGCCCTACCTAAGAAAATAGATGCCTATAAATATACAAGAAGCTTACAGACCACCAATTAGATTGAACCAGAAAAAAATCCACCCACCACATAGTAATCAAAATACTTAATCTACAGAACAAAGAATGTTAAAGAAAAAGAGGCCACACATCATACAGAGCCAGACCTATCAGAATTACACCTGATTTCTTAACAGATACTCTAAAAGTTAGAAGGGCCTGGACAAATCTCTTGCAATCTCGAAGAAACCATAGATGCTAATCTAGACTACAATACCCATCAAAAGTCTCAATCAGAGTAGATGGAGAAAACAAAATATTCCAAGACAAAACCAAAGTTAAACAATATCTATCCACAAAGCTAGCCCTATAGAAAATATCAGAAGGAAACCCAAGGTGGTTAACTACACCAAAGAAAATGCAGGAAATACATAGTTCCACATCAGCAATAAAAAAATAAGGGAAGCACACAGATACACACACACACACACACACACACACACACACACACACACACACACACTAATGTCACCAACATCGAAATAGCAGGAACTAATAATCATTCATCATTAATATCTTTATACATAAATAAAAAGACACAGGCTCACAGAATAGAAGTGAAATCATCATTCTCCTACGTATGTGAAACACACCTCATCATCAAAGATAGATATTAACTCAGAGGAAAATTTTTTCCAAGCAGAATGAAAAAGCCATCTGTAGTAATCATTATAATATCTAATAAAGTCTTTCAACCAAAATTAATTTAAAAATGGCAGGGGAAACTTTATACTAATCAAAGGAAAAAAAAAAACACCAAGATGAAGTCTCAATTCTGAACATCTATGATCTAAATGCCAGGGTACACACATTCTTTTTTTTTTTTTTTTCTTCTTTTTTTAAGACAGGGTTTCTCTGTGTATCCATGGCTGTCCTGGAATTAACTTTGTATACTAGGCTGCCCTTGAACTCAGAAATCTTCCTGCCTCTATCTCCTAAGTACTGGGATTAAAGGCATTCACCACCACTGCCTTGCAGGGTACCCACATTCATAAAAGAAACATTACTAATGATTAATTTGCACATTGGACTCCATAAATTAATAGTGGGAGACTTTAGCATCCTAGTCTCAGCAATAGATAGGTCATTTAGACAGCCCTTAAACAAAGAAATAAAGAAAGCAACTAAAGTTATGATCCAAATGGATCTGACAGATAACTACAGAACCTTTCACCTAAACACAAAAGAATATACATTTTTCTCAGCACCTCAAAGAGCCATATCCAAAATTGACCATGCAATTGGAAAACAACAACAACAACAACAACAACAACAACAACAAACAACCCTCAACAGGTACAAGAAAATTGATACAACCCCTTGTATTTTATCAGATCACCATAGATTAAAGCTTGACTTCAACAACAAGACAAAGCCTACATCCTCATGGAAACTGAAGAATTCTATACAGAATGAGTAGTCTGGGAAGAAATAAAAAGAGAAATTAAAGACTTTCTAGAATTGAATGAAAATGAATGTATAACATACCCATACTTATGGAATACAATGAAAGCAGTGGTAATAGCACTAAGTGCCTTCATTAAAAAAATTGGGGAGTTCTCATACCAGCAATTTAAAAGTATGACTAAGAGCTCTAACAAAGAAGAGAAAGGACACAGGGAGAAGGAAGCAGAAGTAGCAAACACATCCAAGAGTAGAAACTCAGGATGAAATCAATGAATTAGAAACAAGGAAAACAATACAAAGAATAAATAAAACAAGAGCTGGTTCTCTGAGAAAATAAAAAAGACAGACAAATACTTAGCTAAACTAAAAAGACTATTATCCAAATATATAGAGAACTCAAGAAACTAGACACCAACAAACCAAACAACCCAATTAAAAAATGGGGTACAGAGTTAAACAGACAGTTCTCAGCATACAAATCTCTAATGGCTGATCAGTACTTAAAGAAATGTTCAACATTCTTAGTCATCAGGGAAATGCAAATAAAAACTATACTGAGATTGCATCTTACATCTGTCAGAATGGCTGAGATTTAAAAAAAATCTCAAGTGATAGCACATGCTGACAAGGATATGGAGCAACACAAACACTCTTCTGTGCTTGTCAGAACTCAAACTTGTACAACCACTTGGGAAATCAATTTGATGGTTTCTCAGAAAATTCAGAATAGTTGTATTCTGGGACCCAGCTCTACCACTCTTGGGCATATACCCAAAAGGTGTCCTTCTATACCACAGGGACACTTAGTCAGCTATGTTCATAATAGTCCATAGTTCAGAGAAACTGAAAACAACCTAGATTTTTCTCAACAGGTGAATGGATAAGGAAAACATAATGCATCTTTACAATGAAATAATATCCAGCTATTAAAAACAAAGACATCATAAAATGTGCTGGCAGATGAATTGAAAAGGAGAATACCATTCTTAGTGAGTTAACCTAGACCCAGAAAGGCAAGTAAGCAATGTACTCACTTATAAGGGAATGTTAGCTATCAAGTGTGAGATAACCATTCTGCAATCCAGAGACTCAAAGAAAGTAGGTAATAACCATGCTCAAGTGAGGATAGTTATTATTCTCAGTCAGAAGGGGAAACAAAATAGTCATTGGAGGTGAATGAAGAAATGGCACTGGAGACCTGGGAATGGGCAGGCTACAGGGAGTCTATAAGGAATACTCTAGCTGAGATTTCTACTAGGTGGGGATATGGAGACTGAAGTGGCCACCTCTCATAGCTAGTTAGCATAGGACTTTTAGTGGAGAGAAGGCAACACCAACCCATTCACAAAACCTTCAACCCAATATCTATCCTGCCAATCATTTGTGAAAAGATAAGGATGGAGCAGAGACTGAGAAAATGGACAATCATTGATTTCCCCAAATTGGGACCCATCCCATGTGATAGAGACAACCCCTTATACTACATGATACTCTGCTATTCTTTCAGACAGGAATTTAGTATAGCTCCTTCCTGAGAGGCTTCATCCAGTAGCTGATAGAAACAGATGCAAAGAACTACAGCCAAAATCAGGTGGAGCTTGAGGAGTCTTGTGGAAGAGTGAAGGAAACAAGTTATCCAGCTGGAGGAGTCAAAGACACCACAAGAAGTCCTATAAAGTCAATTAACCCCGGGCCCACAGAGGCTCACAGAGATGGAACCACCAACAAGAGAACATTTTGGGGCTGGATATAGACCCCCTACATATTTGTAGCAGATGTGCAACTTGGTCTTCATGTGGGTCCCCTAACAAATGGAGAAGGGGCTGTTACATCCAGAAGAAGCTCTACTCCTAGGAACTCTGTTGCCTGTGATGGGATATCCTCCACTAATTGGACTTCCCAGTCTGGTCTCAGTGTGGGAGGATGAGCTTAGTTCTACTGGGGCTAGATGTCCTAGGATGAGGTGATACCCAATGATGGATCCCTTTCTCTGAGGATACAAAGAGGGGATAATGGGGCTCGAGGTATTTGTAACAGTGGGACTGTGAGGAGATGAGGGAGAGGGTTGCATTTGGGATGTAAAGTGAATAAATAAATACATTATTTGGGGGGAGTAATTTAAACAAGCCATGGTGATCAAACCAGTGGATACTCCTATGATCTCAGTTTTAGTTTCTGCATTGAAGTTCATGCCTGAGTTCCTTCCCTGAGTTCTTGCTTTGGATTCCCTTAGAGATTGACTATAACCAGTATGACAAATAAAACCTTTTCTCCCCTAAGCTGGTTTGTATCTGTGTTTTATTCCAGCAACAGAAAATCAAACTAGAGCAGATGGTGAAAGCAGATGACACTCTTCTCTGTGTTGGAAGAGTCGTGTCAGTCATTACCCAGTAAGTGACCTATAGGCTATCTCAGTATTACTTTTTCTCTCTTTCTGACAGGGTCTCTAATATGGTTTTCTGTGGAGCCAAAGCTGGCCTCTGACTCAGGATACCAATGCCTCTCAGAGAGGGCTCAACTTGCTGGTACTAGGCCTGTCTTTTTTCAACTTGCTGTTACTAGACCTGTCTTTTTTCATTTTCAAGCTTTTGTAAGACTTTTAAATTGATTTGATAAAGTATTTCGATATTTTTGACATTGTTGTGAATTAATTTTTTAAGTTGTGAATTACATTAACCCTTGAATGATGAATCATATAAATGGTATAAACTTGCTGGTGTGCCTGCATGTGTTGCATTTATTACTAAATTTTGCTTATGAGAAAATTCATTTTCTAGGTTTATTTTTACTATAATGTCTATATCAGATAACAGGGTTATTATAATTTACAAAATGAGTAAGTTCTCAGTGTTCTCTCCTATTTTCTGAAAGAAGTTTTATAGGCTGATAAATTTAGCTTCACACACTTCTATGCAAAACCTAATATATGAGGAAGTATTGATGTGATTCAATTCACTACATTTTTCAGCAATATTGAGGTTGGGAAATATAAAAACATTAAGAAACGCATATTTCATTGTCACTATGGAAGGGGCCTTTAAGACCTTCATTGTACTCTTTCCAATATGAGCTATTGCCCTGAACAGACATTGGGTGTGAACTCCACAGTAAGTCTCACAACACCAAGAGGAAGCTCCACTCCTAGGCACTCCACCACTCACAGAACCATAGGATCCCAGGAGAAGAGGACACATCTGCCCCAACACCAGCAGGAAGTGGAACTAGCAGGACCCAGGCACCCAAGAAATCCAGCCGACCAGGGGCACAGGTCCATCCAATCTGGGCTTGTGCCCTGAGCTAATTTGGGCACTAACTGTGCAGCCAGCCCACAACATCCAGAAGAAGCTCTACTCCTAGGAACTCTAAAACGCCCAGGATCCCGGGATCCTGGGAGCTTGGTCACACCAGGATCTCAGGATCACAGGATCCCAGAATCATAGAATTACAGAAACAGCAGAACTCTGAGAAATTTTGACACAACCAGGATCAAAGGAAGGACAGGCTCCAGGCAGATATAGCAAGGGAAGGTAGCACTAAAGATAATCAGATGGCAGAGGCAAGCATAAGAACATAAGCAACAGAAACTAAGGTTACTTGGCATCATCAGAACCCAATTCTCTCTCCATAGCAAGTCCTGGACACCATCACATTGTAAAAGAAAGATTTGGATTTAAAATCATTTCTCATGATGATGATAGAGGACATTAACAAGGACATAAATAGCTCCCGTAGAGAAATATAGGAAAACAAAGGTAAACAGCTAGATGCCCTTAAAGGAGAAACAAAAAAGTCCCTTAAAGAATTATAGAAAAACACAATCAAACAGGTGAAAGAAATGAATAAATCATACAAGATCTAAAAGTAGAAATAGAAACAATAAAGATATCACAAAGGGAGACAACCCTGAGGATATGAAACCTAGGAAAGAAATCAGGAGCCATAAATGAAAGCATCACTAATAGAATACTAGAGATAGAAGTGAGAAGCTCAGGTGCAGAAGATGCCATATAAAACATTGATACAACAGTCAAAGAAAATACAAAAAGCAAAAAGGTCCTAACCCAAAACATCCAGGAAATCCGGGATACATTGAGAAAACGAAACCTAAGGAAAATGGGTATAGAAGAGAGAGAGAAGATTTCCATCATAAAGGGCCACTTAATATCGTCAACAAAATTATAGAAGAAAATTCCCCTAACCTAAAGAAAGAGATGCCATGAACATGAAAAAAGCCTAAAGAACTCCAAACAGACTGGGCCAGAAAAGAAATTCTTTCTATCACATGATTAAAAAACACCAAATGCACTAAACAAAGAGAGAAGGTGTTTTGAAGGTGTCTATTGTAGAAAGGCAGAGAAAGACAGACAGATAGAAGGGAAAACCAGTAGAGGGCAGCCATGACCATGTGGAGAGAGGGGGAAGGAAAGGGGAGAAGGAGAGCAAGAAGTAAGAGACAATGAGAGAGCAAGAGCTTAAGAGTAAGAAAGAATATTGAAAGCAGTAAGGGGAAAATGTCAAGTAACATACAAAGTCAGACCTATCACAATTACACCAGACTTCTCAACAGAGACTATGAAAGCTAGAAGATCCTTGGACAGATGTCATATACACTTTAAGAGAACACAATGCCTGCCCAGGCTACTAAACCCAACAAAACTCTCAATTAGCATAGATGGAGAAACCAAGATATTCCATGACACAACCAACTTTATACAATGTTTTCCCATAAATCCAGCCCTACAAAAGATAATAGATGGAAAAACACCATCACAAGGAGCGAAACTACACCCTAGGAAAAGCAAAAAAGTAATCTTTCAACAAACCCTAAAGAAGATAGCCACACAAACATAATTCTACAAAAATAACAGGAAGTGACAATCACTTTTCTTAATATTTCTTAGCATCAGTGGACTCATTTCCCCAATAAAAAGACTTAGACTAACAGACTGGATACGTAAACAGGACTCAGCATTTTGCTGCATACAGAAAACACACCTCAGTGACAAAGACAGATACTACCTAAGAGTAAAAGGTTAGAAAACAATTTTTCAAACAAATGGTCTCAAGAAATAAACTTGAGTAGCCATTCAAATATCGAATAAAATCAACTTTCTACCAAAAAGTTATAAAAAAACGATAAGGAAGGGCACTTCATACTGGTCAAAGGAAAAATCTACCAAGATGAACTCTCAATTCTGAACATCTATGCTCCAAATGCAAGGGCACCCACATTCATAAAAGAAACTACTAAAGCTCAAAGGAAACATCGTACCTCACACAATAATAGTGGGAGACTTCAATACCCCACTCTAAGAAATGGACAGATCACAGAAACAGAAACTAAACAGAGACTCAGTGAAACTAACCGAAGTTATAAACCAAATGGATCTAACTGGTATTTATAGAATAATTTATCCTAAAGCAAAACAATATATCTTCTTCTCAGCACCTCATGGTACCTTCTCCAAAATTGAATATATAATTGGTCACATAACAGGCCTCAACACATATAAGGATATTGAAACAAAACCATGCATCCTATCAGATTTCCATGGACTAAGGCTGGTCTTACATACCAACAAAAACAATGGAAAGTACACATACACATGGAAGCTGAACACCACTCTTCTTGGTGATAATTTGGTCAAGGAAGAAATAAAGAAAAAAATTAAAAACTTTTTTAGAATTTAATAAAAATGACAACATATCATATCAAAACTTATGGGACACAATGAAAGCAGTGGAAGAGGAAAACTCATAGCTCTAGGTGTCTTCAAAAAGAAACTGGAGTGAGCTTACACTAACAGCCTAACAGCACACCCAAAAGTTCTAGAACAAAAAGAAGCAAGTGTACCCAAGAGGAGTAGATAGCAGGAAATAATCAGGTCTGTGGCTGAAACCAAACAAATAGAAACAAAAAGAACTATACAAAGAATCAACCAAACCAGGAGCTGCTTTTTTGAGAAAATTAACAAGATAGAAAAACCCTTAGCCAGACTAACCAGAGGATACAGAGACAGTATTCAAATTAATAAACTTAGAAATGAAAAGGGAGAGATAACAACTAAAAATATCTTAAAATAATTATTATGTCTGTTGAATATTAACAATTAAAAATATTAAAATCATGATCTAAATCAAACAAACAAACAAAATACACCCTCATCCTAGCTGATTGTGATAGTCTTCTCCTGGTTCTCTTCAGAATAAGATGAAGAACTCTCAGCTCTGTCTCTTGCACCATCCTTGACTGCATGCTACCATGCTCGCACCTTGATGATAATAGACTAAACATCTGGACATGTAAGCCAGCCCCAGTTAAATGTTATCATTATAAGAGTTGCCTTGGTCATGGTATCTGTTCACAGCAGTGGAACATTGACTAAGACAATACTCCACTGCATGGAAACACCTTGTTGCTCCTTTGTGTGTTCTTTCTGCCTCTTGCTACTTTGGGATCTACAAAATAGCTGAGTTAAGGCTTGAAATGTTTTTCCTGAGATGGAGGAGGTGAGGGAAGATTGCATGTCCAGTAAGATTTTTCCATGCAATAATATCTACCTTGTGGCAGGAACTGGATGGAATGTATTTCTCTATTATGCTTTCTAGTTAAACAAATCATATAAATCATGAACAAACCATATTTCTTAAGAATTCCACATTCGAGTGTAAAATGAGAAACATGTGGTCAAAGTACAGAGTATACCTGAAATAATTTGTTGTATGTAACTCAACATTACGTAAAATTAAAACGGAGAAGTAATTCCTCAGTGTAGTGAAGAGAAAATACAGATAGATAGTACAACTATTGAGATAAATAGAGTATATGGCAATCAGTATGGAAATGGAGAGAATTATCTAAGTACACGGAGCTCTAATAATTTCTCAGGAGGAGAGCATGAATGTAGTTCACAGACCACTAATGAGGGTTCACCAGGTACCAGTGTACACATATAGGATAAGAGTAAAGACAAAATAAGGTGACAACATGCACAAATGCATCAACAGCATTTCATATTCATAGATGCTGGGTATTCTTGAATGGAACTTGGCATTTGGCACACAGCACAGTACCTATGCTGTGGCCCACGGTGCAGAGAACAGTCAATAAGGTAGGTTTCATATCAGAATCTTTCCACTAAAGCATATATATGTCAGTAGTATCGATAGTTGGAAGTAAAAGACGTGAGCATACAATTAAAAATTTTAAGAACTTTTAGCATAGCATGTATATTTTAAAGATCTGTAGAGATACAAAATCAATAGTAAAGAAGAAAGGGAGAAAGAATTTTGTGAACTGGTTCACAGAATTGTGGGACTGTCACACCTGAATAATTCAAGACGAGAGAATAATTCAAGACGAGAGATTCTGGACAAGTTGGTATCATAGTTCACCTCCAAGGACAGTCTGCTAAAACAACAAACTATGAGTGTGTATGTGTGTGTGTGCGTGTGTGTGTGTGCGTGCATGCATGCGTGCGTGCGTGCGTGCGTGCGTGCGTGTGTGTGTGTGTGTGTGTGTGTGTGTGGGCTGATACTTTTCTTCAGAACTTCAACATGAAGCATATCCATATTATTAATGAAAATCAGATTTATTACAATCTGCACTAAATATTGATCTCATCTAGGAAATACCTTCATAGACTATACAGATCAACAGGACAAATAAGAGTACAACAGTCTAGTCAAAGTGATTTGTACCATTGATCATTATGCATGAATACTGCTTTATTTTGCTTTTTGCTTTTATGTGTGTATATATACTCATAGGTCTATGTGCATATGTGTGTACATGTATATAGAGGCATTGATGTGTTCTTTGATTGCTCTCTACCTTAGTTTTTGATACAAAGTCTGCCAGTAAACCCACAGCTCACCAATTTGGGTAGCCTGACCAGCAAACTCCAAGAATCCTAATGTCTCAGTCTTCCTAGGGTTGGAATTACAGATGCCACCATGCCTGGCTTTAATACGGGTGTTAGAGATAGAACTGAGGTCTTCATACTTGATCGCCAGGTACTTCACTGTTTGAGGTATCATCTCAATCTCAATTTTATTTTATTCTAGTATATAAGATGTATTATAATCATACAGATATATTTTTAGAGAGAAATAAATCATAAAGCAAAAAGACATTTCGACTATTTTCTTCTTGACTCCCAGTAAAATTTGTACGTTCTATGAAACATATATTATTTTAAGAAATGCTGCAAACTAAGATGAAGGACCAGAATAAGAAATGGTAACAGAATGAATAAGTGTAATTATTCTCTGTCAAGTCAAAGAAGGAAAGGAGATGAGGGACTGCAGCCAGCAGCAGCAGTCAGCAGGAAACCAGAAGTGTAGGTCTGACTCTGGCCATGGTACTGGGGACAAAGAAGCACTAGGGGACTGGATGAATAGTGTGACAGCTGTCGAGGGTCTTAAATGACTGCTGGGACTGGGGGTCTTGGATGGATCTAGCATGATTGTTTACTCTGTCCATTCTGAACATGGAAGATGTATATGCTTCTGTTTTGCTATGTGGTCATTTGTGGGAACTAAAAAGGGGCCCTGGGGAAAAGAGGGAAGAAAGACCCACGTGCCACCAGAATTCCACCTATGACCTAGACAGTCCGACGTGGGAGAGCTGCAGGACGCTTTCCACTCAGCCCCAGGTGGGCATCCAATCCTCTGACCCAATCTTCAGGGGGTGGAGAAGGGGCAGCCCAACCTGGGAGCCCCGGGGCTACTCCCTAAAGTCCCGGGTTTATGGGAGAGAGGGAAGAGGGAAGAGAGGTTCCCACACTGGTGAGAGTGAGCACAGCAGATCTTGATGAGCAGAGACGATGGTTTTAGAGCTTTATTATAGAGAGGCAGGGGGAAAGAGAGAATGTAGAAAAGAGAGAGAGAGAGGAAAGGCTAGAGAGAAAGAGAGAGTAAGAGAGAGAGTGAAAGGAGAGGAGAGGAGAGGAGAGGAGAGGAGAGGAGAGGAGAGGAGAGGAGAGGAGAGAGGAGAAGACAAAAAGAGGAGAGAGGAGTGAGAAGTGAGAGGTAAGAGAACAAAGGAATGAGAGGAGTTAGAGAGGAGAAAAGACAAAGAGAGAGGAGTGAGAGGGTGAAAGGAGTAAGAGGGCGAGGTGAGGCCAAACAGCCCCTCTTATGGTCTTTATTGTTGCTAGGTAACTGGGGAGGAGTTTAGCCTGAAGATCAGAAGCTTGGGCCATTGCATATGTGACTTCTAGCCATACTTCTCTTGTGGGGGCTGTGTGTGTGTGGAGGGGTGGGGGCGTGTTGGCAGTAACTTAGGCAGGAGCCAGAGATCCAGGAGCATGAGGGAATATCTAGCGTGTCATGTAGGTGAATTATCACCCTTCCGGGGTTCAGACCTCAGCTCAACTGGAGACCAGCCTGTCTGTGCATAGCCCAATGCCCCACAGTCATTATCTTATTGGCACCAAGAACTAGTCTTGAAAATAGCTGTGAGCTACAAAATAAAGCAGTGATTTACAGTTGGCACTTACCAATTTAAAGAAAAAGAATGTTATTGTAGTCAGAAGGCACACCTCCATTAAAAGTTATATTATATTCATGAAGCTGGCTACTGTGTAGCCAGGGCTCATCCTACTTAAGGCATGATAAATGTTTCGTGTGCAATATCTAACCCTGCCTTTTAAACAGTCAATGAGAGAAGAATTGTCATTCCAACTTTTATAGATGAAGAAAGAGATGCTTAGAAAAGTTAAATATCATCTTAATCAGGACTAGAAAGAAGACGTGAAATGGAAACACAGGGTTAGCACAACTCTAAGCACAGAGTATGATACTGCCACTTATTTAAGGAGAGAATTGGTAAAGAAAAGTGTTGTACACAGGTGCAGAGAGAATGGATGGAGTAGAAGGGTACACTCAATTTGATCATTTACAATTATGATTTTCTTACAAAACCCCATGGAGTGATTGCTCAAAGCACTGGGCTTTACAGGCAGGCAAACTTCAAGACTGTTTCTTTTCAATGCAGTTTCTGCCCTGTGAAACTGTCATTCAGGGTAACGTCATTTGCTTATTATTACAAGTAAGTGATTTATAGACAGTACAAGTCTTGTACTTTCCCCACTGTGAATAAGAAAATACTCCAGCCTACTGCAGAGCCTTATAAAAGGATTGAGACATTTCCTTCCTTGACTGTATAAGGAGGCATAGTTATTCACTAAAAATAATCCACTTCTTCAGAAGTGCTTCCTCTAACCGGCACTTATCATACTGTTTTAAATAGTACATGAATTGTCAGAAAATAGCTAATTTATTTAAAGCTGTAAACTATGAACACATGATTTTTTTCACTTTCCAAAGTAATTAAAAACAAATTCTGAAAACAAAAAAAACAAAAACAAAAACAGTAATAACAACAAATGGAAAAGAAACTCTCAAATGCAAGGCAATGGAGCTGAAGAGACTATAACTATTTAAGTAAGCTCCAAGAGGCCCCTGGGTAATATTAAAACATCTTCTCTGAAAAAATAAACCAAGTATGATCACTTGATATCAGTGTGCATGTAAATCTTGAATCCATTCCAAAGCACTGGACAGAGGATATACACCTCTCATCCCAAGTCCGCTGGCCCTGGCCCTGGATTTGCCCAGCTATATGAATGTTCACAGTAAATGCCTAGGTGGAAGAGTTAGATGATGTGACTATGTCTGTGAATCAAAATAAATAAATAAATAAATAAAATGCCCCTCCCAGTTTCTCATACTTCATTTCCTTCCACAAAGGTCCAAGGGACTTAAGATCCCAGTCTACCTGTGCAGAGAATTATACAGTTCAATGATAAATTACTTAACCAAGCTAAATAAAAAGATATTAAATGTATAAGCAGATAAACAAAACTGCATACAAATTATATTATCTAAATAATGATAATTGTGATAAAATCCCACCCAGTTCAATAGACGATTACCAAGTATATTTCCACTTAGGTTAATTAAGTACTCTTCATTAAACTTTGATATTAGTCGTGGGTAAAATTATCCATTAGAAGTACTTTTCTTTTCATAATTACTATGAGATTAATGTCCTTTGGATGGTTTGTTTTGGGGTTTTGTTTTGTTTTGTTTAAATACTATGAAATAGTGTAGACAAATAATACAAGGCTTCATTAATTGAATGCAAAAAAAGAAGGTTCCCAAGAATGTGACATAGAATTTCTTGATGTTGTGTTTACAGTCCTGACAAACTCAGGCAAACAATACATGATAAGGACCTTCAGATGTTTAGATGGTAAACATTTTCAGATTTAGGAAAACTCCATTGTTTGAATGTTTCCATTTAAAATAATTAGGAAGCAGTAGAAAGACAGCCCTTTTTCAATAAAGTAGAGTCTAGGTGATGTATTAGAAATAGCAATAATATGCAATGTTAGAGGAAACAAAAGCAAAGAAAAATAACACAAAATTCTTTTCTTCTTTTCACTTAGCTCTCAGCAGTAGAATTATACAGTGCAGGACATAGTGTATGTGAACTTTACAAAAGTATGTCACCTTCCTCTAGGAAAATGCTTCCATGCAATTCATGACTGGACACAAACCTTCATATGGCACTGAAGATATTCCCATAAGAGTCTTTCCCTTCCTTAGAAGTTTCCAGGCAGCACTCATCCCTATCCCCTACTTCCTACCCCCTGCCTCCGACAACCTAACAACAGCAAAATACCTTTCTCCTTTACAGTTTGGCTTTCCTCATTTCTTGTATTATATTTCTGAAATAAAGCTTTCAAGATAAAGCCTGCCTTGAATTTTGTAAATTTTGTATTGTTCATTTCTAGGCTTCCTTTGTGGCCTCTGAATTCTCAATATAATCTTTTTATTACTTAGCATTATTATTTTAGTAATTTATAGTATTTTCTTCAAATTGTTTATTGATAGATTTCTCAAGGCTGAAAATATTTCCACATCCTTTGCTTCTCTTGCTCTCAATATAATGTGTTTCTTTTCAAGAAGATTGCTACTCCACAGCACGGTTACTAAGATCAAGCAATGTATCCAGGATTGAGCTTTTGAAGAGGATTGACATTCCCATTTTTATTAGATATTTTCTTCATTTACATTTCATATGTTATCCCAAAAGTCCCCTATATCCTCCCCCATCCCCCACCTGCTCCCCTACCCACCCACTCCCACATCTTGGCCCTGGCGTTCCCCTGTACTGAGGCATATAAAGTCTGCATGACCAAGGGGCCTCTCTTCCCAATGATGGCCAACTAGGCCATCCTCTTCTATATATGCAGCTAGAGACATGAGCTCAGGGGGTACTAGTTAGTTCATGGTTATTCTTCCACCTATAGGATTGAAGACCCCTTCAGCTTCTTGGATACTTTCTCTAGCTCCTTTCTTGTGAGTCCTGAGTTCTATCTAATAGCTGATTGTGCAAGCCAAACCCAAAGTCAAAACAGACTGCAAAATTAGACAAGGTTAATGTCTCTCCGTTGCATAAAAGTGGATTTGAAAACCTAGTGCCATAATTAGCCTTAATTCACTTAACATATTTCCAAAATCCAATGATCATTTAATGTTGCTAATATCTTTATTCTTGGGTGAACACCAGAGTTTGCAGTAAGGAACAACAACAACAAACAAAGAAACAAGCAAACAACAACAACAACAACAACAACAACAACAACAGAAAAACACCCAAAGCAACAACAAAAATGAGAGACAAAGAGATTTCTTTGGTCCACTGTGAACTGAATTCACTTCAGGTAATTATTACCATGATCTAAAAATATGATGGTCATTTTACCACTTTAGAACATTTAACTTGTGTTCAAAGGCATAGGGATTACCAAGAATCTGGAATTTGTTTAAGGATGTGCGACCTAAAGAAGGAAAATCCAATAAAGCAACTAATAGGCCCTCCTTATTTAAATACCCCTATTGAGTAATTGCCACCACATGACCAGCTCTGCATAATTAACTTTCAGTATTCCAACAATACAACAGTGATCTGTATCTTATTTGCATCTTTTCAATAAATACTCCTGGAGAGAAACTACCATGGACTCATGACATATGTCGTTCTTCTAAACTTTTACTTACTCAAATCATTTTCTGAAAGCCATCACTAGAATTGAATTAAAATAAAGTTGAAGTTTTATAAATAAAACTGTCAGAGAAGATAAAAGTTTTTACATGTGAAAGTAAAGCAAATGATTTTCTTCTACTCTGTTGGGGTTGCATAATAGGAAGTCTGTCTAAATGAGTTATGGTCCATTAATGACACATTAATGCGAGGGAGGTAGGGGGGAGAACATTCCAAGAAGAGTTTTCAAATGAAAAATATCTCAGGCCCAGAGGCAATGGGGAAAGCTGAGTATCCAAGCTGAAGAAAGTCTAGGGGAGGTATATTTGTAAGATCAGATGCTCATAATTCATTAAGATCGCAGAACATGGCAGAGAAACTGGAACGAATTTTCTGCATCTAAAGGAGAAGAGGCACCTGTCAGTAGCAGATTCTCACCTAGTGATTACCAAGTCCAAGAGTATGACCAAAAATAAATATTAAAAAAGCAACAACAACAACAACAACAACAACAAAAACTAAAACTAAAAACCAGACCGCCTTATTCCTAGAAGCAGTGGTAAGAAGAGCACTGGAGATATTTGCAGAACAATCTCTTCTCTAGCAGGTCAATCAAAGGCAGTAAACTGAAGAAGCTGCAAATGCTCATGAGGACAGTCACAAGTCTATGGCTGCACACTTCTGAGCATGCTCAGTTGAGGATCTGTACAGGCCCAGAAAGAAGATGGTCATAAATGCTTCCGGGCTTAAACTTACTGTTATATTATGCAGAGTTACTCTAGGTCACTTGAAAAAAATGAGTCTGAGTGAGTCTGTGGTCCTTAAACAGTCTTAAGTGAAACAAATTCCTCTGCAGTTAAGACCAGCTGTTGCTCGAGCAGATTCCCAGCATGTTTATGTTGGCTTACAACTCTCTATAACTCCAGTTTCAGGGAATCAGATACCAGAAGGCATCCTTGGGCACCAGGCTTACTGTAGTGTGCATATTTACATGTGCCAAAATATTAGTATAAAATGATACAAATAAACTTAAAAAAAAAAAAAAGAAAAGAAAGGAAAAGAACTTTGGAGGTCAATTAACCATTTTTTGAAAACAGAAGTTTTTTTTCTCCCTACTTGTACCTTAAAGGTACCTTCCTCCAGATATTAACAGTAAATACTACATTCCTGAAGATGACCACAGGAGACATAAAAACATGAAAGTATACATGGGTAGAATGCCTAAAAGAAGTGGCCCTGTGCTCCAGAATTGTATGAAAGAGTTCAGGTACGTGACCTTGTTTGCCAATATACTTTTTGATACAAGGAAATGCCAAATCTTTTAAAAATGAAGGTACAAAAAGAGGTTGATATTAACAAAATATTTGTGTATAAATTTGATTTGTCTAAAAAAAGTAGTATACTGTATATCGTGGTAATGAGTGAAGGTGTGTGTGTGTGTGTGTGTGTGTGTGTGTGTGTGTGTGTAGATTAGTTGATAGTGTCCTTGGGTGATATATAGGTGATCCTAGATCTCATTTTCATATTATAAGCATGCACAATAATGTGAAATACATTCTATTTATTTTTTATTATGAAAGCAATTCATCCTTTTCTAGGCAAACAAATGAAGAAGAATTAGAAAAAAAAAACTTCACATTTCTGATTCTTTTTTTTCATCTACAGACCATAAAATGTTTATTTTCATCTGGCTTCTCACACCTTTGCAACCTCCAAGGTATATCGAGCTGAAGTCTTTGGACACTGGTAAAATGTAGTCCTACCAACAAGTAAGAAATGAGATCACCCTACAGTGAAAAGAGATCATAGATGGTATAATTATCATGATTTAACAGCAAAAATGCCACAAATAATTAATTTCTTCATATAAATTAGTTTTAGTAGTGATTAATTCATAATAAAATCTAATAAATCCACATTTTTCTAATTTAGAATGTATCTTGATAGTGCTGGCAATCTAACTCTCCAATAGAGATGAATTGGAAATAATTTGTATGAGTCCTGAGCTTTCTGTTGTATATTAAGCATGTATCATTAGGTAGCATAAAATCTGTCTCAAATAATGAATAAAGTTTGTAAAACATAAGGATACTTACCTTATGAAAGTCCATTTTTATGTACCAAATTAAACAGTTACTGTAGTTATTATTACCATATATTATTATCATAATCTATAACTCATTAACCCTGGTAAACAAACTGTTGTTTCTGGTTGTTTTGTTTTTACTTTGTTGTCAATAAAAGTTATATATTGAAATGTGATATTAAATATTAAGATAAATTAAAACATGAATTCATACATGTTGACTTTCAGTAGAAATAAATTTATAGATTGCAGTTTTAAATTTTTATATTAATATATAAAATGTATATAAATACATATAAAATATATACATATTTATCTCATTTATAAAATGTATGTCACTTTTACCTAATGTGTGAAATAGTAATTGTATTGGCTACATTATTCTATTGGTTACTTTTCTGTTGCTATAATAAAATCTCCTGGCCAGGAACAACTTCAGAAAGAAAGGGCTTATTTGACTTACTGTTCCAGAGGAAGACTTCATACTGATAGGATATCACAGAGAGAGAGAGAGAGAGAGAAAGAGAGAGAGAGAGAGAGAGAAGAGTGGAGTGAGGGCATAAACTTTCAAAGCCACCCCCATTGGTGTTATACTTGTTCTGGGAAGCACTTAACCTCCTAGAAGTCCCATGACTTACCTAAACCTCTACTGACAGCAGACCAACTGTTAAAGTACATGAAACTATTGGGGATATTTTGCATTTAAAACAATTCCCTTACCTAAAGCAGTATCATAATATATTTATTCTGTTTTAAGTTCCTTAAGTTGCTGTAACTATTAGGATTTGTGTTTTCTCAGTGAACATTTACCCAGTAGCACATTTATAACATTTCTCTTCGATCATTGATACATGACTGTAGCTAGCTATATCATTACATTTTATGTTTAACCTTTTCCTTTTTTTTTTCAACTTTTATTAGATATTTTCTTCATTTACATTTCAAGTGTTATCCAGAAAGTTCCCTATATCCTCCCCCCTCCCGGCCCTGCTCCCCTACCCACCCTCTCCCACCCCTTGGCCCCGGCGTTCCCCTGTATTGGGGCATATAAAGTCTGCATGACCAAGGGGCCTCTCTTCCCAATGATGGCCAACTAGGCCATCCTCTTCTATATATGCAGCTAGAGACACGAGCCCAGGGGGTACTAGTTAGTTCATGGTTATTCTTCCACCTAGAGGGTTGAAGACCCCTTCAGCTCCTTGGGTACTTTCTCTAGCTCCTTCNATATACCAAATTTTTTGTATCCATTCCTCTGTTGAGGGACATCTGGGTTCTTTCCAGTTTCTGGCTATTATGAATAAGGCTGCTATGAACATAGTGGAGCATGTGTCCTTGTTACCAGATGGAATATCTTCTGGATATATGCCCAGTAGAGGTATTGCAGGATCTTCGGGTAGTACTATGTCCAATTTTCTGAGGAACCACCAGACTGATTTCCAAAGTGGTTGAACAAGCTTGCATTCCTACCAACAATGGAGGAGTGTTCCCCTTTCTCCACATCCACGCCAGCAACTGTTGTCACCTGAATTTTTGATCTTAGCCATTCTTACTGGTGAGATTCAACCTTTTCCTTTTTTATGTGAATTTTTTCTGTTTGAAATCTTGGGGTGTGCACATGTCTGAAAATTATATGTTGATTGTATTTTTGCAGTGGTTAAGTTGATGTGCCACCTTGACTGGGCTACGAGATGCCCAAAGACATAGATAGTAATTATTTCTGGATGCATCTGTTAGGGTGATTGCAGAAGTTGTCATTTGAGTTGTTAGACTCCTTAAAGATATTGTTCTTCTCCATGTGGCTGAGTATCCTCTCATCCATAGAGGTGGAAGGATAACCAAAAAGGTGAGGAAATTATTGGTTCTGATGCTCATGTGCATATTCTCTCAGCAATGAGTTCTACAGGTTCTTAAGCCTCCAGACTTGTCTGTAATTTATAACGGCAACTTTCTTGGGTCTGCATGGTATGGACTGTGGATCTCTCACAATTACTTACAATATTTTTTTTCTAATGATAGATTGCTATACTCTTAGATGTGTAACTTGTCCAGTCATCATCAGAGAGTCTTCATTGGGCAGCAAATGGCAGTGAATGAAGAGACTCACAGTCAGACATGTACATAAAGAAAGTCTAAATTGGAGGTCTCCATTGGGTCTCTCTCCTTAGAGCTCAGAGAATACTGAGGAAGATGGGGTCAAAACATTGTAGAGGTCATAGGAGATAGAGTATGCAAGGAGAATATGACCCACTGAATTAACAAAGCAGGATTCTATGCTTGCCAACTCAGTTTTTGTGAGGGCAAGCGTATGGCCTAGAGGGGTCTACATATCCTCTATTTATATGTTATTGCTGTTCATTTGGTGTTTTTGTGGAATTCCTAACTGGGAGTATTGTGTCTTTGATTCATTTATCTACTCTTAGGACTCTTCTCTTCCTGTTAGATTGGTTGCCTTTTCTGTTATTGGTGCAATGGCTTTTGCTTTGTACTATCATATTTTGTTTTGTTGTGCTTGGTTGTTTTCGTTTTTAGGCATGGTCTTTCTTGAAGGTAGATGGAGGGGGAGTAGGTGGGAGAGCAGGGAGTTGGTTGGGGGACCTAGGAGTAGTCGGGGGAGGGGAAGCTGTAATCAGGATGTATCATATGAGAGAAGAATATATTTTCAATTAAAAAAAGAAGATGAGACTCTTCCTATTTCATATTAAGTACAACATCCTTATAGGTGTGCCTTTGATTTTAGGATTTTAGTTAATTCCAGATGTAGTCAAGTAGACAATGGCCTATCACAATCCCAAATAATGCCAGTCACTCCTAAACAGAATTTGTTGATCTACTCTTAACACAGATTTACCCAACTGCACAGGGCTTGAAACACAGTTGTTAATATGCACTGCATGGAACAATCNATATATATATATATATAGGCTGGGTGAGCCTTTTGGGGAGGTTTACAATGTTTCTTCCAAATTTTTGAGACAATTTTATTCTACAGACTAATAATTTATTTAATAATACAGTGTCAGAGTTGGCTTAGAAAAAGAGTTCAGGTATAGATTTTCCACTTCAAGCACCTCACTTTATTTATAGTCTCATGTCCTTTTTTGTAGTATTGCTGAGAATCAAGCCAGAGAGAGGGCTTATTGCACTCATAACCAATGTGTGAGTCAAGGTATTGGAGAAGAGCTCATTGGGAGAGGTATTTTTTTATTTAAAAAATTATTTATTATTAATGTGGGTATTGGGGTTCATAGATATGTCATGTTCCACCAGTGAAAGTCAAAGGAGAACTCTTTAGAATTAGTTCTCTTTTTCTATCTTATGGCTTCTAGAGATCACACTTGTCAAGGCTTACCACACAAATGAATGCTTTCACCTGCTGAGCCACCTTGCCAGGTCTATTTCAGTCGGAACTAATTGGAGTCCATAATGAGTCACATAGAAGCCTCCTCTCTGCACAACAGGTGCTCTTAACTGATAAGCCATGTCCAAAGCTCCTCCAGGGGATGCTTTGATACAAATACTTTTCAATGAAATTTAGAAAGAAGAGCAAGTTTTCTCTATTTCAAACATATATTCTAAATTGTATTTCATTTAAATGGCATAATGTCAGCCACATTTTTGGCATAAAAAAGTGGTTTCCGATCTTGCCACTTTCCCATTTTGGTCTATAAGATATATCTGATAATTACAGGTAATTCAGAGAATTATCTGCAAATTAAATTAGTACAACGTGGAAAATAGGCCATTTTTGATCTTGTCAGAGGGAGACAGACATGAACAAACAAGAAAATGGAAAAACACAGCATGAAATTTATAATGATTGACATTTTAGACATATAAGAATAGAGTAACTTTATACAGTTCAAAAGATTGTCCACTACTCAAGGATGCCAAACCAAAAAGACAAGGGAAGTCAAAAGCCAAGCCATGTCTGCTTGTACATAATGGGTAGGTTATCTGTCTAGGAAAAAAAAAAAAAAAAACTGTGAGTGGCTTCTTAAGTCTATAATACAGTAACCTCGAATAATTTTCGATTTAGACATCTCAATGAACTTGAAAGATACTCTGTTGTCTTAATCTAACAGTAAGAAGAAATCCGAGGAAGTTCAGCATTACAAATCTCCACTTTGTCCTCTGTCCTCTGTTACAAACAGGGCATCTATACTATCTGCACCTATTGATTTTTTTAAAACTCAAAGAGAATTCCCAAGAAGGTCAATCACTTTTTCCTTGTATTAATTTTTTCTGAGCCACAAGGCATTTTTCAGGATACAGATCCCACCCACTCAATTGGTGCTCATAAAACTGCCATTGTTTTTCCTGCCTGTCAGCCTATTTTGCATGATCTTTCTCCCTTAATGCCAAGGTCATCTCCACAGGAGAATGGAGGATGGGACCAAAAGGAGGAAGAAGAATGGAAGTGTCCATGGAGATCTTGGAATCTGCATCTGGAAAGCATTCTAGGCTATCAAATGTCTGCCTGATTTATGTTATCTCCTTGTCCATCTGCTGCCCTATTGTACTCCAGCCTTCTCAAGAGAAAATATCTTTTATGTTATGCTTGTCCTCTGTGGTACCCAAGACATTCAGAGAGCCATAAAAGAAGGCTTTGCAACTCTAAGAGGAAGAAAACTTGTTGCAGTACTTGCGTAATACTCTCGGTGGGTCTTGCTCCCAGCCACCCACCAAAGCCCTTGGAATTTGCCAATGGAACACACACACACACACACACACACACACACACACACACACACACACACACCTATTAATTTTAAATGCCTTGACCAGCTGAAAGGATGAGCAGTTCTAATTCTTCTTCTTGCTAGCAAACACTCGTCTCTGGTACTTCTGAGTTAATGTCTTTTAACATCTATACTTCATTTTTGCTACCCCAAACACACCCCATGTGGCCACTTTCAGCAAGTATGTAGGTCTGGCCATTCTTCCTCCCCATCATGGCAATCTTTCCTCCCTCTCGTCCCCAGTTCCTAGCCTGCACAAATCTTCAGGTCCCTCCTCAGTCTACCTGCCCAGCCCTTGGCTGTATGGAAATTCTTCATTGCCAAATAAATCCAGCTTGGGGCAGAGACCCTCAGTGTCTGGGAACATGGCATTTGGGAGTCACATTTGAATTGAGACAGCATTAGAACCAATCCCTAACACAACTATCTCTTCAGGCTTCTTTTAGCCTTCTTTCCTGTCCTCTCCTTTCTAATTTCTTATGATACAAATGAGGAGAGAAGCTTTTGCCAGATAAATAAGGATTCCCAGAAAAAGGAATTTCATTGATCCACAAGGTAAAGCCTAGGTTATATTATCTGTCGTCTTTCTATAATTATGACGATTCATTACAGTTTGAATATGTGCCAGGTACTTTACATTCATAATGTTTAATCCTTGTGAAAACGTTGCAAGATACCTATTTTTGTCTTTGCTCTGTAGATGAGAAAACATTGGTGAGAAAAGTTAATTAACTTGTTCAAAGATACAGAGCTAACATTTGCAGGGTCAAGACGCATCCCAGTACTGTTTGATTCTATATGTCATGCTTTTCTCCTCACTTTCATTTGTTCATTCATTCTTCCTCAAAAATTGCTTTAAATGGCACGTGGTAGTACCTACACATACTTTTATTGCATATAATTATTATGATATGTATGTGTGTATGTTCATGTGTGTGCATGTACATGAACGCCGATGTGTATTAAATGTGTAAATCATTTAGAAAAATTCCCCACAACCCATTATCTTATCCTAATATTTTCCATAGTACAGGGAATTTTCTGTAACTTTTTAATGCTTTTTCAAATATACATAAACATATCTTTTTACTATACTAATATTTTTATACACATTCATGTGTATGTATAGATATGTGCATGTATGGAGGAGGTTAGTTGTCAACATTGAATGTCCTGCTCTCCAGTTTATATTATTAGACAGGGTCTCTCACTCTTTTGATGCATTGACGAGTGAGCCCCAGGGATCTTCCTGTCTCTGCCCTACCAGGGCTGAGACTCCAAATTCATGCTTTCACAGTTGTATTTACATGGGAGTAAGAGATTGAATTCAGGCCATCAGGCTCATACAGAGAGCATTTTAGTAGGTAAGCCATCTCTCCAGAAACTACTATAATCATAAATTTTAGGTGCCATCTTTCAATGAAGGTCAGATGTACTCTAGTTATGAATTGTGTTGTATTTAAAATTTTGAATTTACCAGCTATCTTGCTCTGCATTTTCCTTTTGTATTCAGCTTCCTGTAATATAGTTTTCTGCATCTTTTATTAGTGAAAGGAAACATACGCAAAATAGAGTATTTCTAGGATGAAAGTTCTCTGTGAAACACTCTTTCTTCAGAAGTAGTTCCTAATAATAAGTAAATACCACAGTATCTCCACCCCCCCAATTTTCTACTCATTACAATTGCTTAGGTATCAATATCTCTATCTAATTGAATAGTATAGTACTTTTTTTCGTGGATTGGATTTTCCAAAAATTCCTGTCTTTCTTGGCTGACCCTAGTCAGAGAGAACAATGACAGCCAAGGGCATTACACTCCTTAAGTGCTGGAACTGGTAATGGATCCTATCTGTCTGCTGACTCCTGACAAGTTGCCTCCATTCCACCACAAGCAGTTACTAATGGGAAGCCTTTCATCAGGGAGCAGGCTTATTGGCCAATCTCTCTCATTTTCCACTTCTCCCTCACATACTAAGTCATACTTGTTTAACTAGGAGAACTTGACATCTCATGCATCCTTGGCAGAAAGCTTCAACAAGACCACTCATTTAACTTTTGCTTTATTGCACATAGCTTTTAAAGAAATCTATCACATGGCCATATCCAACAAATAAAAAGTTCAAGTATTATTGGCTATTATAAAAAATATGGAATCTAGCTCCTAAATTAATTTAACAATAAGAAGGTAGTTTCTTAGCACTTATGTCACTGACTTTCCTCATTACTATGACAAATACCTAAGGAAAGCTATGTAAGGAGAAGAGGATTCATCTTACTCATGGTTGATGGCACAGTCCATAATATTGGTCCATTTGCAGGAGTGGGAAAGCAGATCTACCCAGTGAATCCACAGTCAGGAAACAGAGAGACAAATGCTACTGTTCAGATTGCTTTCTGCTTTAATTTTAATACAGAATTCTAGAACTATGGGTAGTGTCACCCTCTTTTAGAGTGGATCTTATCTCAATTAACCTAATCTAGAAACTCCCTCAAAATATGCCCAGGAGTTTGCCTCTGTGATTTTAGATCCTTTCACACTGATAATATTACACAGTAGTTATAAATAAATGGTGATACATGCTAAAGTACATTTTTGTGTAATACCTAGGAGAGTGAAGCTAAGACACTCATCTGAAAAATTTCCTTAAGTTTCTTGAGAGCAAGGTCAAGCCATGTCTTCTCATTCCAATTCTAGAACTAAACATTTAAGTGACTTTCTCATGTGCTTTTTTATATAACTAATAGAAATCTAGGACGATCTACCCAAGTTGTGCTAAACCCTATTCCTTGTCTTTCTGTGCAATTTATATTTTAAAAACCATACATGATTCACATGAAATGTATAATGCATTAAACCTTTGAAACCTGGGAGTTTACCTAGTTTTGCTTTACTTTTGCTATTTCAAATAACAAGTTTTGAGGCCATGACCTAATTAATATCTGACCAACAACAATAATTCTTCAGTTTATAGTTTGTGTCCCTGACACTACCTCTGTTTTTCAGATCAGTAAATCACATTTTCAACACTGTGTGAGGATTCTTATCACATCATGCTAAATGCTCTCCTTTTCCTCATAATCCTATGTAGACAGATTATGCTTATGGATGATGATGTTTGGGGTGTTCTTATGTGGAGAGAACATGCTCAGATCATTATCAGACCCTGGGAATAATTGATGGGAAAACATATTGTCATTTGCTGTTATTCTTCTAGGGAGAAGAGGCAAGATGACCACAAGAAAAGGGCACTAGATTCCTCCTGTACATGTAAGAGGCACACTAATATAGTGCTCTTAGGGGGTGTTTTAAAATTTAGCTAATCATTTAAATTTGCTATCTTGGCATATGGAAAGAATTTAGTAAACATTACTAACCCAGCTTGCTCATCCTTACCTCTTTCTTGCCCCTCTTTGAAAATAATAGCTGACTTAGACAGAAGAGAAAGCAATGGGTAGCTCCATGTCTTTTTTTTTTTCTCTCAGGACTAGCTTTCTCCAACAGTTTCTAGATCTGGCAGACCAGATTCCTCCCTACATCTTTCTAAGTGACTTTGAAACTGCTTTGCGAATTAATGTAGATTCTCCCAGCATGTCTTGCACTGTATTTTTGGAAACAAAAAACAAAGTATTTGAGAATAAAAGGCTGACAGAAAGCACTGCCTTTCCAGTACTGCAACGTGAATAATTTAAGGAGGCTTTTAAAAATATGTTTTACTTTAATTGGTTTTGATATCCATTCTTCTTCAGATGCTTCATCTGTCTTCTTCGCCTACCACAGCTGTGTGCAGGTCTCATGGAGGATATCTGTTATTCTTAAGAAAGCAATAGGATGGGAATAAAGTGGCTTCTGACCAGGTCCATTTATCTACTTGGAGATCATCACTACAAACTCTAAAAAAAAATGCATGAGATTTGAAAAATGGCAATGCTTACAGAATGGAAATGCAATGGATTCAAGCACAGACATTTATTTTATTTTATTTTATTTTATTTTATTTTATTTTATTTTTCTGTTAATATACCCTCCCTGACAGCTGGGACAGGATTTTGTTTTATATCTTTCCAAGGAAAGATATAGATTATCTTTTTCTTTATCTGCCTTGAGACTTATGTCTGGCTTCTGTATGAGATACGTTTAGATCAAGTCTTTTCTTAATTGTACTGCAAATAAAAAAAAAAACCCATCCCCATCATAAATTGTTTTAACACCCTTTTCAAAAACATGGCATTTTGAGGAGGCTGTGCCAGGTATTTTTGTATGATAGACGTGCTCCCCACAGGTGTGTTTGATAGAAGGGTGTATTCTAGGCACTGTCATCAGTATCAGGAAGATGAAACTTGCCAAGTCTGTTTCAACTAACTCAAACAGACAACTGTAATTTAGCCTTAATTTCTACCAGAATCTTTGTCTTAGTATTTCTGTCCCTTTGTGTTATTTCAGTAATTGTCTGCCATAATCTTTTTGTCTCACTGTATAGAAAATACACTAAATGAAGATATTTCTCACACAAATGGCTTGCCAATCTCCAAGAGACATAGGTCCCACTCCTATGATTATACATCCCGTGCAACCTTCATAGATGCCTCAAGATAGAGAAAAGTTGGTAAATTTGAAGCATGCACATTTTACAGTCAGCACTATCATAAAATGTCCTCATGCAACTGAGCGTCTTCTCCTATACCAGCTTAAGGAGATGACAATAAGATTGTCCTGAGGATGAGTGCCCGTCACCTCTCTAAAGTCCTGTATCTGAAGTCTACTATTAGATCACATGGCAGTGGTGAGCATACAGACACTAGGGTCTCAATGAGACTTGGAATAAGCTCCCATCATTCAATAACTCATTCATAACTTTGGTAAAATAAAAAACAAAATTCAAAAAGATAAATACACATAGTCCAAAATGCAGAATCTCTGCTGGCTTTGCTAGAAATTTCCATTGTGGCACAATTCCGAAGCAGACTCGAGAGCACTTTTGCTTGCCTTTATTAAAAGTACAATTTTACATGAAAAGAAAAGAGTGTGATATTTCATCTCCAGTTTCCAGGGAAGCACTGTGGAGACTGCAGTTAACTGGTTTGGTCAAGCAGACAGGCACCCTCACTGATTAGTCCCCCCTGATGTGTGGGAGTGACAAAACTACAATCACAGTACATTGCAGGGAGCTGTAGTGTCCCTACTTTAACTGTGCCTCCTAGAGAGTTCAAGTGTTTGTAAATATTTTGCAGATCCTTAGGGAGAAGTGTTAGCCTTCCAAGAAAGAGCAGCGAGAGACTGCCCTTGCCCTAGTTTCTGTGAACAGAAGAGGCTTGCTTTCTTACATTCAGACACTTGTATTTGATTAATCCCTGCTGTACCTGTGGTGATCATAAAAAGAGAAAGAACTATAAGAATATGTTCTGGCAGGGTGTGGGGGAAGGGTGTGCTTCAGCATCCCCTTGAAAGACCAGCCACAGGACAGTATAGTATAGAGCAGAATTTATTTAGGGCATGGAAAGGGGGGTTAAGCAGGTAGCAGAGGCAGAAAAAGGTAGAGAGAGGGAGAGAATAGAGACATAGAGGCTGACCATGGCCACATAGAGGCTGGCCATGGCCACATAGAGAGAGCTGGGAAGGGAATGGGAAGAGAGGGGGAGCTAGGGAGCAAGAGGCAAGAGAGCAAGAGAGAGAAGAGGCAAAATGCCCCTTTTATAGTGGGCCAAACCTACCTGCTGTTGCCAGGTAATTGTGAGAAGGAGCATACCTGGCTGCTGCCAGGAACTGTGGAGTTTAGACAGAATACCAACAGTACCCATTCTTCATGGTGTGTGTGTGTGTGTGTGTGTGTGTGTGTGTGTGTGTGTGTGTGTGTGGTGTGTTCATGAGTATGAACATGTGTGTGGAGGTAAGAGATCAACCTCAGAAGTGTTCCTGAGTTGTTAGTTCTCCACATTGTTTTTCGAAGAAGGATCTCTTGTTACCTGGAACTCCCCAATTCATCTGGGCTAGCTAACCAATAAGCTTCAGTGATCCATTTGTGTTTGTTTCTCAGTGTCTGGGTCTGTAAGCAGCAGCATTGCATCCAGGCTCTTGATGATGTGAGCCCTGGGAATCAAAGTCAGGCTCTCATAATTTAGTGGTAATAACTTTATAGATTAAGCCATATGCTGACCCCATATTTCTTCTTATATCTTTCTGTGGTGTGTGCAAAAGAAAACCATCTTCTGACACTTATTCTTCATCCCAGGATGTTCAGAAAAATCACAAACTCAACTTGATTGAGTCTTCCATGAGCTCAGTTTGGATTTTGAATCCAGGCTCCTATAAAGGTGAAACAAGTCTGACAGAGCCGAGGCAGCAGCATCACCTGCCATGCAGCAGTTCACTATAGCTGGCCCTCCAATTCTACCTTGACTCCCATTTCTACACTGAAATGGAAATATAGTAATTACTATACAAGATTGAGTTTTTTCTGATTATCTCGCCACTTAGCAAGTTTTGCCCCATGTTTTTCTTCCAGATATTGAGTATGCAACCTTTGAGAAGAGTAACTAGAAACTTCAGAGCCCGAGAATATGCATCTATACACAAAGTTCTCTGTAAATGCACTGTTTGTTTTGTGCAAATCTTCTGTTCATGTTCTATTCAATTAATGAGAATAATCAAACATCTAAATAAAAATCATTGTATGTCACCACTTGAGAGTGTTTAACCTAGTCCTAGACAGCTTGGGAGGCTGGCCAAAGGCAAGATGTACTGGGCTGGGGAATATCCAGGCAGGCACAAAGGGACCTGTGTGCCATCTAGGCCGGTCCCTTCTGGTAGGATGCCAGTTCAATCTCATTAAGAGCAAGATTCTTTCCAAGCTGAGATAATGTGTTGAAGAGGTTTAACAGTGGCTCCTAATTTTGAATGCTAAAGAAAAATCAGAGTGAGAAGGCTGCCTTCTGGAATCACCTTGAATGACTTGGAACTTCCTCCCAATTCTATTACTAAAAGAGCCATGTGGGGCTATTTCTCTGTGCTTTCCTCTTCCATACTTGACAGCTGGGAGGTATAGAATCTTTCCAATTATTTGTGTATAGCTTGGCTGTTCCCCAGGTGCAGTGCTGGAAGGTCTGGGTGATTTTATGTGCTAATCAGTGCTGATTTGGAGCAAAGCCAGCCCAGGGAGAGCCTGTGCCCTTTTAGAAGTGTATAGCTACATTTGCCAAGGACCAAAGTTTGAGAGAAAAAGTAAAAGCTTTCAGAATCCTCCCCTTCACAAAATCCTCCCATCACTGACACCTCATTTAAGGACAACATCCCACTGTTTCTCCTCCATTTCTATTTCCCCACTAAGCTTCAGTTTATTGGCTCCTTATGTGCTGGGAACATGAAAGCTGACAAGTAGATACAATTCTAGATCAGCAGTTTTCTGAGCCCATCCCCCAACTTCCAAAGTCCTGCTCCCCTCCTCCTCCTGGCATCCCTCTTCTTTTCTTCTTCCAGTTCTCCTGCCTCCAGCCTGCAGCTCTCTTACTGCTGCCTGGCAACCGCACTACAGGGGATGTCACACAGGATTGCTTATTGCAGCTTCAGAGAAATAAACAAGAGGGGAAACATTCTGGGTGATACATTAGAACTGCTGTGTGCAAGAGCACACTAGCCAGGTAATTCCAGGAGTGATACTTAAGTAGAATTTTGCACCATGTTGCCTAGATCTTTCCAGGCCTCCTGACATGGGCAGGAGAAAGTGGGAGCAGAAAAAAGATAAGAGGGCCATAGATAGCTTTTAATTGGCTATGTATTAACTATAACCATTATGTTGGCTTATACCTCAAGAATAATTATGTCTGAGCTTTACAATCTTTAAAGAAATGTTACAGTAATCATTTGAAAGAGACAATGAGCCTGTGCAAAACATGGCTCTGCAGTCCCCATGCTAATCTCCAGTCTTAGAATTGTGTACCTAGCTTTAGCAAGACCAAAGAGAGCCCAATCTAAAAGTCTGGAATGGGGCCAGGACACATAAATTCTGCAGGACCATTCGTCTGCAAATATTGATAGTCTTTTGTTCATCAGACATTTATCCAGTTCCATTGATTGTAGCCTCAGACACTGACTGACACATTCTTTGTGTCACCTACTAAGTACAGTAAGCAGAAGGAAAGACTGAAATTCTGAGGCGGCGTCACATGATCACAGCAGGCGTCACATGATCACAGCAGGCGTCACATGATCACAGCAACTATTTGACAATTAAATTACTAAAACTCCAGTAAAGAACAAAGTGGTAAAGCCTGCATTCCAGTCTGGGCTGCCTGCCTTTCTGCATCAGGACTTTTTTTTTTTTATCAGTGCTTCTTTTGGGTCAGGTCACATCTATTTAGCACTGCAAGGGAAGGAAGGAAACAGGTTTCTGCCTTGATAAGCTTCCTGCATTTGTGGCACAGGCAAGACAAACATGGAAGTGAAGTGTGAATCTCCAAAACTGTGGTCTCACCTTTAACCCAAATGTAAAGTCCTTCTGGATCCCAGGTCCCTATGCTTTGATTCTCAAAAATTGCCAGAAGTAGTGTTTATTTACCAGGTTAAATTGACTGTAAATTTTAATGAAGACCCACTTTCTGACATTCCCTTTCCCCTCACATGATCTTGAAGTCATGGTGCCACTGTGTGAATGGCTAGGTATAATGAGGTGGCTTAATATTCTAATCTAGATGGACAGAGTACTAGTATGACTTTGAAAAGGGGCCTGTCAGAAAATGGTGTCAGTGGTGAATTTGTTATGGGAGTAGAATCAATGTCTCTCACCAAATAAATTAGAATTAAGAAGTAGGGACTAGTGTCTGGTAACTAAATACGGTTCTGTGTTTGGTGTTCTGAAATGTTATATATGTTCAAAATGTGCAAATAGGATAGAAATGGAAGAATCAAGTGTCAAGACAAAAAGATGGGCCCAGAAGATGTGAGCAACATGGTAAGTTCCAGCCTCCTCTTTATGTTTCAGCTAGCAAACTGGAATATTCATGTCAGCTACCAATTAGCACATTCTGAGAGTAGGTGGACCCTTCTATGCCCTGTACAGGTGTGTGGTTACTGTATGGGGAGAACCTCTGAATGCCAAGGTTTCTTATCCTCAGCTCATGATAACACATAGATATGGCAGACTGTAGGAAAATTGCTTGACTTGAGCCATGGCAGACACCTAGATTTGAAAACTAGCATGCATAGGAATGTTTGGGTGTCTAAGAGGGAAAATCAAGTCTTCGGAATCTGCTTTTTCTCATTCATAAGCTCTCAGTGAATGTCATGAATAACTTTTGTGAAAGTCACGCTTATACTACAAAGGAACAAAGATAGATATGAAGGACATCTTTTGCTGTCATATGAAAGCACAATTAAGAAGGAAGTGAATTGTTTCACCTGGATTTATAATTTTGGAAAATGATAAATGAACAAGTCTATGAGGGCCATGGAGTGGAATGTGATGGTTTGTATATTCTTGGACCAGGGAGTGGCACCATTTGGAGGTGTGGCCTTGTTGGAATAGGTGTGACCTGGTTGGAGTAGGTGTGTCACTGTGAGTGTGGGCTTAATACTCTCACCCTAGGTGCCTGTAAGTCAGTCTTCCACTAGCAGCCTTTGGATGAAGATGTTGAACTCTCAGCTCTGCCTGCCCCATGCCTCTCTGGATACTGCCATACTCCCACCTTGATGATAATGGACTGAACCTCTGAACCTGTAAGCCAGCCCCAATTAAATGTTATCTTTATAAGACTTGCCTTGGTCATGGTGTCTGTTCATAGCAGTAAAATCCTAACTAAGACAATAAGTAACACCAGACTTCTCAACAGAGACTATAAAAGCCAGGAAATCCTGGACAGATGTCATGTACACTGTAAGAGGACACAAATGCAGCCCAGGGCAATATACCAAACAAAACTTTCAATTACCATAGATGGAGAGACCAAGATAGTCCATAACAAAATCAAATTTAAACATATTTTTCCACTAATACAGCACTACAGAGGATAATAAATGTAAAACTCCAATACAAAGAGGGAAACTATACCTAAGTAAAAGCAAGAAATTAATCTGCTCAAAACAAAATCAAAAGAAAAAAAGCACACAAACATAATTTCACCTGTAACAACAAAAATAACAGGAAGCAACAATAATTGGTCCGTAATATCTATCAACACTATGGTCCAAATTCTCCAATAAAAAGGCATAGGCTAACAGACTGGATACATAAACAGGACCCAACATTTTGCTGCATATAGGAAATATACCTCAATAACAAAGACAGTCACTACCTTAGAGTAAAAAGCTGGAAAATAATTTCCAAGAAAATGGTCTCAAGAAACCAGCTGGAGTAGCCATTCTAATATTCAATAAAGTAGACTTTCAAGCAAAAGTTATTAAAAAAAGTTGGGGAAGGATGCTTCATAGTTGTCAAAGGAAAAATCCACCAAGATCAATTCTCAATTCTGAACATCTATGCCCAACATGCAAGGACACCCATATTTGGAAAAGAAATGTTACTAAAGCTCAAAGCACACATTGATTCTCACTTAATAATAAGGAGAGATTTCAACATCCTACTCTCACTAATGGACAGGTCATGGAAACCAAAAGTAAAGACACAAAGAAACTAAAAGAAGTTATGAATCAAATGACTTAACAGATATCTACAAAACATTTCACCCTAAAAACAAAAGAATATACCTTCTTCTCAGCAACTTATATGCTCTTCTCCAAAATTGACCATATAGTTGGACAGGAAACAAGCTTCAACAGATACAAGAAGATTCAATTAGCCCCATGCATTCTACCAGATTACCATGGACTTCAATAACAAGCTGGTCTTCAATAACAATAAAAATAACAGAAAGACCACATATTCCTGCAAGCTGAACAACTCTCTACTCAATGATAACTCGGTGAGGAGAGAAATAAAGAAAAAATGATAAAAAACTTTTTAGAACTTAATGAAAATGAAGGCACAGCAACTCATAAGACACAATGAGAGCAGTGCTAAGAGGAAAATTCATAGCTTTGAGTGCCTTTATAAATAAATTGGAGATATCACAAAATAGCAACTTAACAGCATATCTGAGAGTGTTAGAACAAAAAGAAGCAAATATACACGAAAGGGGTGAAGAACAGGAAATAATCAAATTAAGGGCTGAAATCAACCAAGTAAAAACAAAGAGAACTATACAAAGAATCAACAAAACTAGGGGCTGGTTCTTTGAGAAAATAAGCAAGATAGATAAGCCCTTAACCAGACTAACTAGCAGGCACAGAGACATTATCCAAATTAACAAAATCAGAAATGAAAAGGGAGATATAACAACAGAAACTGAGGGAATTCAAAAAATCATCAGGTCATACTACAAAAGCCTATACTCAACAAAACTGGAAAATCTAGATGAAATGAATGATTTTCTAGACAGATGCCAGGTATCAAACTTAAACCAGGATCAGATAAACCATCTAAACAGTCTCCAAACTCCTGAGGAAATAGCAGCAGTCATTAAAAGTATCACAACCAAAAAACTCAAAGAGCAGATCATTTTAGTGCAGAATTCTATCAGTCCTTCAAAGAAGACCTACTACCAACATTTCTCAATCTACTCCACAAAATTATAAGAGAAGAAACACTACCCAATTCATTCTATGAAGCCACAATTATGCTTATATCTAAGGAATATAAAGACCCAACAAAGAAAGAAAACTACAGACCAATTTCCCTTGTGAATATCTATGCAAAAATACTCAATAAAATTGTAGCAAACAGAATTCAAGAAAATATCAAAATGATCTTTCATCAAGACAAAGTTGGCTTCATCCCAGCCATGCAAGAATGGTTCAATATATGGGAATCCATCAACCTAATTCACTATATAAAATATAAACAAACTCAAATAAGCAGGCTACATGATTATCTAATTAAATGCTGAAAGAGTTTTTGACAAAAGACAGCCCCCCTTCATGTTAAAAGTCTTGGAAATATCAGGAATTCAAGACACATACCTAATCATAATAAAAGCAATATAAAGCAAAACAATAGTCAGCAACAAATTAAATGGAAAGAAACTTGAAGGAATTTCACTAAAATCGGGGACAAGAAAGGGCTTTCCACTCTCTCCCTATCTATTTAACATAGTACTTGAAGTTCTAGCCAGAACAATTAGACAACCAAAAAAAAGGTCAATGGGATACAAATGGGAAAGGAAGAAGTCAAGATGTCATCACTTGCAGAATATGATAGTATACATAAGTGACCCCAACAATTCCACCAGAGAATACTTACAGTTGATTAAAAACTTCAGCAAAGTGACTGGATATAAAATTAATTCAAATAAATCAGTAGAATTCCTCTACTCAAAGGATAAACAGGCTGAGAAAGATATTATGGAAACAACACCCTTCACAATACTCACAAACAATACAAAATATCTTGGACTGACTCTAACCAAACAAGTGAAAGATCTATGTAACAAGAATTTCAAATCTCTAAAGAAAGAATTCTAAGAAGACCTTAGAAGATGGAAAGATCTCCTGTGCTCATGGATCAACAGGAGTAACCTAGTAAAAATAGCCATCTTATCAAAAGCAATCTACAGATTCAGTGCGATCCCCATCAAAATTCTGACTTAATTCTTCACAGAGAAAGGAAGAAAAATTCTCAAATTCATCTGGAATTTAAAAACAAAAACAAAAAAGAGGAAAAACAGTATAGTGAAAACTTTTCTCACCTCATGAAATTGCAAAGCAATTCATGTAAAGCAAAAGAGACTGTCAATAAGACAAAAAGGCCACCAACAGATTGGGAAAGGATTTTTTACCAATCCTAAATCTGATAGGGGACTAATATCCAATATATACAAAGAGCTTAAGAAGCTGGGCTCCAGAAATTCAAATAACCCCATTAAAAATGGGGTACAAAACTAAACAAAGAATTCTTAAGTGAGGAATACAAAGGGCTGAGTAACACCTGAAAAAAATGTTCAACATCCTTAATCATCAGGGAAATGCAAATCAAAACAACCTTGAGATTCCACCTCACTCCAGTCAGAATGGCTAAGATCAAAAATTCAGGTGACAGCAGATGCTGGTGAGGATGTGGAAAAAGAGGAACACTCCTCCATTGCTGGTGGGATTTCAAGCTTGTAAAACCACTCTGGAAATCAGTCTGGCAGTTCCTCAGAAAATTGGACATAGTACTATTGGAAGAAGATGCAGCAATTCTTCTCCTGGGCATATACCCAGAATATGTTCCAACTGGTAATAAGGATACATGTTACACTATGTTCATAGCCTTATTTATAATAGCCAGAAACTTGAAAGAACCCAGATGTCCCTCAACAGAGTAATGGATAGAGAAAATGTGGTACATTTACAAAATGGAGTACTACTCAGCTATTAAAAACAATGAATTTATGAAATTCTTGGGAAAATGGATGTATCTGGAGGATATCATCCTTAGTGATGGAACCCAATCACAAAAGAAGTCACTAGATATGCAATCACTGATAAGTGGATATTAGCTCAGAAATTTAGAATACCCAAGATACAATTTGCAAAACACAAGAAAATCAAGAAGGAAGACCAGCCTGTGGCTACTTCATTCCTCCTTTGAATAGGAAACAAAACACCCATGGAAGGAGTTACAGAGACAAAGTTTGGAGCTAAAACGAAAGGATAGACCATACAGAGACTACTCCACCCGGGGTTCTATCCCATAATCAGCCACCAAATCCAGACACTATTGCATATGCCAACAAGATTTTGCTGAAAGGACCCTGACATAGCTATCTCGAGTGAGACTATGCCAGTGCCTGGCAAATACAAAAGTGAATGCTCACAGTCATCTAAAGGATGGAACACAGGGCCCCCATTGGAGGCACTAGAGAAAGTACCCAAGGAACTGAAGGGATCTGCAACCCTATAGGTGGAACAACAATATGAACTAACCAGTACCCCTAGAGTGCATGTCTCTAGCTGCATATGTAGCAGAAGATGGCCTAGTCAGCCATCATTGGGAAGGGAGGGTATAGGGGAACTTTTGGAATAGCATTTGAAATGTAAATAAAGAAAATATCTAATAAAAAAAGAAAAGAAAACTATTCTCAACAATAAAAGAACTTCTGGGGAAATCACCATCCCTGTCCTCAAGCTCTACTACAGGGCAATAGTGATAAAAACTGCATGGTTTATGTTCATAGCAGCCTTATATATATTAGCCAGAAGCTTGAGACAACCCACATGTTCCTCAAAAGAAGAATGGATATAGAAAATGTGGTACATTTACACATTGGATTACTACTCAGCTATTAAAAACAATGGCTTCATGAAATATGCAGGCAAATGGATGTAACTATAAAATATCTTTCTAAGTGAGGTAACCCTGACACAAAATGACACACATTGTATATACTCTCTGATAAGTGGGTATTAGCCGAAAAGCTCTGAATACCCATGATACAACTCACAGACTATATGTAGCTTAAGAAGGAAGACCAAAGTGTGAATGCGTCTATCTTATCATGGAGAACAAAAGAATCATCAGAGGTTAAGGAAAGGAGGGACCTGTGAATGAGAGAGGAGGGGAGGTAAATAAAGGGAGCAGTATTATGTATGGGAAGAAATAAGAAAGAAATATATAGGGTCAGGAAAGTGAATAGAAATATGTAGCAGTGGGGAGTGGAGAACTGAGGGGTTAGCCACTAGAAAGTTCCAGATGTCAGGTAATCAAAAAATACCCAGAACTTAATTAAAATGACACTAGCCAAAATACCCAACAAGGGGGAGATAGAACCTGTAGAGACCACCTCCAGTAAATAGGCATGGGACCCATTTGAGAAATGCAGCCATCCACCCATCTCAAAATTTTTAACCCAGAATTGTTCCTGCCTAAAGGAAACTCAGGGATTAAAAATAGAGCAGAGACTGAAGAAAAGGCCACCCAGTAACTGTGCCAACTATGGATTAATCTGATCTGCATATACCAAACTCAAACCTATTACTAACGCACATTAGGAAGAAAACCATCCTGCAATCACTGTTAAGCACTTGCTGACAGAAGTCTGGTATAGGTGTCCCCTGAGAATTGATGACAGCACCTGACTAATACAGATGCAGATACTCACAGCCAACCATAGGACTAAGTCCTAGGACCCCAATGCAAGAGTTGGAGCATGAAATGAAGGAGCTGAATGGGATTGCAACCCCATAGGAAGAACAACAATATCAACTAACCAGGCCACCCAGAGCTCCCAGGGAATAAACTACCAACCAAAGAGTATGCATGGAGGAATCCATGACTCAAGCTACATAGGTAGCCAGAGGATTGTCTTGTCTGGAATCAGTGGGCAGGGAGGCTCTTGGTCCTGTGAAGGCTTGATGCCACAGCTCAGAGGGATGCTAGAGCAGCTAGGAGGGAGGGGGTAGATGGGTGGAGGAGCACGTTCATAAAGATGAAGGGGAATGGAGATAGGATAGGGAGTTTGCAGAGGGGAGACCCGGAAGGGGAGACAACATTTGAAATGTAAATAAAATAATAAGAACAACCATGACTAAGGCAACTTTTAGAAAAAGAAAAGAAAAGAAAAAAGAATTGTTGCCATAATCTTTAATATTATTACTATTGTGATGATGATGATGATGATGATGATGATGATGATGATGATGATGATCATTCTCTCATATATACATCCCAACTGAACTTTCACCTCTCTTCTCCCACTTCATCCCTTCTCTCCTAAATCCATCTCTCCTTTCTGCATCCCCTCAGAAAAGAGCATTCCTCCCAGGGACATCAGTGAAATACTGAATAACAAGCTGAAAAAACAAAAACAAAAAAACAAAACAAAACAAACAACAACAACAAAAAACCAACCAAGGCATTTACCATCACACCAATGCTGGACTAGGCAACACAGTAGAAGGAATAGCGTCCCTCAAGCAGGCAAAAGACTCAGAGAAACCCACACACTCACTGTTCAAAATCCCACAAGAGCCGGGCATAGTGGTTCACGCCTTTAATACCAGCACTCGGGAGGCAGGCAGATTTCTGAGTTGGAGGCCAGCCTGGTCTACAAAGTGAGTTCTAGGACAGCCAGGCCTACACAGAAAAACTCTGTCTCGAACCCCACCTCCCGCCCCCCCAAAAAAAATTCCACAAGAACACCAGTATACTCAGTCATAACAAATATGCAAAGGACCTAATTCATACCCATATAGGATCCCCCATAAGTCCTTGTAAGTTGATTCTGTGATCTATGTTCTTATAGTGTCCCTGACCTCTCTGGCTCCTCCAATTCTTTCTCCTCACATCCTCCTCAGTATTTTCCAAGCCTCACTTGATGTTTAGCTGCGGGACTATGTACCCGCTCCTATCGGTTTCTAGATGGAATCTCTCTGATAACTATTATGTTAGACTCCTAACCCAGAACACCTCAGCCAGGACAACCTGTTGATCAATTGTTTCCTGGCTGGGTTGGTGTCCCAATCTCCCTACTTTAGGACTTCCTGGTAACAGAAGATGACATGTTCAGGTTCTATGTCCCCCATTATTAAAAAAATATTTTCTAGGTTTACTCTCATAAATTCCATAGATTTTCCACTGCTGAAATGTCCCCAATTCCAGAAGTTTCTTCTAGTATTTTCTCTCTTCTTCCTCATCTGATCCTTCCTTTTCCAAACCCCACCTGCAAATCGTCCACCCTTGATATCTATTTTATTCCTCCCTAAGAGGGAGATTTTTTTATTCCTCTCTTAAGCTACTCTTGTTTCTTAACCGCCCTGGATCTACGGAATGTAGCATGACTGTCTTTTACTTTACAGCTTATATCCATTTATAAGTGAGTTTGAAGCATTTTTGTCTTTCTGGGTCTGAGTTACCTCACTCAGGATGTTTTTTTCTAGTTCCAGCCATCTGCCTGCAAATTTCATGATGTCATTGTTTTTAACAGCTGACCAATTTCACTCATGAATATAGATGTAAAAATATTGAACAAAATATTTGCAAACCAAATCCAGGATCACATCAAAAAGAACATCCAGCATGATCAAGAAAGGCTTCATTCCAGAAACGCAGGAATGGATCAACATAGGAAAATCTGCCAATGTAATCCACCATATGAATAAACTTAAAAAGGTCACACACACACACACACACACACACACACACACACGATTATTCTCATTACAAGCTGAAAAGCCTTTGACAAAATCCAACATATTTTCAGAATAAAAGTCTTGGAGAGATCTGAATATAAGGTATATACCTAAACATAATAAAGGCAATTTACAGCAAGCCTATAGTCAATATCAAATTACATAGAGAGAAACTCAAAGCAATTCCACTAAAATTAGGGACAAGATAAGGCTATCCACTCTTTCCCTATCTATTCAATATAGTATTGAAGTTCTCACTAGAGCAATAACACAATTGACAGAGATCAAAGGGATAAAAATCAGAAAGGAAGAAGTCAAAGTGTTGCTATTTGAAGATGGTATGATAGTCTACATAAGTGTCATCAGAAATTCTAGCAGAGAACATCTATAGCTGATAAATACTTTCAGGAAAGTGTATAGATATAAGGTCAACTCAAAAAATTTAGCAGTCCTCCTTTATATAAATAATAAACAGGTTACGAAAGAAAACAGGAGAACAACACCCTTCACAGTAGTAGTAAAAAATGTAAAATATCTTGTAGTAACTCTAACAAAGCAAGTGAAATTCCTGTATCATAAAAACTAAAAGTCTTTGAAAAAGGAAATTAAAAAAAGATATTAACAAATATAAAGACCCATACTCATGGGTCAGTACAATTAAGATAGTAAAAATGTCCATCATACAAGATTAAATGCAATCCTCATCAAAATCCCAACATAATTCTTTACAGACCTTGAAAGAACATTACTGAACTTCATATGAAAATGCAAAAACCTTAAGATAACTAAAACAATCTTGTACAATGAAAGAACATTTGGAGGCACTACCATTTTTGCTTTCAAGCTGAAGTTTAGAGTTAGAGAAATCAAAATGTATGATATTTGATTCCTAAACAGAACAGCAATGGCCTGTGTGGTCAGATCAAGAATTGACAAATGGGACCTTATAAAATTGCAAAGCTTCTATAAGTCAAAAGACACAGTCAGCAAGACAAAAAAGGCCACCAACAGATTGAGAAAGGATTTTTACCAATTCTAAATCTGATAGGGGACTAATATCCAACATCTACAAAGAGCTAAAGAAGCTGGACTCCACAAAAACTAATAACCCCATTAAAAAATGGGGTACAGAGCTTAAGAAAAAATTCTCAACTGAGGAATTCCAAATGGCTGAGAAACATCTGAAAAAATGTTCAACATCCTTAATTATCAGGGAAATGCAAATCAAACAACCCTGAGATTCCACCTCACTCCAGTCAGAATGGCTAAGATCAAAAATTCAGGTGACAGCAGATACTGGCGAGGATGTGGAGAAAGAGGAACACTCCTCCATTGCTGGTGGGATTGCAAGCTTGTACAACCACTCTGGAAGTCAGTCTGACATTTTCTCAGAAAATTGGACATAGTACTACCAGAGGATCCAGCAATACCTCTCCTGGGCATATACCCAGAAGATGTTCCAACTGGTAAAAAGGATACATGCTCCACTATGTTCATAGCACCCTTATTTATAATAGCCAGAAGCTGGAAAGAACCCAGATGTCCCTCAACAGAGGAATGGATACAGAAAATGTGGTACATTTACACAATGGAGTACTATTCTGCTATTTAAAAACAATGAATTTATGAAATTCTTGGGCAAATGGATGTACCTGGAGGACATAATCCTTAGTGAGGTAACCCAATCACAAAAGAAGTCATTGGATATGTGCTCACTGATAAATGGAAAGTAGCCCCAAAACTTAGAATACCCAAGATACAATTTGCAAAACACAAGAAAATCAAGAAGGAATACCAGTGCGTGGATACTTAATTCCTCCTTTGAATAGGAAACAAAATACCCATGAAAGGAGTTACAGAGACAAAGTTTAGAGCTAAGATGAAAGGATGGACCATACAGAGACTTACCCACCGGGGGTCCATGCCATAATTAGTCACTAAACTCAGACACTATTGCATAGGACAGCAAGTGTTTACTGAAGGGACCCTGATATAGCTGTGTCGTACAGAAGTGGATGCTCACAGTCATCTATAAGATGGAGCACGGGGCCCACATTGGAGAAGCTAGAGATAGAACCCCAGGAGCTGAAGGGGTCTGCAACCCTAGAAGAGGAACAACAATATGAACTAACCAGAACCCCCAGAACTCGAGTCTCTAGCTCCATATGTAGCAGAAGATGGCCTAGTCGGCCATCATTGGGAGGAGAGGCCCCTTGGTATTGCAAACTTTATATGCCCCAATACAGGGGAATGCCAGGGCCAAGAAGTGGGAGTGGGTGGGCAGGGGAACAGGGCGGCGGGAGGTGGGGAGGGAACTTTCGGGATAGCATTTGAAATGTAAATTAAGAAAATATCCAATAAAAAAATTGAATAAAACCAAAAAAAATTAATTAATTACTCTAAAAATGCATGATATTTGAATCAATATGGACACATTGGTCAAGTGAATTGAATCAAAGGCATAGGGATAAATACACACATCTATAAATACCTGACTTCTTTTAAAGAAACCAGAAATACACACTGGAGAAAGGAAAGCATCAATACCAAATGGTGCTGGTCTCACTGGATGATGGCATGCAGAAGATTGTAACATATCCATATCTATCAACCTGCCATACACTCTTATTAAAGATTTGTACAAAAATGAAAAGGAGATTCTTTTCACTTAAATAAGAAACGATATAAACCCAAGTTTTGAACAAATCAGTCTACTCAGACTTTTAGAAAGAATACCTTTTGTAACCACATAGATCTATCATTTGTTTTTCTTTCATCTTATTTTTTTATTTATATTTTAGATCTATCTTTTTAGTTAGCTGAGCCAAGGGATAAAAATAAGTGACTGACAGATGGGTTTACACGATGTCTATCATCATCCTACATGGGATTCCAGGCAGTCACTTAGACCATATTCCTAGTGCAGGGATCTTTCTCCAGACTATATAAAAATTTGGTTCAAATGAGCTTCCATCCTAGTTGGGGAGACAGGTATGAAGAAGTGTAATAATATGTATTTCTGGGTAGTTACTAATGCCATGAAAGGAGGCATGTGGGTTTGAGACTAACTGAGAAGGAAGGAAGAAGGGTTTGTAAAGACAAGGGCAGAGGAAAATCTGAGAGATTCCTTTATAAGTAAAGGCCAGATTTTTGTGAAAATTTTTGGACTACATGGTGATAGAAGGGGAGAGTAGCAAGAAGAAAGAACTCTGGGAGGAGTAGAAGTAAAGCAGTGATGTATGTACATCATATACCTGAGTAAGTAGGTCAAAGTGGCTACAGTAGAGCAAGCAATTGGACAAGCAGTGTCTTACTGGGCATAGTAAGGATTATTTTTTGTTTTGCATGACATGGTGGAAGTAGCTCTAATATGGAGGAAGGATGATGCATCATCTCATACATAGTTTTTGTCGATTTAGTTATTCTGATTTTCTTTTTTATTTAACTGGCAAGATTTCATTCTTTCTATTGTTTTATTATATTTCACTGTCTTCAACATTTTCTTTATTCGTCTGGGAGTGGATACTTAGCCATTATCTGGCTATTGTTGATAATAATATAACAGACACTGAAGTACAAATAACTCTCTGACATATTGATTTCAGTTCCTAAGTTTGATCATACAATCGTTTCCTCCCTCTCTTCTTTTTTCTTTTTAGATATTTTCTTTATTTATATTTCAAATGTTATACCCCTTCCTCCTTTCCCCTCCCCAAACTCCCTATCCCATACTCCTTGCCCCTGCTCACCAACCCACCCACTCCTGCTTCCCTGTCCTGGCATTCCCCTACACTGGAGCATCAAGCCTTCACAGGATGAAGGGCCTCTCCTCCCATTGATGTCCTACAAGGCCATTATCTGTTCCATATGCAGCTAGCGTCATGGGTCTCTCCATGTGTACTCTTTTGTTGGTGGTTTCGTCCCTGGAAGCTCTGGGGTTACTGGTTGGTTCATAGTGTTGTTCCCCTTATAGGGCTGCAAACACCTTCAGCTCCTTCAGTCCTTCCTCTAGCTCCTTCATTGGGGACCCTGTGCTCAGCCCAATGGTTGGCTGAGAGCATCCACCTCTGTATTTGTCAGGCACTGGCAGAGTCTCTCAAGAGAAAGCTATATCACTTTTCTGTCAGCAAGCACTTGCAGGCATCCACAATAATGTCTGGGTTTGGTAATTGTATATGGGATGGATCCCCAGGTGAAGCAGTCTCTGGATGGTCTTTCCTTCAGTGTCTGCTACACAATTTGTCTCTGTATTTCTTTCCATGGGTGTTTTGTTCCCCCTTCTAAGAAAGACTGAAGTACCCACTCTTTGGTCTTCCTTCTTGAGCTTCTTCTGGTCTGTGAATTGTATCTTGGGTATTCTGAGCTTGTAGACTAATATGCACTTATCAGTGAGTGCAAACCATGCGTGTTGTTTTGTGATTGAATTACCTTACTCAGGATGATATTTTATAATTTTATCCATTTGCCTAAAAATTTTATGAATTCATTGCTTTTAATAGCTTTGTAGTACTCCATTGTGTAAATGTACCACATTTTCTGTATCCACTCCTCTTTTGAAGGACATCTGGGTTTGTTCCAGCTTCTGGCTATTATAAATAAGATTGCTATGAACATAGTAGAACATGTGTCTTTATTACATGTTGGAGCATCTTCTGAGTATATGCCCAGCAGTATTATAGCACGGTCCTCAGGTAGTACTATGTCCACTTTTCTGAGGAACAACTAAACTGATTTCCAGAAGGGGTGTACCAGCTTGTAATTCCATCAGCAATAGAGGGATGTTCCTCTTTCTCCACATCCTCACCACCGTCTGCTGTCACCTGATTTTTTGATCTTAGCCATTCTGACTGGTGTGAGGTAGAATCTGAGAGTTGTTTTGATTTGTATTTCCCTGATGACTAACTCCTAAACCTATAAACAACTTCAACAAAGTGGCTGGATATAAAATTAACTCAAAATTCTGTGGCCTTCCTCTACTCAAGGGATAAGAAACAAGGTGAGAAAGTAATTAGGGAAACAACACCCTTCACAATAGTCACAAGTAATATAAAATACCTTGGTGTGACTCTAACTAAGCAAGTGAATTATCTGTATGATCAGAACTTCGAGTCTCTGAAGAAAGAAATCAAAGATCTCAGAAGATGGAAAGATCTCCCATGCTCATGGATTGGCAGGCTTAATATAGTAAAAATGTCCATCTTGCTGATAGCAATCTACAGATTGAATGCAATTCCCTTCAAAATTCCAACTCAATTCTTCATAGAGTGAGAAAGAGCAATTTGCAAATTCATCTGGAATAACAAAAACCCAGAAGAGTGAAACCTATTCTCAACAATAAAAGAGCTTCTTGGGGAATCCTGACCTCAAGCTATACTACAGAGCAATAGTGATAGAATTTGCATTGTTTTGGTAGATAAATGGAATAGAATTGAAGATCCAGAAATGAATCCACACACTTATGGTCACTTGATCTTTGACAAAGGAGCTAAAACCATCCAGTGGAAAGAAGATAGCATTTTAAACAAATGGTGCTGGTTCAACTTGAGGCAACCATGTAGAAGAATACAAATCAATCCATTCTTATCTCCTTGTACAAAGCTCAAGTGGATCAAGGATCAAGGACCTACACATAAAACCAGATACAAGTGATCAAATGGATCAAGGACCTCCACATAGAGCCAGATACACTGAAACTAATAGAAAAGAAAGTGGGGAAGAACCTCAAGCACATGGGCATGGGGAAATTTTCCTATTCTGATATTCAAAGATAATACTGAAAAGATAGAAATCACCTTAGAGGCTATTTTAGGAGCTTAGGAGCAGAGAGGATGTGACTTGAATGTAAGTGTGACAAATCAGTCTTACGAAGACACGTGTGTCAGGACATATTTTTGGGAGAGCTGAAAGGTATTGTAAAAAAGCATGAGGAAAAGTGGAAGACAGGGAAATCAGGGGTACTCAATATGATCTTGGCCTGACCAGATATCTGAATAGTAGTACATTTTGTTCATATGTAAAATACAGATCAAATAATGAGTCTTCGAGTAATGAGGAATTTGTCAACTTTATGTACATGAATTGAGATTTCAGTAAAGAACTGGTATAAAAATTTGGAGCTTAAAGCTGCAAGCTGGATCTTGGAACCCATCTGAGGTTAAATATGGACTGCTGCAAAAATGGTAGCAATTGCACATGCAGCGGGGATGCGTAGGAGGGAGGAGATGGAGATGGTAGAGAGCTGCTTAACCAAAAGTCAGCACTGTGGACAGAAGGCCAGTCCTTTCCAGGAATCCTGGAAAGGTGGACAATGTTTCTGGCATAGTTCATATTATCCAGAGGCTGGATTAGTAACACAGAAGAGTAGAAGTATTTGGATTCTAATAACATCCATGTATTTTATTTTGTGGTTTTCTACATAAAAGACAAGTGAAATTGTCTGAATGAACTCTTCCAACGGACTTCTAAAAGGACATGGCAACTATAGAAACCAGATAAGCTGGGATCCAAAGTACCATTTCTTTGAAAGGGATAAAGGCAGAGGGAAAGGATGCAGTATCTTTCTTAAACTGCCTTCTGCAGTAAGTCAACAGTATCCAGCAGCTTACTGAAAAGGGCAAAATAAAATATGCTGATCAGACCTCCTGTAACCCCATGGCATTTGAGAGTGGGAAGGCCTGAAGGTTTTATAAATTAGGAGTGAAGTGTGACATGCTTTGGCCTCCAGTGGATTATGAAGCAATTGGGGCACAGGAAAAGAGAAGGCAAGACTTCCAGGTGAAGGCACATTTTCACTCCTGGTTGGTTTTGAACATGCTCACTTGTCTAGAAATCTGAAGAAATAATGACCCTCTGAGTAGATAGAAGGAGATTACTGCTTTAGCCTGTACTTTCTAAAATTTTGTTTATTTTGTATGTATGGGTATTTGGCATGCATGCGTGTTTATGCATCACTTGGGTACTTGGTACCTGAGGTAGGAGGTAGAAAAAAGCATTGGATTCCCAGGAATGTAGTTACAGACTGTGTGGGTGTTAGAGATAGAATCCAGATCCTCTGGAAAAGCAAAAAGTGCTCTTATTCAACAAGCCATCACTCTAGCCCTCTGCTTTAGTCCTTATAGAACTACGTAGGCCACCAGGTGGTGATTAATGAGTCAGAGAAATGACAGGTCTCATCACTTTGTGGTCAGACCTGTGGTTTCTTCTCCAGCATGGTTCTCACCAGGCATCTGAACACCATGTCTTCCCTCTATTCTTAGATATGTGAGGACAAATCTTACACAGGCAGCTGTGATCACATTTGACTTTTCCTTGACATTTGATTTAGTTTAATAATGGTAGGGGGAAAATAAACCCAGTTCATTCATGGTTGAAAATAAACTGCCACACAAGGTAATTTCTGGAAAGATCATATTTTTCTTTTGTTTGGGAAAGGACTCTTTTAAAATACATTTCTTCAGATTTAAGAATATGCTGGTAGTTAAGGAATAATTGACTAGCAGAATTAGTGATAAAATATTCCTTTCATTGGAAATGAATGACATCACAAAATACATAGTATCTATATAACATATTTAAAGAATAGACCTAACTAATCCCTCAGGTGCTCTGGGATCAAATGTTCACTAAAGTTGATTCCTGCCTTTTCTTGGATTATCCTCTTTATAATTAAAATACATCATGCCCCTGGATTAATCCACATTCCTTCAAGTTATATGAAATCTGTGATTCTCTTCTCTAACAGAAAGAAACAGAAAGATATGCAATCCAGTTTCCAATAGTGGGCTCCGTGAAACATTCCTAGTTGACTTTGGGATGTGTTTGATACGGAAGCTGATGATGGGTGTGCTTCATTTTCTGGGAATTCACTTCAAAGAGCATAACACAGGACACAGTGAAAATCTGGTCCCTCTTGATCTGGGAAACACTCCAGCTTTCCTGTGCTCATGCTGTCCACTCAGGAAAGAGCCTTGGCCTTGCCCAGCATTCTGGTACTGTTTCCTTAGATTTCTAAGAGCCTCCTCATAGGGACTTCAGTTCCCTTAAGCCAGTGCTGAGTGTTAGAAAAATGCTTCATCTGGGAAGATCTAGGTGACAGATACCAACATCACTGCAGGGAATGAGAAATGCCATTGAAATCTCCTGCATTCAGTACTGGCTGAAATATATCAAACTGGTCATTTTACTGTTTTTTAGACATTTAAAATTATGTGAAATATAAATGTGATGGAACTTGCCTATAGTCCCAATACTTAGAAGGCTGAGCTAGGAGGATTATGAGTTCTATGTATGTACTATAGAAGCAAAACTGCATTAAGAAAAAGCAAATAAATTTAAAGTTAAATAAAGTTTGTTGGTTTGGTTTGGGGAACAGGGTCTCAGACAGCCTAGGCTGTTCTTAAACTCCATAGGTACCACTTCTGGGCATATACCCAAAAGAAGCTCCAACATATAACAAGGACATGAGCTCCACTGTTTATAGCAGCCTTATTTATAATAACCAGAAGCTGGAAAGAACCCAGACATCCTTCAACAGAGCCATGGATACAGAAAATGTGGTATATTTATACAATGGAATACTATAAAAATATAAAAATACATAACTATTAAAAATAACTAATTCATGAAATTCTTAGGCAAATGGTTAGAACTAGAGAACAACATCTTGAATGAGGTAACCGAATCACAAAAGAACACACATGATATGCACTCACTGGTAAGTGGATATTAGCCCGATAAGTGGATATTAGCCCAAAAGCTTGGAATATCCAAGATACAATTCACAGATCACATGAAGCTCAAGAAGGAAGACCAAAGTGTGGATGCTTCAGTCTTTATTAGAATGGGTAACAAAATACTCATGAGAGCAAATATGGAGATAAAGTGTGGAGCATAGACTTAAGGAAAGGCCAAAGACTGCCCCACCTGGGGATCCATCTCATATACAGTCACCAAACACAGACACTATTGTGGGTGCCAAGAAGTGCACCCTGACAGAAGACTGATATAGCTGTCTCCAGAGAGGCTTTGCCAGAGCCTGATGTATACAGAGGCAGGTGCTCACAGCCAACCATTGAACTGTTCATGGGGTCCCCAATGGAGGAGTTAGAGAAAAGAACTGAAGGACTGAAGGGGTTTGCAACTCCATAGGAAGAATAACAATATCAACCAGGCAGAGTTCTCAGGGTCTAAACCACTGACCAAGGAATACATATAAAGGGACCCATGGCTCCAGCCACATATGTAGGAGAGGATGGCCTTGTTGAGCATCAATGAGAGAAGAGGTCTTTGGTCCTGTGAAGGTTCAATTTCCCAATGTAGGGGACTGTGAGGGCAAGGAGGCAGGAGTGAGTGGGTGGGTAGGTGTACACCATCAGAGAAGCAGGAGGAGGGGGTATGGGGTAGTAGATTTCTGGGGGGAGGGGCTCAGGAAAGGGGATAGAGAATAACTTCTGAAATGTAAATAAATAAAATATTCAATAAGAAGAATGACTTTGAAATACCTTATGATCTTTCTGTTTCTACCTTTCTGTTACAAAGGTATTTATGTCACCACACTCATCCAGAAGAAGGGGTTTATACACATACAAAGGATAATTTGTCCTAAATAATGTGCTTAAAAGGAGAAAATTGAGGTACAATAAGGAGCTGATTAAATAGCCAAATTTTTAGATGTCCCTGCATCATTGATAGTTTTTATCAAAGAACACTGAGTTCTCAACTATCTAAGCTGCTCCTTGATCCTGACCAGTGATTTCAAAATTCTTCCTTCAGTCTGAAGGGAGGCAAAGGATTGTGGGAGAAGATCAACATGAGTGCATCCACACTGGCAAAGGAAGAAGCTAGTGTGGCTGTGATGGAAAGACAGCAGCAGCATCTTCTCCTGGACTCTTCACCATGCAGGGACTGAGTGTGAAAACAGAAAAAAAAACTGCAGGGAAAATACTGCAACATTGTCAAATGAATGGAATTATGGATTCTAGTCATGCTCTCTTCAGGCAGGAAATATAGAAACACAGTTATAATAAGAAACCAAGAACAATTGTGCAGTTGAAGTCCAAATGGCTATATTTGTTACCGTTGACGATTTTTTTTTCTACAACATGTTCAAATTAGTTGTCTACAGTTCAATGAGAAAGTTCAATTTACAACGTTGGGATATCTACTCTTTAGGATCAAAGGCTGTGAAGATCCCATTTAACTAAAGTTCTGGTAATTTTTTTTTTTTTTTTTTTTTTGGTTTTTCAAGACAGGGTTTCTCTGTATAGCCCTGGCTGTCCTGGAACTCACTTTGTAGACCAGGCTGGCCTCGAACTCAGAAATCCGCCTGCCTCTGCCTCCCGAGTGCTGGGATTAAAGTCATGCGCCACCAAGATTAGGTATATTACATATTATGTGTATTACATGTATGTGTGTGTGTATGTGTGTGTATGTGTATATATATATATATATATATATATATATATATATATATATATATATATATATATTGCTTTTCTGCTTGAGACCAAACCACAGGCAAGAAACAATATAAGGAAAGAGACATTTATTCTTGTTTATCATCAAGCTGCATTGTTACTTTATCATGGCAAGGAAGACATGGTGATGAAAGGGCCATGTTCATGGCTTTTTAATAAGAGTTGTTATCGTTTTTCTTTTTCTCTACCTCCCATACAATTGAGACTGCACTATTATATTTTTTTATCAAGCTTTAAGGCAAAACAACTGGGAAGTATTACTCTGTTTTAATACTCTAAACTAATCTGACTATCTCCCAGCCAAAATCCCTGTGATACTTGCACTTTAGTATTAATCTGCTCCAAGTGTTTTCTTGTGGTCTCTTCTACCCATGACTTATCTCCACTTCCTCTCTTTTTTTGCCCTTCCCTGGCTGGGAAGAAGTCCTGCCCTATTTTCTCCCCTACCCAATCAATGTCTGAGTAGCTTTCATTGACAAATCAGAATAAATGGAGAGCAAAGCTTGCACAACATTGAATTGGGTGATACTTAATAAGAATTACAAGCAGACATGGGAGCCTAGAAACCAGCATTTGAAGTATAAAATGCACAATAACATTTTGCCTGCAGTAGCACGATAAGGAAAAACTGACAAGCAAGGAGTGGCTTTAGAAAATGAAAGTTCTTTTTGTATGTGAGGAAATCTGTAGAGATTGTCTATGAGTCAAAGCCCACCACCCACTTACCAGGCAGGGTAGGATAGAATGATAAAGGGTTCATTTTTGCTAGACATTGGCCACTGCTAGGAGTAGTCAAGCTAAATGAGTTAATTTACTTCTAGAATCCAAATTTCTATTGTTACTATAACTGTTACATTTAGACCAAAAATGGAAGAGATATATAAAACTGTGGGGCTCTGGTTAGCAAGTAATAGGCAGGAAAAAAGGCAATATGAGCAAGAACTGACCTGGTCACACTGCATCTGCCCTCAGGAACCAGAGAGAACAAGAAGTGGGTTAGGCTAACAATCCCAAAGGCTTCAACCCCAATGGTGACTTTTTTGTTCCAGTGAGGCAACAACTCTTGAAGGTTCCACAACTTTCCCAAAACAGCATTACCAGTGGGGACCAAGTGTCAAACACCTGAGCCTGTTTTGGATAGTCACAGTCAATGTATGTATGCATTCAGCCCTTGGAATTCACAACTGGTTTAAAAAATAACTTTCACTCATGGTGCTAAGCATACACAATACAAAATAAATTTTCTTCAGCCCAGAATCCCTAAACCAAACAGTGTAACAGCATTTACACAGCATTTTCATTGAAATAGGTATCATATGCAATCTTGAAATGATTTAAAGCATGCAGAAGAGTATGCATAGGCTGGAGACAAATATCACATTCCATATCAGACTCGGGCACGTGCAGATGTTGGTACTATTGATAACAAAGAATAACTATAAACATTTTTTTTTACATTTTCAGAATTTCAAATTGTACATGCATTTGTCTCTATATAGCAACATCCTCCTTGTTTTCTATAGGAAATGATGTCTACCTAGGCTCTCTCTCAGTACTCATGCAAATGTCTCCAAGTAGCAAACCCCTCCCTGCTGTGTTGAATAGGAATGTGCTTTAAAGTAATCGCAAATACAGGCTTTGTTAATCATACTCTTTTTGATCCATTCTTTCTTGATTAATCTATAGTATGTTTATGAAATAGATTTTGCTGCACCTACCTACCCACCCTAGAAGATTTTAATTTTACCTGAAGTAAAATTGTATCCCTGACAATTGAGACAAATATGAAAGTACTTTTCCATTTTTGTCTCAGATTGTCTATTAACTTAATATATTTTTCACTAAAGAAATAATACACAGGCATTCAAACATGAATCTTAAAAAGTATGTCTATAGAATGATATTATGAAAACTAGATCCACCATATTCCATTTCCCTTCTTTTTGAACAAAACAAGAAAGGCTTCCATTTTTATCACCCTCTATAGAATGTCTGTTAGACAAAAATGCAATGTGGGGGCAGTGTGTGCTTCCCGCAATGAGCTCTGCACTGAACACAGGAATCTTGGCTAGCAGTGCTATGATGCAGTGTACAGCAATTCACCATGTATTAGGAGCTCACAGTAATACTCTATTCTGTGGTTCCCTTACCCATTATCACTTCAGACAATAAGTATTTGATACAAAGTAAAAGCGATGGGTGCTAAGTGTACTAGTTAGTGAGTGTGCTCCAAGAAAAACAGGAAAGTCAACATAGTTCATACCTGTTGAAATTATTTTAGTGTATTTACATACATCTCACATTATGTTGCACATGGATTGCTGGATGGGAATTCTGGAAGTCAGTCCTAAGAAATTAACGGTTTCCATTCTATAAAATATGTTATTTACTCTCCTAAATTGTGTAGTCACTGCTTTAAAATCTGTCTGGAACTTCCTGCTAAAGTCTCAATACCCCTCCCCCACTTCAGACCCCTCCCTTAAAAATGGTAGGGAAATAAGAATAGAGAGAACATGTGCAGGATTCCAAATTACTGTGTAAATGAGCATTTCTGTTTGTATTTGAAATCATGAGTTTAGGATAGAAAAATGGCTCATCTTTTCCTGGAAAAACAGCTTTATTTTTGTAGACCTCTGTTCTTTTTGGCACTTGGTTCCAGAGATACGATCTGTCTCTTGCAGTCACAATCATGTAGTTGATGGACTTGGCACAGCACTCCTGTTCATGATTCCACAATGTCAAATGTGTGACATTTTCTGTAATTGTCTCTCAAAAGCACACTGAGCTACTGAGAATTCTCAGCATCTGCCTTTCACACAAACCATCCCTATAGAATTTCTTCTGCAGCCTATGCAGCTGGGGCCTATGTGAAGACTTGACTTCAGAAAAAAGTATGTTGTATGTAGACGAACTTGATACAAAATTAATCTGTGCTTATGACAATAAATCATAAGTTTCCCATAAGACAGACAAGTACTGTATCTATTGAACTAGACTCCCAGCCCTGATAGTTATTTTATGAGTTTTAAAATTCATTTATTTTATTTATATTTTGCTTTCTTAAGATTTTTACATAAAGTGGAATTATGCCACTCTCACCTTTTCTCTTTTTTCTGTAGGCCCTTCTTTCAATACTCCACACTCACAAATGGGTAGGTTTATTTCTTTCATTGTTGTTGTTGTTGTTGTTGTTGTTGTTGGTGGTGGTGGTGGTGGTGGTGGTGGTGGTGGTGGTAATGGTGGGGTGTGTTTGTGTGTGTGTGTGTGTGTGTGTGTGTGTGTGTCTATACATGTATGAATACATAAAGATAGCATACTAAATCCATTTTTGTTTTCTGTATGTACATGATTTCAAGCCTGACAACTTTTTTTGAACAACCTATAGAGCAGCTCATCTCTAGGAACAGCTAATTCTACTTTTCTCAGAAGTCATTAGTTGCTGTAGTTATTGATTTATGAGTAAGATCTCATGACATTTCTCCCTTCCATGTTAGCATGTATATTGTTATTACCCTTGATCCATTCTTATTTATTCCATTCCTAGAAAGTCTGCTTACAGCATACATCCGGATATTCTGGCTCTTACATGCCTTCCCCTCCCTCTTCCTCAGTGTTTACTGAGACACACACACACACACACACACACACACACACACACACACAAACTCATTAAGGCGAACTACCCATCATCTGTTAATCTTTGCATTGTATCTATTTGTTGTTTTCTGTGATGGCCTCCACATGCTAGAAAGTGAAGTTTCTTTGATCAGGGTTGGGATGATAGCTAACCTTATCTGAGATTTAGAATATAGATAAAAATTATTCTGGTATAGCAAAGTAAGACTAATAGATTGTTTTGTAGGAACATGATACCACTAGCCCTAGGAAATTGGCTGAATTCCTAATGCCACACATGATTTCCCTTTTGTTGAGTAGATCTTAAGTCTAACCATTGGTAACACTAAAATGTGAGGGCTTTTTATTGCAACTTTATACCTATCATTCTATGCTGATCATGTTGTGGTTCACAGATATCATAGCTGGATAAGACTGCAAATTTCTTTTGTCTATTGCTGAATGCAAAGTATTTTATGGAATCATGAAAACCAGACCACAGGAGCCTATTGGCTTTCAGATTAGATCCAGGATATATTATCATCCGAGAGTATAGTGTCATAGGCATGCAAGTGTTTTTAAAAAGGGCTAACCTTCAATCTCTGAGAGCCAAACAAAGTTTCTTCCCAGCTAAAAAAGCAATCAGTCAAATAAAGAAGGAACTTCCAAGATGGCAAAAAAATTATTTGCCAACAATACATCTGACAGAAGATTAATATCTAGAATATAAAACAGACTATTAGACACAGTCAAGGAAACTCAGATCCAAACTAGCTTCAAATATCCAGATGTGAGTATATAACATGGAGTAACCACAGGTACCAGAAATATAAAAAGGAACCATAGGAGTGTATGGGGCAGGGGTTGGGGGTCTGAAAGAAGAATAGCAGGATGCAGGTGATAGGCAGAGGAAGATGCAAAAGGAGACAGAGTCTTCAGCTGGGGAGGGAGGTCAAAACAGAAAGAAAAGGAAGAATGATGTTGTGTGATAAAGTCTCAAAGAATCACATCATTTTTATTTACCTAAAATTATACATAATATACATACACATATGGTTATATGTGTATATACATATATTTAAGATATACCACACACATATATATATGTATGTATATGTATGCTTATATATATGTATATTTATATATACATATGACTTAGCTTTCATATAAATGTATATGTATACGTATGTATATAAAAGTTAAGTCCTTTGGGCTGACAATGCATCTCACAGGAACCACAGAAAAACAGAAACCCCAGTAGCACTATGAGAAACCTCCTTTCCAATGTTTAGTCAAGGTAATCCAAGTGATTCTCAAAACATTATAGACTACTGGTGTAGAATTAGTTTTTAATCAGTCCTTATTCTATTAGCATTATGGATTCAACATAAATACTAAGAAACTAAAATTGTATGCAGTTTTTCTTAACCTAGAAACTGAAATACTTATCTACTTGTCAGTAATTTGCCCTTTTATATACTCTAGTAGAATCATGTTAGAGAGTGCTGTTCCTCTGAAATATGTCCAGATCTATAAATGAGGGAATAGAATTCCTTCAAACCACACTCAGTCATGAGGAATAACCTTGTGCATGTGAGTCACTTTTGCAACTCACTCTCTAGAAGAACATAGTCAGTAATCCAGACACAACTGTGACTTGAATCAGCTGTTGTGTGTTAGATACTTGTTCCTAGACACTAGATAATTTAAATGAAAATGAATCTTCAAGTTTTTTCAATAATAAAAATACAATGTTTTGCCTCCATCCATTCAATAACTACCTTGATAGGGAAGAAAGCTATGATTTTCAGCAAAATAATTAATAACAGTAATCATAATGACCTACTTGAAGAATGACTAATTAGGACTCCAAGAGGTAACTTGAGTGTGGATATTAACCTGACAAGAAAATCAATATGTGATGAATGCATTTCCATTTGCTAGTACAAAATAAATTTATGCAGATGATAATTCCCAAGTTTGTTGAATGCATTTATCAAGAGATAAATTATAATTAAATTATTACTAGATGTCCAATTTGTCAGTTTTGTGATTTATAAGAAAAAGTTTTGTTTCATACAAAGAAAAATCTATAGAAGTTCTGGTAATTTTGTGCTTCAAGATTTAAATGTATTGCTGTTTAAATTTCACATAATCTAACTGCCAAAGGTTTATACTTCAGCATCATAGAAAATTTATAAAAAATATTAGTTCTGATTTGGCATCTTCAAGGAAAAGAAAGCAGCTAAGGAATTAGAATTTTGTAAAAGAGTAAGATAAAAACCTCACAGTGGAGGCTTTCAGAGGATTGAGTATGAGAGTGAATGTTGCAGTTGAGTGGACAGCGGCAGAAATGAATACATGTAGCAGAGAAGAAACACTCTTTGAAATGACTTATTTTATCGCCAAGCTCTACTACTTGGCCAAGAGTTGTTTGGATCTGGATTTTGTGCTCATATCTGTAGTTCCTTTAATCTACCCAAACTATATGGTTTGTTAAGTTCAACTGAATAAATATAAGCAAGTGGCATTCTATGACTTTTTTTTTTCCCCCTGGTTGTGTTGAAAGGGAGATTCCAGCTGGCAGAAGTCAGGAATCTTCCATGTCTAGCATGTTTAAGTGGTGCCGGGTACAACACTCAGAGTACGTCCTTTCCTGTTCAAATTCCAACTGGCTTTGCCTAACACAGAATTTGTCCTTTAATACTAGAGTAGCCAAACGGGAGGTACGAGTGTGGACTGTGCCCTATTTGAAATGTTGTCCCTGTTGGAAATTTGAGAACCATGATTTGGCTCAGAAAATGTCTACCACAATACTGTTGATTTTGCCTAGCTGTTATGAATGAGAAAGGGGTGCCTTTTTTTTTTATCTGAATTCTCCTGCTAAGTGTTAGGTCTAACATCTGTACAAGATAACCTACAAAAAAAAAAAAAATAGTAGAATTCATTGGGGACTTGAGGGCCCAGACATGAGGATAACTTTACAGACCAAGTTTCTGATGGTACATAGGGAGTGTGCTCATCTCATATACTGATGAGATCAAATAAGTATGAGTGAATACTTGTCAATTGCTAAAGCAAATTATCTCTCGAAATGTATTGAGAATGTTAATTCTATCAGGGTGCAAGCTGTTAAAATGCAGAGAGTAGATCATTAAATTTCAATAGGGAATAGACTTCATATTTAACATAAACAGTCAAGTCATTTTGGCTGCCTGCATCCGGTACCACATTTAGAAAGCCTTCTGTGTAACCATGGGAACAGTTTTGCTTAAGTCCTGTTGCTTGTGCAAATCCAATTCATTCTGAATTAGCAGAGAAGTTGCTGGGGAGGGCTGTGTGATTTACCTCTGTCTACTGCTTTCCAAGTTGCTTCTTGAAAATGTGAAGAGAAGTTAAAAATGGTTTTCTTTCTTTTCTTTTCTTTTTTTTTATTCTATTCCTTTTTTCCCCTCATGAAGCCTGGACAAGATTAGGAAGCAGAATCCTCTTCTAATGGCAGCAACATCATGGTGACAAAAGAAAAAAAATAGGAACTGATTTTTTTGGTACCTCAAAAATATCTCCTATGCTTGCCATTTTCTTTGCTTTCAATAATAAGAAACTTGCTTAATAAGTTTGATTGAAGAATATGCTCTTTCTATATGTAATTAGACAAGACATAAAATTCTAATAAAAATTTACTCCTGTCATCATGTTCTTCTTTTTTGTACTGGGGTATTTTATGAGCAATGAGCTGGACATGTACCAAGAACTAGGCTTCCTTCCCCAAAGCAGCTAGTAGATGGGCAACTGAGTAAACAAGGTAGTTTTGCCCCATAGAGCACTGAAGGAGAGAGGTGTTGGGTGAGCTACATTGATTATGTTCAAGGAGGGAGGGAGGGAGGGAGGGAGGGAGGAGGGGGGGTGTTGTCTTTTCTGGTTTATGTTTGAAAATGTGGCTAAGTTATGATTCTTGAGATAATGAAACCATTCTGGATTATTTATATGCCATTCTGGTTCCTTTCTTAAAAGGCACTCAATTGTTCTTCTCAGAGAAAGTTCACATACAAAGAAGAGAGGCAAGGAACAGAAGGATACAGACCTTTGTGTGATATGACCATAATGTCAGCAGCCAAAGGCTGGAAGAGTTGAGAGATGTTTTTACACCACAGCCTCTAAGGGCATTTGGTCTTACAGACAGCACTCTTGCTTTACCCAGAGTGGCTAATTTTAGATTTCTGGTCTCTGAGATATGAAAGGTATACAAATATAAGATATTCTGTGTTAAGTTTTAGAAAATATCAAAGAAAAAAACTAAAGCAAAGGTGAGTGAGTGGAAGTGAGCTTAGGTAGCAGGTTCTGCGAATCAAGACCCAGGAATGCATCTGTATGCGTGAGAGATGAGTGTCTGGATGCACAAGAGAACAAGTGAAGGGGAGATCTAGGGGCTGAAAATAGGCCAAGTAGACAGGTGAGATAATCATAAATGTTGAAGAGATCAGGAGATGAGGCTAGAGTAAAATTAAGCACTAGGCTGTAGAAGGTGTAGAAAGACCACTGGCAGAATTTATTTTACTGTGAGTGATGTGGAAAGCCTGAGGTGTGCACTGAGGAAATATGGTTTGCATTCCCAGCACATCATTCAAGGAATACTGCAAAGACCCATCTGAAGCAACAGAAGCATGGCAACAGGCCAGCTGCAGGGTGCAGAAGGTCATGACTGCATGTGGCCTCGGTGGAGGGGAGCTCACCTTACCTTACATTCTCTTTATTTTAGCATTCTCATCACAGTCTATCTGAGACCCTGTTTATTCCATGAGCTGTATTCTACTTTACTATTGCCTGATTTAATTTTCATGATGAATTTCCAAATTACCTATAATGTGCTTATTTCTATTTGAAGAGAACAAGAGAGAAAAAAATTTGTTGAAAGCTAGTATTTTTGTCATATTCATAAATCCACATTACCTAATCAGGAGGAAAATTTTTGACTATGCTTTCTTTAGTATTCATGGAACCTTTAAAATATATATTAAATACAATTTTAACCTTTGTGAGACACCAAAAATAGTTTTACCAAATGACTTAGAATTTCCCATACACACATAAACAGATAAATCCATCTAATACAATATAAATATTGTTGAAAGCCCCACATACAAAACTGTGTAAAGTTTTTATTTAGCCTATAAGCATACTCTTATATATTTGTAATAATTTTTATATTATTTGGGGGGATGGTAAGTTTTAGTTGTCAACATTAGACAGCCTAAAATTATAAAGAGTCTCATTTGGGGACTGTCTAGATCATATGGGCCCATATGCTCATCTATGGGTGGATTATCTTAGTTGTGTTAATTGATGTGGGAAGACCCAGACCGTGTTGGTCGCACCATTCCCTAGGCTAGAGATCCTGTACTACAGTGTAAAGAACAAACTGAGCAGTAGAAGACATCCCGCATGAATTTCTTTTCTCTCCTGTGACTGTAGATGTGATATTGACTAGATGTTTGAAGTTTCCTGCCTTGACTTCCTTGTAAAGATTAGAATGAAAACTAAAATTATTAGCTGAAATAATTTTCTCTCATAAACCAGTTTTTGTTACTATATATTGTCACAGCAATAAGAAACAAAACTACAATAGTTATAATACCCAATATGATATAAATCTTACATTGATGCCATATTATGTGACCGGTGATTAGAATAAAATTTGAATTTATACAGCACAAATGCATTAAAATATTTTCCATTCATGATGGATTGAATGTGCAGAGGACTGACTATCACTGACATACCTATGTGCTATCCTTTATATCACTTATCCATACTTTGGTGAAGCCTGACTGTGTTTTGTGTTCCACAATCTCCACCATTTCTGCTCATCGCTGCTGCCCTAGTTATAGTGTCCATACTTTCAGCAGTTCCCAGCCAACCCCTTGCATTTGCGTCTATCCATCACATATGACAGATCTATCACAGAACATGGAAACATAATTTGGAGATGTATTTGAAAATCAGAAAGACATGGTCAGAATATCTTGGGGCTTTATGGCCAAGCCAGGTAGTTTTCATGCTAGGATATTACAACTTCTCAAGTAGATTTGATCCTATTTTCTTGTTCTCAAAAAGGCATGATGACCCAAGCATCATTCTTAAGGAAGACCCTGACAGAAGATTTCCAGGTGAACAGAATAAGGAGGAAATTTCCCAACTCTGTTTAACAGCTCTTCTCTAAGTCACTCTGAGCTCACTATTGAGATAGAACTTTTACCTCTGTGGATCTTATCTGTGTCAGATTTAGTAACTTCAGAAATGCATTTATACATAAAGATTCCAAGATATTCTTGCAATAAAACAAGTTGGTGCTTTTACTTCTTTTCTTACTTTTATTTGGAGTAGACCATTTTGAAATTTATCCCTGTTTACAAGCTTAAATCCCGTTTTCTTTCCTGGAAAGGAAACCAAATATTTACTAAGCTGGGAATTAAATACAATTTTTTTTTCTGTGCCAGCATTGCTAGTACAATGCCTCTCCACACAGCCTTCATTTCTATGAATACATACTGTACTGTGCTTATTCTAAGAAGACTAGAGTCACATTTGACAGAATGTTTAAAAAGAAATAGAGTTTATTTTAGAAAAGAGTCATAAGATCTGCCCTCGGCTGGGAACAGCACTGGGATTTCTGGGTGAGATTATGAACCTTTACAGACTCTCAGAGAAGGAGCTGGTTTGTAATAACTGACACAGCGATAATTATAAATTTATGTGCAAAACAGAACTTCAGCTTAAGTCTTATATGAGAGGGAAAATATTACGTTCAAAGGAATTGTAAACACAGAGACAGAATATTAAACTTTTAAAATTCTAGAACAAAATGAAAGAAAAATTCCAGTCTTTAAGACTAGATAAAATTATCAAAGGCTGAAAAAATGAAGAACATTTTATAATTTAAATTTCAACAAAATTTAAAATCTTTTCAATTTGAAAATCTCCTGCTAAGAGGATAAAAGGAAACAAACAATTATGTCCCCCAACTACCTCCCACCTAAGTGTTGTGGTTAGAGGTACATGAGGCCACACCTAGGTCTTTAGGTGGGAGCTGGGGTCGAAGCTCAGACCCTCATGCTGATAGAGAATGGATTCTTATGTATCTTCTCACTAACTTGTACCACACACTTGAAAGAATTTCAAGCATTATCACTCACGAATCCTGGGCAAAGGAGAATATCACGATGTGTTAGTTCAAACAACTGCATTTAGTTTCTCAAAACAAAAATGTTAGCTTTTTAAAATAAGTTATAGGAATCAGAGAACTGGACAAGCCTGTCAAACCAAGTTTGATCCCTTTGATTCACAAGGTAGAAACAGATATTTGAATCCTGTAAGATAATTGAATCCTGAACCTACACACACACACACACACACACACACACACACACACACACACACAGAGAGAGAGAGAGAGAGAGAGAGAGAGAGAGAGAGAAATAATTATAAGACAATTTAAAGAAGAACTGTGGGTTAAATAATACTAACAAGCTCTTTTTAGCTCCATATGTTCAAAGCCTCAGCCACCATTCCAGCAGAAAATATAACCAAATTGTTCTTTATAAAAGAAATAATGTTTGAAGATATAAATCATTGAATGTTAGTCTTCATGGACAATTCCTGGACTAAATCTCCCAGAGACCTAACCATATGTATAACTGATAGCATTTCATTATCCCTTTGGTTTCCTCGAAGGAAAAAAAAAGTCAAAAGCTGTTATAGCTACTTTTAGTTAGTAACTTCCCCCTTTTATCTTGTATATATGTGTGGGTGTGTGGTATACATGCTTGTGTGTATGTGTATTACATCAGAGATTACCCGAGTCTTTCTTCATTATTCTCCACCTTATAAATTGAGATAGGGTCTCTCAATTGAACCCAGACTTCATTGATGAAGCTATTGTAGCTAGTGAATCCTGTCTGTTTCATAGGTGCTGAGTTATAGGACAATACAGGAAGGCTGTCATAAGCAGCTGGCACTGAAGTGAGCATTTGATATATGACTCAGATTCTCAGGCTTGCAAAGCAAATGTCCTGAATTCTCCCAGAGTCCTCCCTCCAACCTGCAGTGTCAATATTTCTACATTGTCTTTTCCTTGTTGTGTACATTGTGCAAACAAGTATTTAAAAACATTTTAATTGAAATAGAATTTTATTATTTTCCTCTCTTCTTTACCACCATTAATCTTCTCCCGCTCCTCAAGTTGATAACCCTTTTTTTTTTTTGATTATTATTTTTACAGAGACGGGGGAGGAAGAAAGAGACAGAGACAGTAGTACACATACACACACCACACTGATTCCATTCTTGTTGGTGATGTGTGTGTTTTTAAGAGTGTATATTCTGAACTGGACAACCGTTGAACAGATTCATCCCAAGGGGAACCTAATTACCCTCCCAGAAGCTTTTAGTATTTGTAGTTCTTTGTCTATGAGTGGGACCCCAGGAAATGTGGATAGTGAGGAAATTCTTTATGCTGGTTTTGTTTAGAGGCATTTGGGGAAAACACCTATTATTCAGCCAGTATACCTTAAACATTCACTTTTCTTCCAAAATTCTCTCACCCAATTAACCCCCATACCCAAGTCTGGGGGAGTCACTTTTCATTTCAGAAATAAAATGACAGGGTTTGTAAATATGAGACCACACTATTATGGGCTGGAATACAGATATAGTAACAGTTGTTACTAGAGTACATGAAACTCAAGTCATGCTTTCTTCTCAGAAAGAGACTTTCATAATTATTTCTAAACAGCCAAACATTCTTCTGACACTGGTTCTTCACAGCCATCATGAAATTCATTTACCTGATACTTGAAGCCATGTCTACTGTTTCAGATTTTGTACATCAAAGTAAAGCCTATCTGGATGCTTCTCTGGTAGAAATCAATGTGTGCAAACATGCCATATATATATATATATATATATATATATATATATATATATATATATATATATGCAGAGGCTTTTTCCTGCTTCTCAGTTATTTTCCTTCCGTATTCTTAAAATAATAAGTGCCATAAGAATCCTCTTTTCTGTTTTCTTGACTTTATTGATGACAGAAGAGAGCAAGGATGGCCTGAGGAATAGCATAAAAATAGGAAGACAGACTCGCGGAGATAAGTTGTATCCTAGCATGAAGCATTGATGTGGCTTCAAGTTTGATTGTTTTGTAGGGGATAGTTTATTTTTCCTCTCAGGCTAAGAGTTAAAAATATAATGTGGGGACTGATTTATATCAATTTGGAAGGTTTGCCTAGGAAATGTATCTTTCAATGTCTTGAACTAGAAAAAAAATAAGTGTTTTCTCCATAATAGCAGCATGACCTGAATTAGCATGACCTTCCCTTGGTTGCCTCTCTAATTCTCAAAAGCAGATGCAGGGAATAAGGAAGTCTGGTCTTCTCTATTAGCCACATGGCTAGGGACCAATTGTGAAAGCAAAACGAAGCTTTGTAAACTTTATTGTTTGTTACATGAAAATTGCTTTTGTGATAATGTCAAACTGAAATGCTAAATATGGGGTAGCAGTAAAGTTTTGAATGTCTTCTGTTCTAAAAAAAGAATCTTTTGGAAACTAAGACTGTTCTGTTCACCATTGTAATTTCCCTCACCTGAAAACTGTTCGAATTGTCTAATCCCTACTGAATTTAGAAGTGTTCAATATTCAATTAGAGCTCACTGGATAACTTAGTTGATTCTGGCCAATGAGAAGGTTGAATCGAGTCACCTCTACTCTATCAGCACATGTGTACTGTGTGTGGTGGTTCCATCTTCCTGTGATTGATTTACATAGAGAATAGTAATGATCCCGCCTGAGACATGCAACCAATTAACTCACATAAACAGGCCCTACATAGTACTAAAGCTCTAGTTCCCTAATTGATCTATTGACTTGGGATTTGCCCTTCCCTCTTCTTTTCCCATTACTTTATCAAAGAAGACCACTTAACCACATGTTACAGAAGCAGCTTGTTTTGGGTAAGATTAGATTCAATTCCACCATCTTCAGTCTGACTCTCTGCTGTAAATAGGATGTGCATATGGTCCTCTGAAAATTCTGCAGAGAACTGAAGAGAAGAGAGAGAAGGAAAGAACAGATATGGAGCACGGCAGTGGCATCATGAGCAGAGGGCTTAAGCCTGATTCTGATGGGAGCTCAGGTCTGGAAAAGTTTATTTAAGACACTAGCATTTGACTTGATCCTGGAAACTAGGTCAGATGGTAAGAGACAGAGGGGATATTTACTTGTGAAGAATATTTATCCCCTTAATCTCTTCCCTCTCATGTGGGTACAGAAGGGATTTTACAGGATGAATGATAGCTTCCCTGCATTCTAAAGAAGTCTTATTATATTAGTGTTAGGCCTGGAGGTATTACTCACACTGACCCTAGATGAGAACTTGGACTCTCTCTTACTCCCTTGCCTTTGGAAAGCAAGCAAATAGACTTTGACCTAAAACACGAGACCTGAGTATCAGAAACAATTTGATTACAAGTCTCAGCTCTGCAAATTACTTAACCTTTATAAACCTCATTTTCTTCTTGTCATGAGTGTGAGTGGTATGTAAGTCGTTAGGATTTTGTGGGGATATAATGTAAGGATGAGAGAAAGAGGCAGACCCTAACTTCTCACTATCAGAAAGCACTAGAAAACTATCAAAAATGCTCCTTTTGAAAACGTTATCTTATACTATTACACTTATACCCTCCTGCCAATCATCCATAGGGAAAAAAATCACAACTATATACTCTAAAACAAATATTTAATTTGTAAACATAGATTTAACTTAAAGAATGTTAACAGAAGCAAAAGTCACTGAAATATACCATTGTCCTCGGCAGGTACAGCAATGGAAGGCCGAGTGTGCCTGCAGTGCTGTGCTCGCTTTTAGTCACTGACGCAGCAGAAGCCAGTGTAGATTTTCCTCCTTGCTCCACGGCAGCACCTATGTAGTCAGTGCTGCTTCAGGGGACAGCCATGCATTGCACTGGCCATCTGGGATTATTAGATAAGTTCTCAAATTAAGGAGGACCACTCTTTTAACTGGAGCAATCTGTGTTACCTTGGATCCCATACCAGGAATATGGCTTATATACTGATGAGCTAGTGAGTATCCACTTTCATTTTGTAACATAAATTCTGGATCAATTGAAGTGACTCATCAGACGATGGGGTTTGCTGCCAAACCTGAGGACCTGAAATTGATCCCCAGAACCCACAGTGTGGAAAAAGAATTGATACACATAAGTTGTCCTCTGACCTCCAAACACACTGTGACATATGTGTTCTCTCCCCTACACACACACACGCACACACACACACACACACACACACAGAAAGAGAGAGAGAGAGAGAGAGAGAGAGAGAGAGAGAGAGAAAATAAGTGTAATTTTAAAAGGTAAGAAAATTTTGCATACCTGTTTGTCCCTATGATATAGTTATAATGTACTGAGTATAAAAGGAAAGTTTAAGTAGAAAACTGTTGATATGACCAACAAAACATACAAGAAGGGTGGATGGTCACTCTGACTTCTGAATACAGTGAATTCTTCTTGCCAAATTGTTTACCAAACTCTTTCCTATACAGAAATGCAAGCTATGCTTTCTCTGATCCTTTCTCTTTCCCCTTCTTATTTGGAAATAGCTAAAAATGTATAGGGAGAAAAATACTATTTGAAAGAAGTCACACACAGTATGGTTCCAGTTTAGGGCCAATTAGAAATCATTACACTGATTCATTTTACAGCACACATATGTATATATTATATTAACAAAAAAAGAGACAAAAATAAGCCATAAGTGCTGAATATTGCCCTGAGCATCCGGGGAGAATATGTGATATGAATGTGGGACCTGCCAGCTTCCTGATCTCACTGGGAACTTGCAGGTTTCTGGGATTGGCTGAATAAATGCCAGTTCTCATGTCCTGTACCTAAAGTGAACACATGCAGAAGATGGGGGATGGGTGGGCTGGGGATGATGCCCTCACCATCTCCACTTGAATGGAAGCTGCTGTCTCAATGGCCTTGGTTTGCTGAAAATCCAACTGATTACTTCCTATTCTCCCCAAGACAATTAGCAATCAAATGGGAAGAATCAGGTCAGACTTCAATAAAGGTACTTGAAAGGTATGAGTTGCATTGAATTCATTGAATTTAGTAGCATTTCCAAACTGAAGAGCCCTGAAGCAGAGCTTACACTGTCATCCTTCCTTCCTTCCTCCCTCCCTCCCTCCCTCCCTCCCTTTCTCCCTCTCTCCTTCCCTCCTTTACTTCTTTCCATTTTCCTTCTTTCCTTTCTTTGGTTTCTTCTTTTTTCTATTTTTGCATTTCCTGTTTTGCTCCCAGTCTTGAGAATTGAAGCTAGCACTTTCTGCCTACTAGGAAAGCATTCTGACCAAAGTTTTTCTGCCTGCTTCAATTTCTGTAGAAGCCATTGCACTCTTCTCCTGTGTTTAATTATTTACATTGCTTTTAAAAGAAATATTTACTGAATATGTCATACAATGTATTTTGATCAAATCTTTTTCCTCTTCCATTTCTCCCTGGTCCACAACATCATCTCCTTATCCACTCAACCTCATATTTTCTTTCTCATAAAACAAAACAAAACAACAAAAAAACAGAAAACAACAATAAAAAACATATACATGCTCTCACACACACACACTGAGAGAGAGAGACAGAGACAGAGAGACAGACAGACAGACAGAGAGACAGACAGACAGAGACAGAGACAGAGACAGAGAGAGGAAGAGAGAAGCACAAGGTCTTATTTATGTTGGCCAGCTACTCTTAAATTTGAAGCCTGCCCTGGATTGTGGTTGATATACCCAGTGTTAATCCATTCAAGTAAATTGATTTTCCCACTCACAGCAACTATTAATTGCCAATAGATTCTTGGCAAAGGGTGGGACTTGGCTAAGGGTGGGGCTCTGTGCCTACTGAGTTTTTTGTGTGTGGGGTGTTGTATAGTTTGAATTTGTGCAGGTCTTGTACATGCTCTCATGTACACTTTAAGTTTGTATGTCTACCAGCTCTGTTGTATCTGAGGGAAAAGTGCTATTTCTCTGCTATTCACCTTCTCTGGCTAAAAATATTTCTGCCTGTTCACCCAAGTAGAACCCTGAGTATTCAGGCAAAGGGAGTGGTAATAACATTTCATTCAGATCTGAGTACGCCAAAGTCGTTCATCCTCTGCACATTGTCCAGTTCTTGGTCTCTGTTAATTATCATCTGCTACAAGAGAAAGCTTCTTTAATAAGGCTTGAGTAGGTGCTCTATTCTCTGTTATTAAAAGCTATCCATTGTTTTATTAATTTAGCAGAATAATAACAGGTTTTACCCTAGTTTCCAGTTTCCCATCCTTTTGGCAGTATCAGGTATGTGTTCCAACTCATGAAGCAGGTCTTTGTTCCTATCAAAAGAACGTTGCCAGCTCTTACAGCATGTCATTCTTGTACCAGTGGACCCATCTTGCAAAAGGTTAAGATTGTAAGTCACACGGTTTGTAGCTCAATGATATTGATGAGTACTTTCCTTCATATGTATTAGTAAACATACGCTCTAGCACTATGATGCTACTCAGTAGAGGTAAAACATCAGGGTTGGGCACCAGCTCCATTTCTCCATGTTCTTAGATGTAAGAATGTGGGTCTTGTCATCAGATTATAGAGAGTAGCCAAAGGCCCTGACCATATCTGCAATGTTTTGCTGGGAGCATCTATTCATTTTCTCTCTCTAAATTGTAGGTTCTAGTTCATGGGCTCAATCACTATTATTTTAAACTGTCTCTGCCTTAAAGTGTCATATTTACATCTAAATATATTGCTATTCCAGAGACATCTTAACACTGCTGGTTGTTGTTTCTCTGTGCTGGGAATTAAACCTAAGACTTCACACATACTAAACTAGTGATCTAGTACTGTACTATATCCACAACCTTCTAAACCTGCTCTAAAACCAAAATATTTCAATCTCACAGAGGACCATTGCCATCATACAGCTGAACAACCATCTCTCTCTTTCAAAATTTAAAGAACTCTGACTTGGATTTTGGGAGAATATCAAGACCCATGGTGGAAATTTTGTTTTTCCACAGCTACTTTCTATGCAGTTAGAAAAGCGCCCCATATATCTCTGAATCTTTTCTCCAGTGGGAGTGTGTACTTACCCACTTCTACTTTTAAATTTATCCAGTATTTAAGATTCTAATGTTGAAAACTTTCTAAATATACCTAATTTTTTTATTTAACTTTCAGTTCTCTTTATGTGCTTCCTTGGATAGATTCTTCATCCATATATTTAAAATTTTCCAATATTTTTTAAGATTTATTCTTTGAAGATCCCACATACATATGGGATGTATTTTGGTCATATTCATTCCTATTAATCTTGTAGCCCTCATACTCACTCTAGAATGCTTTATCCCCTGTTATCTCCTTCCCAATTTAATGAAGATATTTTATTTTTTAATGGTTTCTTTTAAAAATATATGCGGGGAGCAGACATATCATCGTGTAGTTTTAAATAATTTCCTTGAGTCAGTACAATGGCTCAGTAAGCAAGCATATATCCCACCAAGTCTGATGACCTGAGTAGAATCCTCAGGATCCAATTGGAAGGGGTGAATGACTCCTTAAATGATTTTCTTGTCTCTTTTTACTTAGTAATCTGAATCCAATGTATTAGGTGTTTTTATATGGAACACAGAGAGCTTCTAGTAGGCCCCACTACTGAAGAAAATGGACTCTCCCTTCTACTGCAGCCATTTACTGTCACTATTCCATCAAGGAGGGACTGTGCCTCATGAGTCCTTCTACCATGCGTGCTGTAATATTGTCACACAACCTTGAGCAGTTCTTTTGCTGGTAATTATAGGTGCAGGCACTGTAATCAATAGTGCAGCTATGTTATGGTCAGTAGACATCATCTCAGAGCACTCCTCTGTTCTTCAGCTCTTACATTCTTTCCATGTCCACTTCTGAAACATTCATTGAGCCCTGTATATGAACATCTGTACGTGGTTGGTGGGGTGGGGTTGGGGTGGGGTTGAGGGTACCATTTGGGACTAATCACTCAGCAGTAACTTATTTATAGCATTTGAACTGTTGAGTATATATTGTTTCTCACTTCAAAAAGGAACTTGAGTGTGGGATTAATCTATGGGTATAGCCATAAGTATTCAGAAACAGTGTTGACACTGCATCCATTTAGGAAAGTAATATATTTGTTTTAACAACTTTCTTCATCCTCAGCATGATCCATTAGATACTCATATTTGCTATTGGTATATCAATGGGACCTGCTAAGCCAACAATCTCACTGATGTCGATGTGCCCTGAGGTATCTACAGTATTGCCAGGGCATTTTAGTGTTCCTGAATTGTTAATTCTTAAGCATCTACCAATAGTTTACTGCAAAAACCACCAGTGCCATAAGGGTTATTTGGAAGAGGTAAATTTTAGCGTCTTTATTATCTAACAGTTAATTGTTCTATGTGGGACTTGCTGTGGATGAGAAAAGCCCATGGCCTGGGAAATTAAACACAGAAAGCAGAATCTTTTTTATTTAGCCATTTCAAAGACAATTCTTTTAAATTTGATCCAATATTTAATTTTAACAAGTTTGCATTTAAGGAAATATTCATTGTGTCTTCTCTAGGTTTCTGATTCTTCTCTTTTTAACCAATCATATTATAAGGACCATGGGAAACATCTATGGTCTTATGAATGAAGTGTCTATGCTTTATAAGCACCTCCAAGGGAAAAGAAAAGTACATTTTGAAAGCATTAGTTAAAAAAAAAAAGAGTTATTACCTGCTTTCCATAAACAACTAATGGCTAAAAACAAAACCCTTCTTAGGGCTTAGAGTCTCTCTACTTGTTCTCCAACACTCTGCTCTGTTCATCATTTCCCAATCCCTTTGACTGTTTTATAGGACTTCTTGTGGCATTATCACACCCTTATTCTTTAATCCATAGAATCTAGAACCTATAAAAATTACTCCAAGAAGCTCTCCCAAAGAAGCTTCTCTGGTAAATTTAGTTTGAGAAAATGAAGAGACATTTAAGGAATCTTTATTTCTGTCTGATAGAGACGTGGGAAATAAGATGTATGTAGATACACATAGATAGACATTCAAAGGCTAATTGTATTTGTGTAATTTATACTGATTAAGTTAAATGCATAAAAATAGAACACTCATGTGTACTTTAATATATGAAATTTCTAACAACTAGTTCAGCAGATAGTGCTGAGGTGATTCAATGTCAAATGTCTCCATTACATTATCTAGAAAATTTCGCCAATTGCACATAAAAGATAGTAGTTTAGTTTTGAATATACAGAGAATCTTCCCATATATATCCATAGCCACCCACTCTATTACTGTGCTCTTTTCATCTTCAAGAAACAAAGTCTCCTAATTCTGTCTCATATTCTGAAGACATACAAAGTGACAACTGTATATCAAGTTCTTGGTAAGGACATTACAGTTTGTTTTGTGTATCGATGCATGAGAGTCTTCTAATGTGTTTTACCTGATTCTTTAATGAAGTGAAGACAACAATAATAAAACAATAATAAACAAACACAACATGTGGTAATGAAATGTTTACTTCCTAATCTATAGGATGCACTGCTAAACATCAAGTCAGTAAAAATTCTCCTGGAACACCCAGGATGCATCTGATATGTATATTCCTTTCCTCCTTGTTCATATGCATTAAGGGAGTACTTACTACTGTATTACAATAAATATTAGTGGTCTCTGAAATGCCCATTGTTCAAGGAGGGAGAGTGGATGAATTGGCCCATTTCATCAAAAAGCACTTGAAGTATTATCTGGTTCTTTAGCTAGTTATATTACTGTTTTCCAGAGAAGAACCACATCAGAGAAAAATCAGAAAGAGCCTCATCTAACATATACCTCCAGGTTACATGGAGGATTAAGAATGGTTGATTGGGGGCTGGAGATATGCCTCAGCAGTTAAGATTGCTGGCTGCTTTTCTTGAGAACCTTGCTTCAATTCCTGTCACCTACATGGCTACTCATAACTGTTTGTAATTCCTGTTCCAAAGGACCTGACATCCTCACACAGACATACATGCAGGTAAAATATATGTACATAAAAATATAAAAATATATAAACTATTTTTCATATGGGAGACTGTTTTAATGGGGTAATAGAACACCATTTTCCACGAATTGTGGAGAATAAGATAGCTATATTTAAAAAGTAAAAACAGAACCCAATAACCTTACATGATTATAAAAATACTCAAATATGACATGTAGTATCTCTGTGTTGTCTCCTGTCTGGTAAGTGTATTTGCTGAAAAAGGCTGGACTTAATGTTTAGTTGACAGTGTTAATACATACCAATATATAATGCCAAACATTTTCAAATTGTGCTAATCTAATTACAGGTTATTGAAAGAATACTAAATGCAATAAGAAGAAACGTCATTTTACAAAGCATTTTTTACCATGCACAGATCAGCTAAGTCTCTTACTCAAATTAAGTTCTCAATTTAGTAGTTCTTGAGTGTGTGAGTAGTTAAGAGTCTGCAATTCTTTCTTTGATCTCAAATTTAAGATTTTTTTTGATTGACAAATAATATTTGTAATATGTATGAGGGTACAATATGGGAACATAATGTGCATTTGATTCATATGTTGAATAATGATCAACTCTAGGTACTTTGCATATCTACCATTTTAAACTATTAACATTTCCTTGTGAGGACAGCATTCAAATTCTTCTCTTCTAACTATCTTAGATATGTAACATATCATTCCTAATTTTATCTACCCAGAGATTTACAATACAAGAACTTAACAGTCCTATCATTCAACTACATGGTACCTTTTGTTTGATCTATCTTCCTTCCTCCTCTATTGATTTACCTCACTCTTTGCTAACAACTATCCTGATCTCAAACTTATATAAATTCAACTTTCTAAGACTTTTTCTGAGGCTAGGTAGTCCTTATCCTTTGGAGCAGGTTCCATCCAATGTTGACACAGATGACAGGGATTATGCTTCTTATGTCTAAATAGTAGTCCAAGGTATATATTAATCCTTTAATCTAGTGGTAGTCTTTATCCACTTGTCTGTTGACAAGCACATGAGTGGATTGCATTTTTCAATGCTTGGAAAGAGTGCCACAATAAACTTGTGAGTGCTGGAGTGTTTTCAAAGTGTTAACTTTATTTATTTTGTACATATATACCCTGCAGTAGAAATACTAGATAATACAATAGTAGTGCCTTTAACTTGCTTTTTTAAATAAGAAAGTTTTACTGTTCTTCAATTATTGCTATACTAATGATGTTCAGTACTTCTAAAAAGTTTTCAGAGGCCACTAGAGTCTGGCCTATAAATATATCAAAGTTTGAGCTGCAAGATTTAAGTCTTAGAAAAATACTCCTAAGATGCTCTAGTGAAGATTTTCTTCATACAAGTGTCTTATTGATGCAGAAGTTCTGGAAAAAAAGTCACTTATTCAAATAGAGACTTAGAAAATATAAAAATCATTGAATTGTTTGTTGAACCTCCAGAAACTTTATTCAGCCTCCTATGAGGGGTTCAAGAAAAATTCAAGAAATAAAATGAACCAAGTGGACAAATGTCTGGGTGCTAGAGAGATGGCTCACCCTTTAAGGGTACTTCTGGTTCTTATAAATAACACTTTCAGTTTCTACCACAAACAATGTGGCTTTCATATCTCCAGTTCCAAATCCTCTCTTCTGAACACTTTTATCCACACATGATGGATATACCAGCAGACATAACACTCATACACATGAAATAAATACTTATTACAAATATGTATATCACTACAATTTGGGAATGAAAACTAAAGACAATTTGTGAAATATTCCAAGACTAACACAATTTTAGGAAGACAGAGAGCCACTGACATCATGAGATTGATAATTGATAGAACGGCCTTTACCAAGAAAATAAGTGACACCAAACACTGAAGCAAACATGGAGAAAGTGAATATTCCTCTCTGCCAGAGGAATATTCTGTTGTACAGCTACTGTAAAAGTCACTACAGAAGTTCTTCAAAAGCCTAAAAATAAAAGTACCATAAGTTATAAGCTCCTGGGCATGTAAGCCAGGGACTCTTAAGTTAACAGAAATCAGAGACATATGTTTATTCATGCTTACTGTTGTACTATTCACAATATCCCAGAAATGGAGCCAGTAGGGGTATTCATCAATAGATGAAAGAATAATGAAAACCTGGGAATATATACAAAGAAATTTTCTTCAGCCATAAAAAAAAATAAAATCATGACACTAGCAGGAAAGTAGATGGAACACTGTGCTAATTAAAATAAATCAGATTCAAATGCTTCTTGTTATCTTTCAAAGATGAGGTCTAGACTAATATGTGTGTATAAATAAATATGTGTATTTATCTATTTGTGTGTGTATAAGTAGGTAATGAAACTAAAAAAGGAAACAAGATTAAAGAGGAAGAGAAATGTAGACTAAGGAAAAAAGGTAATAGAACACATGTGCTGTGAGAAGAGAGGCAGGGACTACCTGGCAGAAGGAAGAGGCCTACACAGAGGGTAGATGGTACAGAGGAGGGTAGAGATAGAAATAAATGAGAAAAAATAATTCCACATATATATAAATATATCATAATGAAACCCATCTCTTTGTGTATTTACCTAAAGTTTTAATGAGAAAATAAAACTTCTCATGGAAAAAGCATTGAGCCAATGATTTTATGTTTTGTACCTAAGCTAGTGATGACTTCATGCTCTCTCTTTTAAAATGGAAACCCTTAAAGTGAGGTATTCTGTGTAATTTTTCAAATATGCTAATGTTTTTTTTTTACTGTTTTTTGTTCTAAAGAGAAATTTTCTAATGGAATTTATACAAGCAAGCATGTTTCTAGAACAATAAAAATACTTATGAGGGGCATGGTAGTACATGCCTTTAATCCTATTTCCTAACAAGGGAAGGCAGGAGAATTTGGAACTCTAGACCAGATATCGCTGCATAGCAAGTTCCATGTCAAAATGTATGTACACAAACCCTTTCATATATATATATATATATATATATATATATATATATATATATATATATATATAACACAATAAATCAATATAGAAATAAATAATATACATTGGTTACTTAATGTAACCTAAGATAATTGGTGGGATTCAATTTACATGCAAGCCACTGTGTAAAGTTTTGTACATAGAGTTAATAGTTAAAATAGTTGAAGTAGTTATCCCCAAACATCCTCCTGAAGAATGAATGCTTTTCTTTATTTGTCACTCATGGAGTCTAGCTTAGAAATGTCTCCCCAGAATTATACCACAGGTCCTGACAAATTAGGAGTCAAATATATTTGACTCCTCTTTCTTTCATCTTTCCCTCTGATAGTCTCTTTCAAAAAAAAAAGAAAGAAAGAAAGAAAGAAAAGAAAAGAAAGAAAAAGAAAAGAGAGAAAGAAAGGAAAGAAAGTGGAACAAAGCTTCATTTGTATGAGGTAAACACTTCCCATAAGTATGGGCAACTACCTCCAAAGGTAAAAATTAGCTTTCTAGGGGAGAAGGGCTATGAGACAAATCTTACTGTTTACAATAATCAATGGAGCAAGGTGGAGAAATGGATCTCTACGTGTATGTGTTACTAACATTTCATACAACAAGAGTGACATGATTAAAAGAAAATACTTAGTTTTCTGGAGGAGAGATCGGACAAAAAGCAGAGCCAATAAGGAAGTTAGGACTGAGAGACCCCAGAGAGAATGAGACTGCATTTCAAAAGAATCGCTGACTATGTTCAACATCCTTCAGAAAATGGTAGTGTCTGCAGGTTCTCGGATATGGGAATAACTCACCACCACAGGGGGATACTTGCTGGTGGTGGACAACTCCATATAGAGGCAACTGTGTTTACTATTCATACAGTTCATCATGACCATGTGGGATTTTATCACCTCTGACAAACTACCTATTCAGAGTAGACAAAGACAGTGAAGCAAAGGAAAAAATGGAGAAAGGGAGCAGGGATGGAGAACGGGCCAACAGCTTCAGTGTTTTTAGATAATTTCTCCAACATAAGCAGAATATTGCCTAAAGTTCTCAGGATCCATCCGAGCCAAGTATCCACTCAAAACAATGGCACAAATTACCCTTTGACTTAGCTCTACAAGAAAACAAACAGGATTAACTAATTGGCAGTAAAGAATCCCACCTGGCAGAATGAAAGTTCTGCTCTGCTGGTAGCTCTGGGGACTGATATGGCTTCCTGGAAAAAGAGGATTCACGTGCAAGTGTACCACTTCCAGGGCCACATTCTGAAAGAGAAGGACCAAAGGTGGATGTCATATGCCATTCAGTTTAGTTTCTTCATAAAAGACCTTTAAAATTGATCTCAAATATACAGCTAAGTAAAGGTGTCTTAGTTAAGTAGGAAGATTGATACAATGAAAGGACTTCTTTCTTAAGAAACAGTGAAAGCCAAGGTTGATGAAACCAGCAGTCAGGAGACACAGGGAATGCTGTGGTTTTGATGTTAGTTAGGCTTCAATAGCAAATTATATATTGAAAGAGGAAGAGAGAAAAAGGAAGAAGGAAAGGAAAGAGATGGGGGGAGGTGATGAGAGAGAAGGAAGGGGGAGAGAAGGGGCAGACATGGTAGAGGGAAGCACCATTTTAAGACCTTCTAGCTTGAGTAAGGCATAAGGCCAGGCTCATCACTTTAGAATAAGCGACTCATGGCACACAGCAGTATGTTGTTGGCAAATAAAAGCATCATCGGAGCTTCATAATGCTTGTCCAGTGTCCCTGGCAACTGCAGCAGGGAATGAGAGAAGCCATGATGACAGGCAGCAGCCGGAGGTCTGTAGTTTAGAATCATAGTAACTGAAAAGCAGAACTATTTGGTTAAAACAGGGACAGCAGAAGAGAGGAGGATGCAGTGGTGCATTGGGTCTGTGAACTCAATAAAAGAGACAATTGCTGGGTTTTCTACACGTTGACAGGGGAGACTCAAAGGTAGTTGAAGCTACTAAGTATGCATATTCACTTTGCTACTGTGATATCACTATAACAAGTACAGTTTTCAACACTAGGACCAATATTTGAGAGAAGCAACTTGGGGATAAGAGTTATTTGCACTCATGGTTTTATAGGTTCCAGTTCTATTGTAAAGGTCCGTGATTCCCTGAACAATGATACCCTGAACTCTAATAGTACATAAATGCAAAGGGTGTTTTATTCTGCAGAAGTCTACCATGTTGGGCTCTCCCATTACCAAGACAGAGAGATACCCAAGTGAGCTTGCAGGCCTGATTTAAAGCACATTAGGGAATTCCAGGGTAGGTGACTTCTATGTTATTCTGTTGGATCCATCTCTACAGACATTCCAATACTGGGGTGTGGGAGCTGACCATGCCTTAGGCCAGGTGGGCAGCTTCTGAGGCCTGGACTTGGCTGAAATTGTACAGTTCTTGGAAGCGGGGATTTTGGCCTGGTCTATTTAACTTCCAAGTTGAAGTCTGTTATGGAATCAGTCAAGCCTCCACACTGTCCATGTTTCTTGATCCGGTTGAGACTGGGCTCTACTGAGGGAGAGGGAAAGAGGAAGAAAGTGAAGAAGAGGGAATTTCCTGTCCCTCCTTCCCCCACCTAACATCTGGGATAGCAGCAGCTAACAATATAAGCTTCTGCATCTCTATCCTGGTAGCATAGTTCATATTCAAAACATGAAAGTTGCTATTTTATTTGCTTCCTAGGCTGGTCTTTACTGGCCAGTGAATTCACCAGGAAACCATGACAAATGTCAGTTGGGATTAAAGAAAAATATCTCATTTTCTAAGGACTGAGGGCCAGAAGCTGGGGGAAACATGTCCTCATTCCTCCATCCTGGAGTTTTATAGTTCCTCTTCTCTAATAACAGCACAAAGTCTGAAAAGGACTTGTGATCTCTCAGAAAACAGGTCAAAGAACATACCAGAAGAGGCTCATGCTGTCCTACCAAGCCATCTTCCACCACCGCAGAGGTGATGCATCTTAATCCCTTTCTGATTTCGTCATGGTTTACTTTTTCTCTTCTTAGAGTGATCAGGGAAGAGAAAAGAGCAAGTCAAAGATGGACAAATAAATCCACTTTTCCTCTGAACAGTTTAGGGAGACTGAGAGCAGAAAGTAGAGGAAGAGTCCAAGACAAAGAAAGACACGATAGCCGGAAACAATCTGCTGTTAGTAGCTGATCTTTGGAGCTAAGTCCTTGCAACAGAAACTGGAGGAGGTCTTCCAGTATGGAATGAAATATTCTCTGTGGCTGTGTTTTCTGAAAGCTTACTTTATTCCCCTGATATTCTGGGGGTGTATTTTGGTTTCCTTGGTATCCATCACTGTGCTCAGTTTATTTTCAAAGAATCTTTTTCAATACTGAAGACAAAAATGATGAACAAAGCAGTCGTGTCTCAGCTCTCCTGCAATTTGAATTTAAGATGAGAATGGCATCACCTAAGTAAAAATACATGCGCCAACAATAATTTACAGCTCTGACATGAAGACAGACCTCAACATCACGAAACAGAACACAATGTCTGCAAATAGAGCTGGAGGCAGAGTAGGATGGAGTTTGCCAAAGGTGCCAATGAACTCAAAAGGAAAAAAGAAAAAAAAGAAGATTCTTTTCAGAAATAATGCTATTGTGTGGACAGAACAGGGACTTTAAGAAGATTAGTGTGATGAAAAGTTCTACCTCATACCTAAAGGGGTAGCAATTTGCATGCATGAATTTGTCCAGTCTGGAGCCCCAGTAGCCCTATCTGTCTCACCCATGATAGGAATTCAGGCATGTGTCTCTGTGCTCGCCTTTTCACATAAATTTAGGGATTGGAACTCAAGCCATCCTACTTGAGTGGCAAGCTCCTTATCTACTAAGCCATCTCCCCAAATCCATGTGAGAAACTTTTTAGAAAGCTACACAAATGGTAAGAGATGAACAGGAAAGTAATAAATAACTAACCCTATGGTGAGCACAGAGAAAGCACAATGTTTGTGGTGAGTTAAATGAATGAGTGTGTGTGCCGAAGGATATGGTAGACAATCATGGTTGTCCACTTGACATACCTCGGGACAGAGAACTTCCTTTAAAGAGTTGTCTCCAACACATTGATCTATGGACATGCTTCTATGGCATATTCTTGGTTGATAATGGGTGCAGGAGAGGCCAGTCATGAGCAGTAAAATGATAGAACAGTGGACCACAGCTTTTTGAGAAATGTAGTTTAGCAAGCCAGTAATCAGTAATCAGTGTTATTTCATGGTTACCCGCTCAAGCTCCTGCCTTGAGTACCGTATTAGCCTCTCTTATTAACGCGCTATAATCTGCAAGCTAAGTAAACTTTTTCTTTGCCCAAATTGCTTTTGGTCATGCTATTTTATCATAGCAACAGAAAACAAGCTAGAATGGAGGTAGGGGCTTCTATGGTTACAACTGGGGATAAAATAAGGAAATCTGTCATGATCACCTCACTGAACATTTGTCTGCTAGGGGTGCAGTGGTACCAGTTGAGAAAATCTCTAGAAAGGAAGTCTGAAGAGAGGGTGAATGGAGCAGGCATTTGACATATGAACTGATACCTCAAAGAAGTCAGGGCTGTGTATGTGAAATGTGCCTGTCACAGTCATACAGATGACATTTAAAACAAAGAGAATCAAAAAATCCCTTGAACATAGAGGAGTAAAGAGGACTAATGCTATTAGCAGGATGATGGGTCCCTCAGATTTCCATGGCCAGATTCAGAGATCCTAGGCTGTAGGTTCTGACAGCACTGAGAACTAGGATACAGTGATTTTTCTAATTATCCAGGTGGGTAATTGTGGGCACATAATCATTCATGTTGAAAAATCTTTCTGGCCTTTAGCTGGCAATGCATGGATTAAGGCAAGAGGTAGAGGGTAAACATGAACAAATCTGGCTTACTTGGCCAGGAATGAGGAAAAAGAGTCAAGGAGGGCAGAAGTTCCATAGCTTCAGGAGAACACAAAGGTGTAGGACCCTGAAAGGCAACCTGGTTCCTGGTTGAGCTAATGCTAGAAACCCCGGTGACGCTAAAGGGACAGCAGGCATTTACCTGATTCCCTGGCACCAGGATCATGGCACGAGGTCTCAGCCCTCCATAGATTTGTGACGATTGGTCACATAAGGGTAATGCCCCAAACCTCTCCACGGGTAGAGGACATGACCTGTGGTCACTTAGACTCAAGATAGATCTCGATTTTAATGAGGTACCTGAAAGCCTGGAAGACTTAGCCAGTAAACTCTCCTTCCCAGACACTCCTCCCCCACAAAAGGTATTTAACTTCAGGCTCATCCTGAGAAGTGGGGTAAGGTTTCATTCATTCACTTTCCACCATGAGGACAAATGCCTTAAAACCATGGACTGCCTCTTTTCATCCCCTACTGAGTCACCGTCTAATCTCCTATAGAAGGCCTCTCTGCACTCCCAGTCATGGCCACCATCAAGCCAGCCGACAACCAAAAAGCCAAGAACTCATCCCTGTGGATCCAGGGTTAAGATTGTCCCCACTCACAGGCTAGATCTAGCCGCCCACGGGCCTCCACTCTGTTCTCAGCTATTCTGCTGCATCCAGCAGCACCTAGGTGTCTCAGAGCCTGAGAACCAGATGGCTCCAGCCTACCTGCATGCCCAGGGACACCTTCCCCCAGCTAGCTTCGCCTGCCCCAACCTCAAACTGAGCTTCTCAATCCCCAGAGTGGTGTCCCACAGCTTTCCTAAGCTTGAAGCCATACCTAGAGGCAGTGTGGGGTAAGCTTGGTTAAAACTACCTCATCCTGTCTCTCTGAGCAGCTGAGCCCAGTGGTGGAGCTGACATGGGACCCCACCAACCCTACATAAAGAGAAGCTTTTCCTCTAGCCCTTGTAGAAAAGAGCTTAATCCTCATGATGTCTTATTCTCCAGGAAAAGCATTTTTTTCCAAACTTTTATAATTTGCATTTTCTAATAAGGAGAGAATATACAAAGGAACTTTTAGAGGCGATACCACAGTATGACACTAGCACACTAGGGAGCTCATCCAGTACCAGAATCAAGATTGGTGCTATCACTGGTAGTGGGCAAGGAAACTGAGCACGAGAGGAGATGTAGCCCCTGTATTAGGAAGAAACAAAGGCCTAATAAGAGAAATTAAATTCTATATGGAAGATCTCAGAAGAGGAATGGAAGAGAGCTAAGCAATGAAAACTAGGACAGGATTGACATGGTAATCAAAGAGCTTTGTGTCCCTGATGGTGTGACTTACAGTCTGTGTTGACATGGTTGATTTATATCCATAGTAAGTAATGTGATTGATGACAATATGTTTGATAATAATAAATCTAATTTCTAATTATGAGATCCTGAAAAGAAGTAGAATGTTTACTACATGTATATGCACTATGCTGATATGAAAAACAAAAAAAACAAAACAAAACAACAACAAAAAAAAACCAAAACCACAAGTCTCAGCATAAAGAGGACAAAAGATAGTTCTTATTCTGGTGCTATCAGTGATTATACCCCAGGAACACATAGTTAGATTATCCAAATCCTGTATTCCAATGAGCTATTTTATGAAGTTTCAAATAGAAGTAAAACAAAGAATGCCACAAAGCAAGGCACTTTTAAAATACATTGGTAGAATCATAATGCAGGTAGGATATAGTCAAATGGGGAAACCTCTGTTACAGGCTTCATGATGCCTGATGATGCTCTAAACTTCAGTGTTGTGGAAACTAGTAATCTGCTAAGTTAGTAGACTTCAAATATCTCTATTAGATAAGAGTCAGATGAAGGTAGAGAATTGTCAACAAAGGGCTAAAGATAAAGTGAAATAAATTTTAATTAGACTCTTGACATAAAATTTTCTTACCTATTATGATCATTTGAGTTTGTTTTATTTTTAAATTATATTTGTAAAGGTGTTTTGTGTGCATTTTGAATGTGTACATTGTGTGCCCTAGAAGGCCAAAGAAGGTGTTGGATTTCTAGGTACTAGATTTACATATGGTACTGAGATACTACATGAGATCTGAAAATCAAATGTGAGACTTTTGGAAGAGAATTTTACCCACTCTGTCATCTCTCTAGTTCCCTATGAAGAAATTTTTAATAGGTTAATCAGTCAGTCTTATAGAAGTTTTACTAGGAGGTGCAACTTCTTCCTATGAACTTTCATTCATAGATACACATATACATATATACCTATAGTATACACACATAGATAGATAGATAGATAGATAGATAGATAGATAGATAGATATAAGTATTTGTACATGTGCATTTTTGTTTGGCCTCACAAAGACATGTAACCATAAAAATGCCCAGGAGATGAATGCTTCATGTGAATTGAAGATAGCAAGATGCTGTAGGACTTAGAACCATGGAAGGTGTATGTGAGCATGTGTGTGTGTGTGTGTGTGTGTGTGTGTGTCCATTCAAATGCACATGTGCATAAGTCAGAGGACAGTCATAGGTATCAGTCCTTGCCTTCTACTTTATTTGAGCCAGGGTTTCCTTATTGTTCATAGCTGCATATCCCAGGCTTGATGACCCACAAGCTTTCTGTTTCTACCTTCCATGTATGATCTAGGATTACAAGGCCTGTCACTATATCCAGCTTTGCCCCGATTACTGGGATTTAGACTAAGGTCCTCATATTTGCATAGCAAGTGATTTAACCACTGAGCTCTTTTCAAGCCCTAGAAGGTGTTCTTTAAAGAGGTTAAAATTCAAATGTTTTTTTCTGCCTTCTCCATGCTGCTGAGGCAGACCCCTAATTGGTCTGTTCCTATGAGGACTCCATATTCTCATCCATCCTAAGAGACCCACTGCACTTAGAGCAGTTGAGGACCTGCTGCACTCAGAGCAATTAGACCCACTGCATTCAGAACAGCTGAGCAGTTGAGGACCCTTTGTACTCAGAGCAGTTGAGGAACAGCTGCACCCCAAGCTGTTGGACAACAGCTTAACTGCTCCACTGAAGACTAACCAGTCTGAAGACCTCCCAGGTGATCTACTGCAGCCAGGGCAATAGATCAGCAGTTTCTCTGCCCCTGTGAAGAGCCCCCAGCTGAAAGGCCCCTGTAGGTGATCTGGTACAGTCATGGACACAGGCCTACCAGGAGACCTGAAACAACCCAGGAACAAAAGAGGCAGATTCCATACAGTCACGCAGATCAACAAACATCAGGGATATTCAGATGGTGAAAGGCAAGTGCAAGACCATAAGTAATAGAAGCCAAAATATGTGGCCATCATCAGAATCCCTGTTCTCCCAGCACAGCAAGCCCTGAACACACCAACATACCGGAAAACCAGGAATGTGTCCTAAAATCCTCTCATGAATATAATAGAGTCGTTAGTCGTTTAAGGAGAATATCAATAACTCACAGAAAGAAATACAGAAAAACACAGGTAAACAGGTGCAGCAATCCAAGACCTACAAGTGGAAGTAGAAACAATAAAGAAAACACAAATGGAGGCAAACCTGGAAATGGAAAACCTAGGAAAGAGGTCAGGAATTACAGATGTAAGTATTACCAACAGAATACAAGAGATAGAAGAGAGAATCTCAGGTGTAGAAGATAGGGTAGAAGAGATGGTCACAACTGTCAAAGAAAATTCAAAACATAAAAAACTCCTAATTCAAAGCAAATTAACAAAATCAGAAATGAAAAGGGAGACAGAAATGAAAGTAATTCAAAAAAAATCATCAGATCCTACTATAAAGGCCTATACTCAATAAAACTGGAAAATCTAGATGAAATGGATGGTTTTCTAGACAGATACCACATACTAAAGTTAAATCAAGAGCAAGTAAACTACCTTACAGGCCCATATCACGCAAGGAAATAGAAGGCATTAAAAATATCCCAACCAAAAAAACCCCAGGGCCAGATGGACTTAATGCAGAATTCTATCAGACCTTTAAAGAAGACCTGATACAAATTTTCCTTAAACTATTCCATAAAATGCAAACAGAAGGAATACTATCTAACTTGTTCTATGAAGCCACAATTACTCTGACACCTAAACCACACAAGGACCCAACCAAAAAAGAGAACTTCAGACCAATTACACTTATGAATCTTGATGCAAAAGGAATCAATAAAATTCTTGCAAATCGAGTACAAGAACACATCAAAACCGTCATTCACCACGATCAAGTAGGCTTCATCCCAGGAATGTAAGGTTGGTTTAATAGACAAAAATCCATTAACATAGCCAACTATATAAACAAACTCAAAGAAAAAAAATCACATGATCTTCTCCTCAGATGCAGAAAAAGCATTTGACAAAATACAATACCCCTTCATGTTAAATGTATGGGAGATGTCAGGAATTCAAGGCCCATACCTAAACATAATAAAAGCAATTTACTGCAATCCAACAGCCAATATCAAATTAAATGGAGAGATACTTAAAGCAATTCCACTGAAATTGGTGACAAGACAAGGATGTCCGCTCTCCCCATATCTATTCAGAATAGTACTCAAAGTGTTAGGTAGAATAATCAAACAACAAAAAAAAGAACAAGGGGATAAAAATTGGTAAAGAAGAAATAAAGGTGTCATATGATATGATAGTATACATAAGCTACCCCAAAAATTCTACCAGAGAACTTTCCAGCTGATAAATTCAGCAAAGTGGCCGGATATACAATGCAAATAAATCAGTAGCCTTCCTTTATACAAAGCATAAAAAGGCTGAGAAAGAAAATAGGGAAACAGTTCCCTTCACAATAGCTACAAGTAGTATAAAATATCTTGGGGTAACTCTAACCAAACATGTTAAAGATCTGTATGACAATAACAAGTCTCTCAAGAAAGAAATCAAAGATCTCAGAAAATGGAGAGATCTCCCATGCTCATGGATAGGCAGAATTAACATAGTAAAAATGGCCATCCTACCAAAAGCAATCCATAAATTCAATGCAATCCCCATCAAAATACCAGCACAATTCTTCAAAGACATGAAAAGATTAATTCTCAAATTCATTGGGAAAGGCAAAAAAATGCAGAATAGCAAAAACAATTCTTAACAATAAAAGAACAGCTGGGGGAATCACCATCCGTGACCTCAAGCTTTACTACAGAGAAATAGTGACAAAAACTGCATCAGAAAAAAAAAATGGAACAGAGACAGACACATTGATAAATTAAAGACCCAGAAATAAAACTATACACATATGGTCATTTGATCTTTGACAAAGACATAAAAAGATACAATGGAAAAAAAAGAAAGCATCTTCAATAAATGGTGCTGTTTTTACTGGCTTTCTGTATGTACAAAGCTCAAGTCCAAGTGAATTAAGGACCTCAACATAAAACCAGATACACTGAATCTATAGAAGATAAAGTAGGAAAGACCCTTGAACTCATTGGCACAGGGGAAAATTTCTTAAGCAGAACTCCAATGACTAATGCTCTAAGGTCAAGAATTGATAAATGGAACCTCATCAAACTGGAAAGCTTCTGTAAGGCAAAGGACATAGTTAATAAGACAAATCAGCAACCTACAGATTGGAAAAAACAAACAAACAAACAAACAAAAAACAAAAACACATCTTCTCTAACCTCACATCTGATAGAGGAGGGCTAATATCCCAAATATATAAAGAGCATATAGAGCTAATCACCAAAAAACCAAACGACCCCCCAAAAAAGGGCGATAGAACTAAATCGAAAGTTCACAAATGAGGAATCTCAAATGTCTGAAAAGCACCTAAAGAAGTGTTCAAATTCCTTAGTGATCAGAGAAATGCAAATTAAAACGACCCTGAGATTCCACCTTACACCAATCAGAATGGCTAAGATCAAAATTTCATGTGACAACTCATGTTGGAGAGGATGTGGAGAAAGAGGAACACTCCTCCATTTCTGGTGGGATTGCAAACTGGTACAACCACTCTGGAAATCAATCTGGAAGTCATTCAGAAAATTGGAAACAGATCTACCTGAAGAACCAGCTATACCACTTTGGGAATATACCCAAAAGATGCCCCACCATGCCACAGGGACACCTGTTCCACTATGTTCATAGTGGCCTTATTTGTGACAGCCAGAAGCTGGAAACAACCTAAATGTTCCAGGACAGATGAATGGATACAGGTAATGTGGTTCATTTACACAATGGAATACTACTCAGCTATTAAGAATGAGGACATCCTGAGTTTTGCAGGCAAATGAATGGAAATAGAGAATATCATCCTGAGTGAGGCAACTCAGACCCAAAAGGACTTGTATGGTGTGTAATCCCTAAAACCAACCAAACAAAAAAAGGACAGTATACCTGTCTTAGTCAGGGTTTCTATTGCCGCACAAACATCATGACCAAGAAGTAAGCTGGGGAGGAAAGGGTTTATTCTGCTTACACTTCCATACAGCTGTTCGTTCATCACCAAGGAAGTCAGGACTGGAACTCAAACAGGTCAGGAAGCAAGAGCTGATTCAGAGGCCACGGAGGGATGTTCCTTACTGGCTTGCTTCCCCTTGCTTGCTCAGCCTGCTCTCTTATAGAATCCAAGACTGCCAGCCCAGAGAAGGTCCCACCCACAAGGGGCCCTTGATCACTAATTGAGAAAATGCCTCACAGCTAGATCTCATGGAGGCATTTCCCCAACTGAAGCTCCTTTCTCTGTGATAACTCCAGCTGTGTCAAGTTGACACAAACCTAGCCAGTACAATTGACTCCTTGTCAACTTGACACACAAATAAATCACTAGTAAGCCTCAATCCTTAGTTCTTATTCAACCCCAAGATCTTAAATATCTTTAAAAGTCCCACAATCATTACATATTAAAAGTTCAATCCTTTTAAAATATCTTTTAAAATTCAAAGTACTTTAAAATTCAAAGTCTCTTAACTGTGGGCTTCATTTAAAAACTTCCTTCAAGAGGGAAAAATATCAGGGCACAGTCACAATCAAAAGCAAAAGTCAATCTCCAACCATCCGATGTCTGGGATCCAACTCACGATCTTCTGGGCTCCTCCAAGGGTTTGATCACTTCTCCAGCCATGCCCTTTGTAGCACACACGTTGTCATCTAGGGTCCAGATGGCTGTACTCCATTGCTGCTGCTGTTCTCATGGTACTGGCATCTCCAAAATGCTGCTGTCTTCCGCTGTAACTAGGCTTCAACATTAGCCTCTCATAGGCTCTCTTCATGGTGCCAAGCCTCAACTCCTTTGCATGACCCCTTCAGTCCTAGGCCATCAATTGCAACTGAGGCTGCACTTTCACCAATGGTCTTCCATGGCCTCTCACAGTGCTTCCGTGGCCTCAGCTACTCTGCATGACCCCTTCATGCCTTCAAAACCAGTACCACCTAGGTAACTCTTACACATTACCAAGTCCAGTCACAGCACAAGGTACAACCGTGGCTATCTCTGGAACACAGCCTCCTTGTGCTTTCAGAAAACATTTCCCAGAAAATGTCACCTCAGTGATGCTAGTCTCTTCTTAATCACTGCTAATTTCTTAGCTCCAGGTAAGCAGCATCAATAGTCCCAGTAATGAAAAGGTTTTGCTTTAGTAGTTCTGGTATTTTGTTAATCATAGCTGATTCTTCAGCCCCAGTAACCAGAACCACAGAATCTTTACAGTCAAAGTAACAATGGCCCTGAAAAGAGTCTTTAATTTGCCCTTGGAAATTTCACAAGCCAGGCCTCCATCTTCTGCACTGTTTTCAGCATTATCTTCCAAGCTCCTACACATCTCACAGAGCTCTTAACACCGAATGGATCTTCTGGCCCAAAGTTCCAAAGTCCTTCCACAATCCTCCCCAAAACATGGTCAGGTTGTCACAGGAATACCCCACTATGCTGGTACCAATTTGTCTTAGGGTTTCTATTCATGCACAAACATCATGACCAAGAAGCAAGCTGGGGAGGAAAGGGTTTATTCTGCTTACACTTCCATACAGCTGTTCGTTCATCACCAAGGAAGTCAGGACTGGAACTCAAGCAGGTCAGAAAGCAGGAGCTGATGCAGAAGCCATGGAAGGATGCTCCTTACTGGCTTGCTTCCCCTGGCTTGCTCAGCCTGCTCTCTTATAGAATCCAAGACTGCCAGCCCAGAGATGGTCCCACCCACAAGGGGCCCTTGATCACTAATTGAGAAAATGCTTCACAGCTAGATCTCATGGAGGCATTTCCCCAACTGAAGCTCCTTTCTCTGTGATAACTCCAGCTGTGTCAAGTTGACACAAACCTAGCCAGTACAATACCCAAGAAAAAGTCAACAGAACTCAGGGTCAGCAATCTGAAGTGAACAAGTGAGGAAGCCTCAGTCGCACTTGATAGAGAGAAGAAAGCTGTCACAAGTGTGGAGGAAGGGAGGGACCTGGGTGGGAAAGTGGACAGGGTAGAGGGACCATGGGGGAGAGGGGAACCTGATATGGTATTGGGTGAGGGAAAAGGACTGAAGCCCTGAGGGCCAACAGAAAGAATGGAAACAGGCAACCTCAGGAAGTAGGATGGGGTGGCTCCAGAATGCACCAGAGACCTGGGAGGTGAGGGACTCTCAAGACTGAAAGGGAGGGACCTTAGTCACATTTCTGACTCATAATTGTTCCTGTCTGAAAGAATTACAGTGATGGAAATGTAGAGGAGCCTGAGGAAAAGAAGATCCAGTGACAGGCCCAAAGTGGAATCCAGCTCAAGGGGAGGTCCCAAGGCCTGACACTATTACTGAGGCTATGGAGCACTCACAAAAAGGGACCTATCATGACTGCCCTCTGAAAGATCCAACAAACAGCTAAAAGAGTCAGATGCAGATATTTTCACCAAACCAATGGACAGAAACAGCTGACCCCTGTTGTTGATTTAGGGAAGACTGAGAGAAGCTGAGGAGAAGAGTGATCCTGTAGGAGGACCAGCAGTCTCAATTAATCTAGACCCCCGAGATCTCTCAAACAGACAGCATAAACCAGCTGATATGAGGCCCCCAACACACATACAGTAGAAGACTTCTAGTTCTGTGTTCATTTAGAGATGATGTACCTAATCCTCAAGAGACTAGCGAGGCCCCAGGGAATTTGGAGGACAGGTGGGGTGGGGGTTGGGACATTCATGTGGAGAAGGTGGGTGGGAGGAGGTATGGGATGTGGAACCATTGAAGGGTGGATTGGGTGGGGAATAAAATATGGAGTATAAAACATTAAATTTTTTTAATTTAAATATTTAAAAAGATTCAAATGTTAATATTCAGAGAGAATAAATTGAGGAAAAAACAATTCATGATAGTTATAAAATAAAGAGTAAAATATGGAGGCATCAAACTGAATTCTACATGATAAAGTTTGTTATTTGTTACTTATAGAGATAGGTGAACTAAATAAAAATTTAGTAACTAGTTATATTAGAATTACAAGGTGGCATCTCTTCCATCTTCCCTGGTTTCTCACTTTACCAGCCTCCCTCCTCTTCTTTCTTCTTCTAATCCTTCCTTCCTCCACCAACTTTAACACACATGTACACATATGTGTACTCTCTTATGTTTTGGTACCTTCTTTTAAAATGGATAATTTACTTACAGTGGGCTGTAAGGAAATTATCTTACCTGACTAATAGCCAGAGGTATGTGATTCCTTTTTAACTCTGGTCTGAGTTCTTCACTTGGTCACCTTTTTCAGGTGAGCCATAACGGGTTTTTAATACTTTCAACCACAGCCAGGCACCAGTGTTAGCAAAAAGAACAGAGTTTAAAAAGCTGTCACAGAAAGAAAAAAAGAGCAAAACATCTGAGAGCATCCCCCTGCAGGTTTATCTGAGAGGTTCAGTGTTGTTAAATGGGAAGGTCTAGAAAAAAAGCCATGAAATTGGATAGGACACCCAAATGGACACTTAAGGGAAGAATAAAAAACCAAATTCTAACATTTAAATAAAAAGACCCATTTGGATATTTCAGGAAAAGAACATGAACTTGTGAGGTATCGTTTCATCTGGTCATGACACAATGCCATCTTAAATTTGGCCCAATACCCATGGCAAGTCGAAAGAACAATGAAAGGCAGAGGCAGGCGGATTTCTGAGTTCGAGGCCAGCCTGGTCTACAAAGTGAGTTCCAGGATAGCCAGGGCTATACAGAGAAACCATGTCTCGAAAAACAAAAACAAACAAACAAAAAGTCTTTTATTCAAATATCAACACATCAGAGAAGTTTTCCAAATGTGCCCTGTGTAAAAAAATCTGTCTTATTATCCTTTACATCTGTTATAAATGATTGTATTTTTGTAAATGTTAGAACATCACCAAAAGAACTTAGGTACATTGATTATTTTCTTATTTATTTTTATTCTGGCCAAAAAGAGGAGCCTCTTTTGTGAATAAGGGGTTCATAGCATTGTCTATAATGCAAAGCAAAAGGGCTGTCATTTGCATATACACAGAGATCAAAGCTTAGAGCAAGGCGGGAGGGGCGGCAGAGTTTACAGAAACCTGAAACCTTCTGTCACAGTTGAAACCCATGGGACTTAACAACTGAAGGAGCCTGGTGGAAGCTGGCCAGGAACACTGTGGAGAGATAGGAGAGAGAGAGAGAGAGAGAGAGAGAGAGAGAGAGAGAGAGAGAGAGAGAGAGAGAGAGAGAAACAACTTGTAAGGAGGTATCACAGACCTGGCAGTGGGCCTTTTGCTTAATAGCCAATGGCTTCTGGTTTGATTACAAGATGATAACTTTCCATATGGCTTTTTCATATCCCCCTTAGCTTGGTTAACCTTCGCCTAGTCTCTTCTCACCTATTCTCTCAATTCTATTTTATATATTTATTCTCTCAGTTTTATTTGATAGTTATGCTTAATTGTCAACTTGACATAGTCTAGAATCACCTGAAAAAAAAATAGAATTAAAAAAAAGAGATTACATGAGTCTCAGAAGAGACTTTAAAATATTATTCAGTCTGATATACTGTGGAGATCTTAAGGTTGAACTAACTGCCTTTTGCATTATAATATGGCTACAAGCCTATAGGGGCAAGGGAGTGGAGTGTGCTTTAAAAGGTACTTTGAAAGAAAATTCCCCCCATAGGCCCAGAGGTTGTGGCACTATTAGGAGGTGTAGCTTTGAAGTCTGTGGGGCATTGTTGGAGGAGGTGCATGACTAGGGGATGGGCTTTGAGGTCTCTTTGAAGCCAGTTCTCTTCCTGCTGCCTACAAATAAAGACAAAGAATGGTCAGCTACTATTCCAGAACTATTTCTGCTTTTGCACCACCATATTTTCCATCAGAAAGCTAATGGACTAAAACTCTGAACTGAAAATTAGCCCCAAGCAAATGTTTTCTTTTATAAGAGTTGTAGTTATCATGTTGTTTTATCACAGCAATAGAATCAGAGACAGTAACTATTTGTCACTTCTTCCTAATGAAATGAGAACATTTTATATGATACCACTTTTTAAAAATATGCTATTTACTAATGTTTTGTAAGCATATAAGTTATTTTTACATCACCTGCTATTTTTCATTTCATTTGATATTTTAAAAATACGACACATTATATTTAATTTAACAAGCACTTTTCCATATAATTTCACAATCTCTGTCCTTACAGATTCATGTATATGGCAGCAGGGAGGGATCATATATGTCCATGGAGGTGAAAAGTCAATGTTTGGTGTCTTCCCTAATAATGCTTTATCTTATTTATTGAAAAGGGTATCGTGTTGATCGTGAAGCTCAACAACAATAAGCTCTAGAAATCCACCCATCTTTCCTTGCTTTAGTACTGAGGTTATACTAAGCATAGCCACCCTCCAGATTTTAATATGGGTGCTAGAAATTTAAACTCATGTCTTCATCCTTCATCTTGAGGCTCTTTACCCACAAAACAATCTCCCCAGTCCTTCCCTCTTCTCTATATCTAATCTAGAATATTCATTTTATTTTATGTTTGTTATTACATAAAACAGAAATTTTGTTTTTCATATACAATTAGAGTCTCCATTTTGCAAGACTGTCTTGCATATTAATAACTGATGTCTCTTTAATAATATAAACATTATTACTTTAATAACCAAGCTGCAAAAATTCTGTTACTAAAGAGTTTATGAAAGAGCAAGATGAATTGCTAAACTTTTGTATATTATAAATGTTTGTTTCAAACTTTACAGAAGTATTTATAAAGTTCAGAAAAGCTTCACTATAGTGTCTTTTACATTTGCATTGAGATTGCATGGCAATTTAGGATAGATGCTTTCTATGTTATCTTTTCTTAGAGCTTTATAAGTTTGTTCTCATGAGGCATAAATTAATCTCAAATTTATATCAATATTTTTAATTCTATTGGGACATATATATTTTTAATTACATACATATGTAATTTTAAAATTGAACAATCTAGAGGTTTTCTTTTCAGAAGAACTTATATAAAATTTCCATCATTTGAGAATGTACCAAATGATTCCAGCTTCTGCTACTCCACTAATATGGTATCTTACGTGAATTCATTTCCTGTTTGTTCGAGTGCATTCCTGAATCAAGAGTCATGACTGTATTACTTTCATTCACTCTTAATGAAATAGCTTTTAATAAGTGATTCAAAATGTTATCTTTATATTCAAAAGTTTTCTCACCTTCTTTTCACATTAAAAATAAGGCAACTCTTTTCCTGCCAAGCCTTCCATGTTTTGTTAACCTATCTTTCATCGTTTTGGCTTCTTTGAATGGTCAGTAATTATCTTTTACTTTTATAGTATCATGTTAGACATTTTTCTTAAATTTATAAACATATATTAAGAACTTTCATTGTAAAGGTATTACCAATCATTTAACATATGTTCTTGCATAGTATTTTATACTACCTATCTTTCTATAGAGTGTTAAATCTCCTTCCCTCCTTCTATTGATACAAAGTTTACTGCACTTTTTTTCTAATTCCAGGCACTCTTTCCTAGATTTTATTCCTTTTTCTACATTCACTGCTGTCATTGTTTAATTGTCTTGTCATTCTTTCTTAAATCCAACATCTTCAGAGGTCTATATTTTCCTTCTGCACTGTTTATTTTTCATCCATTAAGTGCTCATGCAGCATATTAGATTGTTTAGTCATGCTTTTATAGAAATCTAAGATAATTTCTTTCCATTGAAGTGTAAACATTTTGCCATAATCCTTTAATCTCTAGTTCAACAGCTAGGAACCCATTTATGAGGCTCCTCCACATTGCTCTCTTTATTTTCCTTTGCAAATTAGAATTCATGAATTTTTACCAAGATTTATAAAAATTTGTTTTCTTTTTCTACTTTCTTGGAAAGTCATATTTGTGATGACTGATATTTCTTCAACTAAGTAACAGTTCTTCAAACATTCTGTGTTTTTCTCCTGACATGTTGTCTTCTAGAATTTCTATTAATAGGATGCTTGCTGTTCATGAAATAAGAATACAGCATCTCTGCACATGAATTAATTATAGTAGCCTGTCTATTCATAGGTTAATTATAATATTAATAGATAGATTGATTACTAATTACAGGTTCTCCATTCTCAGCTATTTCCCTTTCTTGTTGAAACTTCATGTCAACTAATTTTACGAAAAGTACGTTTCAATTTCTTCTGTGTTTTCTACTCTCGGATGGCTCCTACCTCCCATTCTTGGCAGTGGCTTAAGATTTTGTTTTATTTGTTGTTTCTCCAGAAATGAATGTTTTCATATGTTCATATCACCACCTCCTTTGCTTTCATGTGACACATGTTATGCCTTCCCTTTCCCTTAACTCCCAGACTTTAGTCACCATGATAGGTTCTATTTCCTTATAACTTGTGCAAACTTACTCTTCTGCCTATAAAAAGAATTTAAGCTTGCATGAACTTACTGAAGAATACAGTCAAATGAGTTTCTACAGCCAAATGAGTTTCTGCTCAGGCCCATGACACTTCCTCTACTTGAGTTCTAAAAGGCAGAATTTACCAATCATTCTCATTTCTTGAGACCAGCTATCCATTTTGAAAAAGTATTTTATTTAGTGATTTTCCTTTGTGAGCTGTAATCTGAAAGTCCAAATCCCATTTAGAGAGTGTGAAGAAGTAGACTAGAATCCTGTCACTGATTTGCTTACTTTCATTCTGCGCCAACATCAGGCTCACCTCCCTTTGATCTTAAGACCAGGATATGGCTTTAGGAAAGCAGCAGCCATAGTTTCTTCTGTACTGTTTTGTTCAAATAACATAATCTAGTTGAATAAATTGTTCCTAAGATTTTTTTCAGTTGGGTCTGCCAATGATGTTCCTTCTGTTTTTCAGGATGGCTTCAGATTGCTTACATCCTTAAGTATAGTTTAGAAACTGAGTAGAGCAAAGAACAATGGTCAGGTCCTCTCCTTGGACTTGACAGTCACTAGACATTGTTTATTGAGTCTAAAGACCAACAATAGTCCAGAAACAATTACTCTCTATTTTCTTTAGATAATTGCTGACTTTTGAACATAGACAAGTGATAACTCTAGTCTAACATTCTGTGCTAACACATATGTTTGTCTCTAATATTGGCTACCAAAGGTCATGGTAATCCTAAGTTTGTGTGTAATGTTAGCATGAAAGTCCAAAAATTAGTTTTGAAGCTTAAGGTTACATCAAAAAGAAATGTATGGTCATCACAAACCAACTTCATTCTCAATTTATTATTTTATTTATAAATTATATCAATCTAGGTGTGTTGTCACAAAACTGTCATCCCAGGACCTAGGAGGTTGAACCAAGAGGATCACCAGCCTGGACTACAGCGTGAGACCAATTATCAGTTAAAAACAAAATACAACAAGTAAACAAACAAAATCCAAAAATATTTCTCATCAGCTGCAGTTATCCGGCCTTACTTGAAGGAACAATGGCGTCAAAGTCCATGTTGATGCTTTAAAAGATATTCACAGAATTTTTTAAACAGTACAACTGCAGTTTCTCATGGTTATCCTTGATGGCAGTTCTTGTTTCTCTACTGTTATTTAAAGAACAGTTGGCTGTCTTTTGCACACATGAACTTTTATTCAGTATACAAACAACACAGTAGAAAGCCATTGCCATCATTGATAGAAACCCACAAACAGAGAAACTTTTCCTAGAAAACATTGTGTTGACATTTGTGGTTATAAAAGGTCATCATAATTGGTGTATGTGAGTGAGATTTACAAAGAATGACCAAGAATTAGAAATTGTGAGGCTGGATTTTGCTATTCCCTTTCAGCTATAACTAAAAGTTATGGTGGACTACATGTTCTCCTGACCAAATACCGTGGTATGATTCTTCTGTCCTTGGTACATTCCATCCTTCTACAGCAGCTCCTGACACTGTCTTCTCTTCAGGATGATACTCAATTTTCCCTGACCTGCTTTGAAACTCTGTCCCAGGAAAGTCCATATAAAACCTGAAAACAACTGAGTGTATAAATATTCTATAACTTTGAGGGTCAGCAAGGACTTTTAGAACTTATGAGGAGTATACGCTCCTTACAGAGAAGGCAGTTGCAAAGAAAGATTTTATATTTACATTAAATAAAGAAATGACAAGGCAGCTAATTAAGATTTATTTTCAAAAATTACAATTTTCCCTTAGATCATAAGCCTCTAAAAATTAATTATTCACAAACCAAAGATAATTAGCAGTAATTCATATCATAAAATACATGATATTAAAAAGGCTAAGAAAAAAATCATTCATACATATAAAAATAATGTATCTATGAGAAAAGTAGCTATTAGAATATTCATGTTTAATATTATTCAACTTTCCACAAGCTAATTCATATGGAAATATTATTCATTTAAATAGCTATAGAATAAATTTTGTATGCCTTCTGGTTCCCACCTGTGCCTCCAAGAACAGAGCCCCTGCATGGGATTGATCTCACATAGCCCACACCCCAGTTGCAACTCTACTCCCTAGGATCACAAAATCACAGGATCTCAGGATCATATTCTCACAGGAAGGACAAGCTCTTGTCAGAGACAGGGATGCCAGATAACACCAGAGATATCTATATGGTGAGAGGCAAGCATAAGACCATAAACAACAGGAACCAACTTGATTTGACAATATCAGAACCCAGTTATCCCACCACAGCAAGTCCTGGATACCCCAACACACCCTTAAAACAAGATTCAGATCTAACCACTCATTTCATGAAGATGATAAAGGACTTTAAGAAGGACATAAAGAAATACAGTAGAACATAAATAAACAAATAGAAGCCGTTAAAGAGGAAACACATAAATCCCTTAAAGAAACATATGGAAAACACAAACAAGTGAAGGAACTGAACAAAACCATCCAGAATCTAAAAATGGAACTAGAATCATTAAAGAGAACTCAAAGTAAAACAGCCCTGGAGATAGAAAAGCTAGGAAAGAGAACAGAAGTCACAGATGCAAACATCACCAGCAGAATACAAGTGATAGAAGTGAGAATCTCAGTGGAAGAAGATATAGTAGAAGGCATTGGCACAACAGTCAAAGAAAATTCAAAAAACAAAAAGCTTCTATCTCAAAACATCCAAGAAACCCAGTAAATAATAAAAAGACTGAACCTGAAAATAATAGGTATAGAAGAGAGTGAAGATTCCCAACTCAAAGGGCCATTAAACATCTTCAACAAAATTATAGAAGAAAACTTTGCTAACCTAAAGAAAGAAATGTCCATAAAAAGCCTAAAGAACACCAAACAGATAGGACCAGAGAATAAATTTCTCTCATCATATAATAATAAAAACACCAAATGCACAAAACAAAGAAAGAATATTAAAAGCAGGAAGGGAAAAAGGTCAAGTAACATATAGAGGCAGACCTATCAGAATTACACCAGACTTCTTAACAGAGACTATAAAAGCCAGAATATTCTGAGAATATTTTATACAGACCGTAATAGAATAAAAATGCCAGCCCAGGATACTATACCCAGAAAAACTTGCAATTACCAAAAATGGAGAAACCAAAGTATTCCAAGACAAAATCAAATTTAAACATTATCTTTCCAATAATCCAGCCCTACAGAGGATAATAGAAGGAAAAGTCCAGCACAAGGAGGGAAATTACACCCCCCAGAAAACAAGAAATTATTATTTTCACAATAAACAAAAATGAAGAGAAACACACAAACATAATTCCAACTCTAACAACAAAAAATAACAGGAATCAGCTATCATTGTCCCTAATATATCTCAATATCAGTGGGCTAAATTTCCCAATAAAAAGTCACAGGTTAACAGACTGGATATGTAAACAGGATCCAACATTTTGCTGCATACAGGAAACACACCTGAGAGGCAAAGATAGGCATTACCTCAAAGTAAAAGGATGGGAAAATTTTTCCAAGCAAATGGTCTCAAGAAACCAGCTGGAGTAGCCATTCTAATATTCAATAAAATAGACTTTCAAGAAAAAAAATTATCAAAAAAGATGGGGAAGGGTGCTTCATACTTGTCAAAGCAAAAATCCACCAAGATGAACTCTCAATTCTGAACATATATGCACCACATGCAAGCACACCCACATTTGTAAAAGAAACGTAACTAAAGCTCAAAGCACACATTGAATTGCATACAATAATAGTAGGTGATTTCAACTCCCCACTCTCACTGATGGACAGACAGATCATGGAAACAGAAATTAAACAGTGACATGGTGAAACTAAAAGAATTTATGAACCAATTGGATTTAACAGATATGTACAGAACAGTTCACCCTAAAACAAAAGAATATACCTCTTCTCAGAAAAAAAAAATTGTATGCGTATACTTTTTTGTGTGTATATGTGTGTGATGATGGTGCCACATGGTCAGAGGATAATTTACAGGAGTCTGTTCTGATTTCCAACATGTAAATCTCAGGGACTAAACTCAGCTCATTAAGTTTGGCAGCAAGCACTGAGTCATCTTGTATCACCTCCTCCACTGTTATTTTTGAAAGAAGGCATTGCTTTGTCTTAGGTGATAGTTATAATAAGAATTCCAAGACATTAACTTGTAGAAAAAGAGTCAGGAAAGTCATTTTGTATACTTAGAATATAGATTCATCAGTAATATTTTTCTTCCTAAAGTAATAAAATAGGGTACTTTCACTGGTTAATATTGATTGCTAGCTTAATGGGATTTATGGAGCACTGTGAAGGAAATTTAGATCAGTTTCATTAAGAAGAGAAAACCCACCTTATTTGTACGTAGAACCATTTCATGTGCTTGGTTTCTAGATAGAATCAGAAGGATAAATAGTACTGAGTATCAGCATTTATATCTTCCTGACTACAACTAAAATGTGAATAGCTGTCCCATGTTCCTGCTTCCATAATTATCCCTCTATGAATGAACTGTGAGCCAAGATGATCCCTTCCTTCTTTAAATTGCCTTTGCCATGTATTTGTTACATAGTGAGAAAAGTAGCTAATGCAATACTTACGTTACTAATCATTATAAAACAGAAGTTCAACACTATGTTGATTTGAACACATGAAATAAGAAGTAAAATTTCTTCAATTTTTTTTGTCATTTTCAACTTCTTTATATTTTATAAGGAAACACATTGTGTGATCTGTGAGAAATAAATGAAATATCTCCAAATCTCCTTCTAGTCAACAAGAGCATAAAATGAGCATGCGTTCCCTGTCCATAAAACAATTCCAGACTCTGAGGAAAATACCAAATGCTAAGTGATTTCATCAAAGTCTAAAAGTTCAAATTTGCACTGGAAATTAACAGTCATTCTTAAGACATTTAACTTAGTAGATCTGCTAGAACATTCTATGACCCCATGAAATTCTAATAATAATAATAGTGCCACTAGTATTGTTCTTTTTGTACTATTTTCAATTTGGGGCATTTTCTTTACATTTAACAAAAGCAGTTCCAACTGGTATGTATAAGAATTATGGATATACCTCTCATGCATAGTAATGAAGTATCTGGTAAGAGTTGTTTTTTCACAGATCATTGAACAAACTATTTCAATCATTAAATTTTGTCTTATTTTTCAATGAGATATTTCTTAATCAACTAAATTCCATATAACTTTTTGATATGTAATTCATTATTAACTTTAGAGTTTCTTCTTCATACTAATTCAATTATACAATACAGGACATAAAACAGTAAGATTTCTACTTAGATATTATTGTTTGAAATTTCTAGCAAGTGAATAAGAAAATAGTTCAATTTATGTTGATTTTACAGAAACACTGGTTTGTACATTTTTCCACAGACAAAAGAGTAAATATTTAAAAGGATATATGGGGGAGGGAAATGTACTTAGTCAATCAGATATTATGAACAAGCAATTAAAATCCAGAACTTTGATCTGCAATATCTATAAAATTATGTATAAAACTGGAATACAATTCCTTTTATGAAAACAAACATAATTTTGTGTATCACAAAATTGTCCCAAGTATAGCTATAATTGCTAATAAAAAAGTTGTCGTAATGTAAGACCCCAACTCAATATGTTTCCCAGAGGCCTAGAAGCAAAGCTAGCATGAAGTTCTTTGTTCTCTTACCTAGCAGCCTGAGAAGCCGATGACCTCTGGGTGACCCTCCCAGGCACCTGACTCATTGTGTAAGGGACCAGGGACGTTTGCCAAAGATAGCCTGTAACCCTTCCGTTAAAGATGAACTGAAACTCATCATCCCCTTAGGATGTTTGCTCAGATTTCCCATTTCTTGTGGAATGTTTGCCAAAAATAGCCTGTAACCCTTCCATCAGGGATGAGCTGTAATTCATCATCTCCATTCTTATGATGTTTACTCAGCTTCCCCTTTCTTTGTAGTTTCTTCTTTTAAATGCCCCCTCTCCCAGATACTCGGGGGACCAAGGTCCTCTAGCCCTGCGTGGTGCATGACTTGGGGCTCGAGAGCTATTGAAATAAAAATCTTCTTGCTGTTTTCATCAAGACCATTTCTTGTGAGTGATTTGGGGTGTCATCTCTCCTGAGTCAGAATGTGGGGGAGTCCTCATGTTGTGGGTCTTTCAGTAAGACTACAGGGATCTGATAACAGAATAATTTGGTCTCTATTATACTTTTCTCTTTTAGTTTTGATACTATAATACATTTACATAATATCCCCTTTCCTTTTCCTCCTCCAAAGCTTTCCATATATTTCTGATTGTCCTATTTGAAATTCATGGCCTCTTTTTCATTGTTATTGCACAAATAGAGGTATACACATATATATCCTCAAATACAATCTACTCAGTTGTATAGTGTTCCTTGTGTATATGTTTCAGGGTTGACTCTAGCGAGAATTTTGGTTTCTTTAAAAACTCAGTTACATATGTTTTTGTTTCAATCCCATGTGTGGGATATGGGGCTGCCTCAGATTTTCCACATCAGCTAACTAGAATGTACTTCGTTCTCTGGCAGGAGTGTGATTTGTGCCAGCCTCAGAGAGTTTAATTCTGGGAACTCTTGAGAGGGTATAAATGTTAGAGCCCTGAAAGGTCTAGTGATGGCTGCTGCTTCCCCGTTTGCTGCAGCTACTGGCTTGTCGCGCTGATTCATTTATTATCAGTGGTTTGCTAGATTGCTGGATATTCTGATAACAATTCCTGGACTTGCCCCAAGGAACTATGTCCCTATTCAGCAGAAAGTACATATAGAAGTCTATGCCCTCCCCACCTCCAAACTTTTTCTTCTACTGAGGATTGGGGGATTGGAAAGGACTAGGATAAATAAGGGTTGGAGGGAGGTAGAGATAAAATAACCCAAATAAAATAAATAAATATGCTTACAGTTGATCATTTGGCATTAGATAAATAATTGATGTTATTTCCCTGGAAAAACTATTTTTCCAGGTTTCAGTATTCATTAATTATCTATTGTTCTTTGTACATAGTTGAAGCCTTATGATGTTTCTCTGGTCCCCTTTGGCATGTCCACTGTTGTTGTTCTCAATCAGATCATGTTTAGGTAGTCATGTTGGTGAGACTTTATGAATGTTTCATCTGAGATTACTAGGTGACAAAGCCATGATCCTCAGGCTCTCATAATCATTCTGTCTTCTCTTCTGCAATGTTGCCTGGACTTTAGATGTGGAACTTATTTTGTAGACATATCCATTGATACTGGAATCACAACTCTGCATTTTTATTGGTTGTGTTTTTCTGTAATGGTTTCCATCTACTGCAAAAAGAACGCTATTTACATGTAGGTATAAGAACAAATATTAAGAAGGTAGCTAGGGATATTTTAGTTAAGTGGTAGCTGTAGTTTCTCCTCTAAGGTATATGACTCCATGAGCTATGGGTAATTGCCTACATTTCCAACACTAGATATGATTTTCTTTCTTGTTGAATAGGTCTCAAGTACAATTAGAGAGCTAATAGTTACAGCCAAAGTATGCATGGCACTACCACACCATGGAATTACTAAGCCATGTTGGTTATTGCTGTGGTTCATATTTGTAATAGCTGAGTAGGACTGTTTGCTCTTTCCTTCCTCTGATGGCTTGCATGGTTCCTTCTGGTATCGTGAAAGCTAATCCTTAAATAGGAGGCATTTAAGTCAGGCTATCTTCTTAACATGGACATAAAAGTCTATCATTCAATTTTCTAGTTAGCCCCAGTGTTTTTGAACCTTTTTTAAAAATATAGATTAATTTGCTCATTTGTGAAAATGAGAAGTTTGAGTCCCTAGTTTTATTGTATCAGTATGTCTCTCTCTTGTTTCTGGTAGCATTTGATTTACATATTTAGGTGCATTAGAGTTTCTTGCATATGTTATATTATGTTGTGAATTCAGTTCTTTTAGAATCATGCAACATCTTTCTTGTCTCCTCACACAATGTATAGTAAAGTCTATTTTATCTCATATAGAATAAACATAAGCATAGTGTCTTCTGTTTTCCATTTTTTATATTTCCATAGTAAAATAAAAGTTACTTAATATTCCTTGTTGCTAGAAGTTTCATGTTCCCTTTATAAAAATGCTATTTTGTTCAACTGGCTTTGTATAAAAAATAGTATGCTTCTTTTGAAGCTCCTATGAATATGCAATAGAGTTTACATTATGTATGGGAACCTTTTAAGCTTGGAATCCAGTTAGCTTAACTGTCAGCTTGACACAGTCTATAGTCATATGAGAGGAGAAGCTTCAATTGAGGTATTGCCTATATTAGATTGGTCTAGGAGAATTCATTTGGGGGATTCTCTTGATTGATAATTGATATGTGAAGGGCCAGCCCATTATGGATGATCCTGTCCTGATGCAAATGGTTCTAGCTGTACAAGAAAGCTGGACAAACATGTCCCTGACTATGAGTAAATATGCCAGCAAGCATCTTCTGTGGTTTCTCCTTCAAATTCCTGCTTCAGTTCATTCTCAGATTTCCTCTCACTCAGTGATGAATAGTGGACTGAATGTATATGCAAAGAGACCCTTCCTTCCCTCTGTTGCTTTTGCTTACAGTGTTTTACCACAGCAATAAAGATGAAGCTAGAACAATCCTAATATGAATGTACAACAGTGATGCTAATAAATGGAGATTCTTTGATTACTATTATAATAACCCAAGTTTTCTCATCTTACTTTATGTGTATCTGGGCAAATGCTTCAAACAAGGCAATCTTTAAATAGAAAAGTGAACAACATATGACAAAGATTTCTGAATGTCTGTATGGTGGAAAAAACCAGTTGTAGCAGCAGAGTTCTATCTCATTAAATTGAATTTGACCATGCTACAAACTGACACTGAATCCTTCTATAGATATGCACCAATATTTGATTACATCCCTGTTAAATTAAGACACAAAGGATGATTTGCCAAAGACCATTATGAATCCAACTGAGGAAATATCTCTGACTTAAATAAGCAGCAGATGCTCTTTTTCCAAATTAGAAGGCAGTCATGTTTTAAACTTTATAACAAGAGCAGTGTTTTAGTATACAATACTGCATATTAAAACATAAGCTGATTTTTATAAAAAACCTTTGATTGGACTCATACTTCAGTTCTAGGTCAATGGAGAATTGGGATTTTACTCAATACTCTCTTAAGTTTTGCTTAGGGGCAGGGGCTAACCTGTACAGTGATGTGCGGGCATGTTAAAGGTAGAGGAGGACATCATGGGTCTGCTCCATCACTTTTTACCTTATCCTATTAAGACAGGTCTCTCACTGAATGGAGAGTGAGGCTGTTGGCCAGCAAGCCCCAGCAATATTCCTGTGTCTGTGTCCCCTGTTCTGAGTGAATTTAACTCAAGTTCTCACGATTGCACAGAAATTACTGCCCAGGATATAGACCCTTTTCTTTCATTTTTCTTTGAAAACGGATGTCTTCTACTGATATTTCCAGCAGCCCTTTCCAAATTTCTATTTCTATGCATCAACACAGTTTTCTTTTTAAGTAAAAAGATGGTCCTGTGACAGTTGTAGTATGACCCACATGGATTTACTGGATAAAATTTAATCTTATCTTCATTTATGAAATGTTGACAGTATAAAACTTAATTCAACCATAATTTAGAGGCTGTGATATGGTTATCATCTGATGAAGCTCCTACAGTTGCCTGTGATAGCTTTGTAAGAGGAGGGAGAATGCAGAAACCATATATATGAATATGTCAGTGCCTATGAGATGTCCTGGACTAACTTAGAATTCTCCCAGAACAAAAGGTAATTATAAGAGATAAGTCCTAGACCTTAAGACAAAACTGAGCCAAAATAAACCTTTTTTTGTTTGTTTGTTTGTTTTATTAGATATTTTCCTTATTTACATTTCTTTTTTTATTAGATATTTTCTTTATTTACATTTCAAGTGCTATCCCATAAGTCCCAAAATAAACCTTTTTTGTCTTTATCATGTATCCAGCAAATCCATACTACTAGATTTCAGTTGCTATCACCATCTCCATTGTATAGACTCAGAAAATGTTAAGATATCACTATTCATCAGAAGTCTGAATCATTGCGGGAGTAAGTAGGAGAGGATGGATATTTGTATCATAAGTAAACAGTTAAATTAGTAGAAGATACTGGAGAGATAGGATAGTAAAAAATTACATCCCAGGACATTGATATTCACAGGGTGACTGGAATTAGATTCAGATTTGATTGACCAAGACAAAAAGTTCAGCCCAGAATGGAATGCTCACATCAGTCAAGTGTCAACAGGGATCTTGGTTTTTTTGTAATTATTCTACACTTGTGATGCAATAATGAGGAAATTGTACGTATCGACAAATTAAACAAATAATTGGTGATTATGAAATAGTAAATATCTAATAAATAAAATATATGGAATGGGAAACATTAGAGGAAAAATTTGTACTATGAGGCATGGCATAAAGATTGTTGGATTTGATATCTACATGAATGGACTCAGTTCTGGGTATCAATGACTTCTTAAGGCATCCACTGGCTACTGTCAAGAAAATTATAAAATTAGGGGGATCACATTGTTCTTAAGTTTTCCTTGAGATCCTCTTTTATTAAGAATGATTGTAGTTCCTTTTTAAAACTTAGAACATGCTCAGTAAGACCAATTATAGCCTAGAGCCAGAGCCTTCAGGGAACTTTTTTAGGTAGGACTGATTTATGAAGAAAGAGCATAGTTTTTTTGTCTAAAATGAGTAACACTTTTACCAAGGCCAATAATGGTCTGGGACCAGGTTCCTGGGAGACCAGCAACTCCCTGAGAATTCAAGTCTTTCAATCTAAGAGGTTATGGTTATCAGTCCCAAGGCCAGTCTGTGATCAACTTGAGATATTCCCTATGTGCAACATTGCTTAGGTGGCTTCCTGCTGACCTTGTCCTATCATATGATAATTTTTGCTGACCCTGTCACATTTTTTTCCCTTACAAGCTGTATATAAGATGCTGTATTTCAAAAAAAAAAAAAGATGCTGTATTTCCTAATAAACTAGTTTCATGAGGCATCAGAATGGGTAAGATCTTGTGATTCTAAATTTTTCTATTTTCTCTATCTTCTCATTTCCTGGATCTTCCCCTAAGGACCCTTTCACTGAAGAACAATATGATGGTCCAGGACAAAAAGTGAATTTTACAGTTGTTTGCATTCACGATATATTTGATATTCTTCTGGGGTTTCAAAATAAGTCTATTTTGGGGTCTGGTCTTAACTATTGATAAGTGTACTGGCTAGTTTTGTGTCAACTTGACACAGCTGGGTTATCACAGAGAAAGGAGCTTCAGTTGGGGAAGTGCCTCCATGAGATCAAGCTGTGGGGTATTTTCTAAATTAGTGATCAAGAGCCCCTTGTGGGTGGTGCCATCTCTGGGCTGGCAGTCTTGGGTTCTATAAGAGAGCAGGCTGAGCAAGCCAGGGGAAGGAAGCCAGTAAAGAACATTCCTCCATGGCCTCTGCATCAGCTCCTGCTTTCTGACCTGCTTGAGTTCCAGTCCTGACTTCCTTGGTAATGAACAGCAGTGTGGAAGTGTAAGCCGAATAAACCCTTCCCTCCCCAACTTGCTTCTTGGTCATGATGTTTGTGCAGGAATAGAAACCCTGACTAAGACAATAGGGCAGAGTCAGATATACTTAATAGGCTCTCTAGACCAAGCCCTTCAAATAGTTTTGTTTTCTGCTTAGCACCACAAGGATTTTCAGTATGAAATATGTACATACAAAGAATATTCATAATGATTGCCACATAAAAAATGCACAATGCAAAAATGAGGCTGTAATATTGAGGTTGCGTAGTAAGAAAAAGCAAATGCTTAAACAATGAGTTTCAACAATGAAATTTGGAATGGCTTTCATCAAAGACATGAAACCCAGGGATCTGAAAATAACTGTTAAAGCACTGTGTGTTTAAAACTTCTAGAAAGGCTTTATCCTTTCCATAAAGCCTGAGCTTTAGTTTGAAAGCACTGATGAGCTTTGTATTGGGGATTACTGTACAGTGTTGTCTTTTAAGCATGCCCTGGCTGGCTTTTTCCTGAACTCTTAGGCCAAACCCACAGGAAATTTGCACAAGATTGGGTATATTAATTCTCAGTCATAGATAGGGAGAAACCAACAAAACTTCACGGCACACCAAGACAGACTTGGATGAAATTTGTATCTCAGTACAACGACCACCACCATTGTCACCACCATCATTGTCATAGTCGTTGTTATCCTCATCATTGCTGTCTTGGTCTGTTGTTTCCCTAGCTGGGGTGAATTGGCATTTTCTCATATCTCCAGTAAAAGTTCCTTGAACAGATTTGCTACTCTTTGTTTCTGTTTAACAACTTAAAATAGACATGTTTATTATCTTTTGGATTTTGGGGGGTCAACAATATGCATGTGTCATAAAGTTTTTCTCTTCTCAGGTCTCACAGGCTACAATTGGAGGTCATTTCAGATAAGTCACACTCCTTTTGCAAACTTAAGTGTGTTGATCAATTTTATTTCTCTATATGCTAGGTAGTCAGGTTATCTTACTTTTTAAAGATCAGCATAGTGTGTGCTTTATGCTGATTTTCAATAAAATCTGTTTGAAAAGGGTCAAGTTATTAGGCTGGATTCACCTAGCATTAACAACGTAGAACATATAATTATATAAGCAAACTATCTCACTTTCTCTATAAAATTTAACCCAATCATGGAATGGCACCTGTCATAAATCATGGTTTCATCTGTACTCCATGAAATAATTATAAGGGGCATAATCTCAAAGAATTAGGAAAATTGGTGAACATGAAGAATTCTGCCTATTATACACAATGGAATTTCTTAAATTTCAAATTTGGCAACTCTAATGCCACTAACCTTCAAACAGGCTTCACATTACTCTAATTTAAAAATGCTTACTTCAAAGTTCTTCCTTACAAACTTCTCCATTTAACACATATGGGTATAAACTTTGTCTTTCAGGCTTCCTTAGGACGTGACCTATCTTCCTAATGTATTGTTTCCATTTGCATGGACAGACATTCAATCCCTTTGCAGGCATTAGTAATCTCTGTATTTCACCACATATGTCTCTGATGTCCACAGGATGAGTGCAGTGGGCTGTCACAGAGTGCATGCAATGATTTGAATGAGTGACTGGATGAATGAAAGGCTGTTACCGTCTAAAAGGGCTCCTGTTGTAGCTTGATGTCACAGCGTTTTCCTGCATGTGAATAATGGTACTGATGAGTAGGCTGAGACTGCACAGGCAACACTGCCAATGTCTTCTTTGCATTCTCTTGCCCACATCATTACACATCCCAGTGCTAATTCCTCATGCTTATGTGTTCCTAGGTAATTTGCATTCTGCAATTGATAAAACCTGACCATGAACAACAAAGTATTCACTTATGGTTTCTTACTATAGCATGCCTTTTTGTTTCCATTTACTTTATATATATATATATATATATATATATATATATATATATATATATATATATATATATTCTTCCTAAAAGACATATTACTATAACATAGTGTGTCTAAGGCCATGAACTCTTTAGCTCCAAATCTGAGGAGGTAAGCCAAATACTATGAAATCGACAATGAAGTAATTTATGTTTACTTGAAAACCTGTAGTACATCAGAAACAAAATTATCATCACTATTGATGACAGACCATCTTGGCCCAGACAATTTTCCATAGTAATGGCAAAAGTAATAGTGAAGAAATCAGGGGTAAAGAAAGAAATATTTACCTTTGGCTTCAAGCAGTTAATATAACTTCCCTATGACTGTGACTTCTTGATTTAGGAATCTCACATATATGTAAACTTTAACAGGTAGTACCAGATGTATAACTCATAATAATAAAAATAACAATTAAATCTAATAATTTCAAAACATACTGAGGAGAGTAATGATCACACACACACACACACACACACACACACACTTCTTTTGAGATTTCCTAAAGAGGAATATCTATATGCCTTAAGCTGATAGATTACTAGTGATCTTGAACTTGTTGCAACAGTCCTCAACTTGCCATGCAGGAGTGGGTAGGTATATAGGGGAGTACCCACATAGAAGCAGAGAGAGGGAGAATGAGATAGCAGGTTCCTGAAGGAGAAACCTGGAAAGGGGATAACATTTGAAATGTAAATAAATAAAATATTCAATAAATATTCAATCAGAATTGTTAACATCAAAACCTCAGTTGACTGCACATGTTGGTGAGTATGTGGAGAAAGAGAAACACTCCTTCATTATTGATGAATTGCAAACTTGTTCAACCACCCTGGTAATCAATCTGGAGGTTCCTCAGAAAACTGGAAATAGATCTACCTTCAGACCCAGCTATACCACTCTTGGGAATATGCCCAAAAGATGCCCCACCTGGCCACAGGGGTACTTGTTCCACTATGTTTATAGTGGCCTTATTTGTGAGAGCCAGAAGCTGGAAACAACCCAGATGTCCCACCACAGAAGAATGGATACAGAAAATGTGGTTCATTTATACAATGGAATACTATTCAGCTCTTAAGAACAAGAATATCCTGAGTATTGCAGGCAGATGGATGGAACTAGAAAATACCATCCTGAGTGAGGTAACTCAGATCCAAAAGGACATGCATCGTATGTACTCACTAATAAGTGGATATTAGCCAAAAAAAAAAGTATGGTATACCAAAGAGACAGTTCGCAGAACTCAAAAAGGTTAACAAGTTGAAGGCCCCAAGTGAGGATGTCTCAAACCCACTTAGGAGGGAGAAGAAAGCAATCACAGGAGGAAGGGACCTAGGTGGGAAATGGGACAGGGAGGGGAAGATGGGAGGCTGATCAGGTATTGGGTAGGGGAAAAGGAGTGAAGCCCTGAGAGCCAGCAGAAAGAATGGAAACTTTGGGAGGTAGGAGGTGGGGGACCCTCAAAGATGTACTAGAGACTTGGGAGGTGGAAGACTCTATGGCTCAAAAGGAAGGATCTTAGATGAAATGCCCTAAAGTGGGGAGAGGAAACTTGTCGAGCTCACATCCAGCATCAAGTGAGGGATAAGGTTGCTATCCCACTGTCAAATACTCTGACCCATGTTCCTGTCTAAAAGAACTGCAGGGACAAAAATGGAGAAGAGCCTGAGCAAAAGGAGGTTCAGGGACAGGCCCAAAGTGGGATCCAGTTCAAGGGAGAGAATCCAAGGTCTGGCATTATTACTGAGGCTATGGAGTGCTCACTAAAAGGGACCTATCATGATTACCTTCTGAAAGACCCAACAAACAGCTGAAAGAGTCAGATGCAGAGATTTATACCCAACCAATGGACAGACGCTGCTGACCCCTTCAGTTGAGTTAGTGAAAAACTGAAAGAAGCTGAGGAGGAGGGACTGTTAGGTGGACCAGCAATCTCAATTAACCTAGACCCCAAGATCTCTGAGACACTGGACTACCAACCAGGTAGCATACACTAGTTGATGTGAGGCCCCCAACACATATACATCAGAGGACCACTGGGTCTGGGTTCAGTCAGAGAAAATGCACCTAAGTGGACTCCCCAGGGAATGGGGAGGTCTGGTGGAATTGGGGTTTGGGGTGGGCATCCTCATGGAGACTGGGGTGGGGAGGAGGTATGGGATAGGGAACAGTCAGAGAGTGAACAAGTAGGGGCATACAATCAGGAGTGTAAAAAGAAAAGGATTAAATAAAATTTTTAAAAATTATGCATGCAGAATTTAATTGCCAGAGTCTAATTAGTTTTAGACTAGTGCTATAAAACTTAGGAGCAAAGATAAATATTTCAGCTAATTTCGCGATGTAGTATGAATAAAAGCGTGGAGAGGATTTTTCAAATTGAATGTTATGAAGCCATTTACAAAGTATATTAAGTCAGTTCTTCTATGAAATGAAGTGTACTTCACAGACAAGAGACTTCACATGAGCTGACATTTCTCTCATGAAGAACATGGCCCTTGTGGCTTCATTATGACTTCTTGAAACAATATGAACTTTAAACTTTTCAGTCTGACAGCTGAATCCACTGTCACACAATAACTGATGCCTAATAGCACCTTGGGACACCAAGGCACAGAGTCATTTTATCTGTCCCAACTGTATCTCTGGCCAGGCAAACAGCATATGGAAAAAACCTGCTTAATATTACCCAGTTTCTTCTCTTCCCCAAACTCACCAAGAAAACTGTGCTCTGCAATGAATTACTCTATAGATAGATAGATAGATAGATAGATAGATAGATAGATAGATAGATAGACAGATAGATATTGATAGATAGATAGATAAATAAATAAATGGGAAAAGGTCATGGAGAAACATAAATGTTTTTTAAGAGGCTGCTATGTGTGTGAATAAATTGTTCTTTAATTCTTGTGCCTTCTTTTGAGTTCTTTTTCTTCTGCTGGTTTGTCTTGTCCAACTTTGATGTGATAGCTTTATCTTACTATATTTTATTTTGTTATATTTTGAGGAATGAATGAAGGAATTATTGAATGAATGAATGAAAACCTAGCCACTAGGGTAAATGCTAATAATTGAACTGACATTTATACCTGTTGAAGGAGGGCAAGTCAGTTTTTTCCAATGGAGTGACACAGGGTATGTCAACCTCTCCCAAACAGGCTTCATGTTGAAGATAAATTGACCAACATATAATGAACTCTATAGTGTGTGTGTGCACAGGCTTTCATTTGATTATAGTTTGGTGGGATTTCTCTTTGTTGTTTTATAGATTTTTCATTTCTTTTCTTGGTTTTGTTGTTATGTTGAGGTTTTGTTTGTATATTGAATAAGAATGAGCATAGTGCAGACTTTATTTGCCCCAATACAGGGGAATGCCGGGGCCAGGGGGTGGGAGCGGGTGGGTAGGGTAGCAGGGCCGGGAGGGGGGAGGATATAGGGAACTTTCTGGATAACACTTGAAATGTAAATGAAGAAAATATCTAATAAAAGTTGAAAAAAAAAAAGGGTAATAAATGTGCTTGTGGGAATCAAAGAGATGTTTGTCTAGAATAAAATACTGTTTCCCCCCCCCCCAAAAAAAAAAAGAAGAATGAGCATAGTGGGCAGGGAGGTAATAGGATCAGGAAGGACTTAGTGGAGGGGAGGAATATGTGCAAAATATATTTAAATTTAAAATTTTGCTTTAAATAATAAAAATAAATATAACTTAGAGAAATTGTGTGTTTTTTCATGATTATTTTTAAGTCAACAGAGAAAAGGCAAAGAAAAGAAAAAAGTGATATTTCTTCCAATAATTGAAGTAATAAAATCCTGACATTTGCTTCCTAATATATTTATAATTTAATTTTTATAACTTCACATTTATGGGGCTTATAGACATGTATAAAATATATCATTATTACTAAGGTAACTTAATAAAAAAAGGATGTTAACAACCATTCCTGACATGTTGGTTGCTTAAATTGTATTAAAATGATTAAACCTATTGAAACAAATTAGATTAAATTACCTTCCAGGTTAAGTACCTAAAAGACTCTTTCTATCTAGATTTCTCTGGGAGGAACTGATAAAATATGTATTACTTTTTAAGAACACATGGAAGTCTAAGCCCTAATTGTAAATTTGTAATTGGAGGACTGTTTCCAGTTTGTAAGTAGAAAGTGCTATATCATCATTTATTCTGTTGCTCAGGGAGTGTGCCTGTGGTGTCCACCCATAGAGAGCCATGCTTGGCAGCATAGTTTGTTTATCAGCAGGGGAAGTGGGGGAGGGGTGGAGAATTTATTCAGATGAAAGGCCAGAGAAAGGCAGATTTTGACACAATTTATACCATTTTTTTTTCTTTCTACTAATCTCTTAATTTATTTGATCCTCTATTTCTATGAATGAAGAATGACAGATTTAACAAGACTCATGTCTGCTGATACTTAAAATTGTAGTAGACTTTGAACAAATAAAATTATCTTGAATATTGTTTATAAACAAAGTATGCAATGGCCAGTGATGGGAGTTTAAGTTGTAGACACTGAATTTATACACACTGTGTTTATCCTTCTCCTAGGAGGTGAATGATCCCAAGGAACAGTGAAATCCATCCAGGGTCTAATAGCAGGAAAGAGAAATTGGTTTTAATGTTAACTTGAAACAAATGTTCATTAAACATCAAGTAACAGAATATACCTGTTTGTATTTTACAGGCAAATTTTCCCTCAAGACTGAAGTCTAAAGGCAAAGGATGGGGAAGTATAGCCATGTGGTGTGAATGATGATATTGTAGAGACACTTATGTCCCTTCTTTTCGCTAACAGAAAATTGAAACAGTAAAGCAAGTAATTGGAACTTCTCAAGGAATCTCATAGGTGAAAGAAAAACCCAGAAGCCTGATCTTAGCCAAAGATAAAACTTCTGCAGGAAAGAGATATCACACTTGCTCTGACGAATTGTCAGACCACCTTGCAGAAGCTAGAGTAGAGTAAACAATGCTCAGTAGGGCCGTGTCTTGAAAAGGCCTGCTTAGCTGTACAAATCTTCTGTCTCTATTTAAGCTAAACCTCACATCATGTGCTGAGGATGGGCATATGGGATCAATAGACCACCATATTAGTCTTCTCAGTGTGACCAGGTTGCATAATCTTTCTCTGCTTTATCATTATACTATTGTTTTTCTAAACAATTTATTTTTATACATCCTGACTATTAAAGATAAAATAAAAGCAAGTTAACAAGAATCAAAACAGAGATAAAATTCTGATTTCTTTTTTGTAGTTTTTTCATTTATTTGATTTTATTTATTTGCATTTCAAATGTTATCCCCTTTCACAGTTTTCTCTCTGCAACCCCTATCCCATCCCCCCTTACCCTGCTTCTATGAAGGTGCGCCCCACCCACCTACCCAGTCCCACCTCACCGCCCTAGCATTCCTCTACACTGGGGCATCAAGCCTTCACAGGACCAATGGCCTCCCCTCCCACTGATGCAAGATAAGGGCCATTCAGCTCCTTCAGTCCTACCCCTAACTCCTCTATTGGGGTCCCTGTGCTTATTCCAATGGTTGGTTGCAAACCTCTGCATCTGCATTGGCCAGGATCTGACAGAATCTCTCAGAAGACAGCTGTATCAGGCTCCTGTCAACAAGTACTTCTTGGCATCACCAATAGTGCCTGCGTTTGTTATCTAACTGTGGTATGGGTTTCCAGGTATGGCAGTCTACGATGGCCTCTCCTCCAGTCACTGTTCCACTCTTTGTCCCTATATTTCCTTTAGACATGAGCAATTCTGGGTTAAAATTTTGGAGATGGGTGGGTGGCCCCATCCCTCAACCGGGAGGCCATGCCTAATATCTGGATACGGTCTTGACAGGTTCTCCCTCTGCTTTTTGGGATATTTCAGCTAATGTCATCCCATTGGAGTCCTGGGAGGCTCTTGCTTTCCAGGCATCTGGGACTTTCTGGTTGCTACCCCAAGGTCCTCATCGTCCATTGCTACATACTTCTGTTTAATTTCCTGACCCTCTGTGCATCTCCTCCATCTCCTCTCATACCTGATTCTTTCTCTTTTTTCCTCCTTGACTTCTCTTCCTCCCATGTCCCTCCCACCCTCTACTTCCATTAATTATTTTGTTCCCTCATCTAAGTAGGACTGAAACATCCAATCTTTGATCTTTCTTTCTCTTGAGCTTCATGTGGTCCCTGAGCTGTATCCTGGATATTCTATGCTCTTTGCCTAATACCCACTTAACAAGGAGTACATACCATGTGTGGTCTCTTATGACTGAGTTACCACACTCAAGATGATATTTTCTAGATCCATGTATTTGCCTGCAAATTTCACAAAGTCATTGTATTTAAAAGCTGAGTAGTATTCCATTGTGTGAATGTACCACATATTTGTATCCATTCCTATGTTGAGGGACATCTGGGTTGTTTCCAGATTCTGGGTATTAAAAATATGGCTGCTGCCAGACAGTGGTAGTCCTCACCTTTAATCCTAGCACTTAGGAGGCAGAGACAGGCAGATTTCTGAGTTTGAGGGAAGCCTAATCTACAGAGTGAGTTCCAGAGCAACAAAGGCTTTACAGAGAAACTCTGTCTCGAAAAAAAACCAAAATTAATTAATTAATTAATTAATTAATTAAAATGTGGGTGCTATGAATTAATGGATCATGTGGCCTTGTTATATGTTAGAGCATCTTTTGGGCATATGTCCAGGACTAGAACAGCTGGGTCCTCAGGAAATACTATGTCTAATTTTCTATGGAACCCCCAGACTAAGTTCCAGAGTAGTTGTACCAGCTTACAAAACCACCAGCAGTGGAATGTGGTTTTCTCCACATTCTCACAAGCATCTGCTGTCACCTGATGTTTTGATATTAGCCATTCTGACTGGTGTGAGGTGGAATCTCAGAGTCAATTTGATTTGCATCTTCTTCATGACTAAGGATGTTGAACTTAGGGTGCTTCTTGGCCATTCGTATTTCCTCAGTTGAGAATTCTTTGTTTAGCTCTGTTCCCCATTTTTTGATAGGGTTATGTGGTTTTCTTGAGTATAACTTCTTGAGTTATTTATATATATTGGATATTAGCCCTCTATCTGATATAGAATTCATAAAGATCTTTTCCCAATCTGTTGGTTGCTGTTTTGTCCTATTGACAGTGTCCTTTAACTTACAGAATCTTTGCATTTTTATGAGGTCCCATAAGTGTTCTACTCAGGAAATTTTCCCCTGTGCCCATGTATTCAAGGCTTTTCCCTACCTTCTATTTTATTAGATTCAGTGCATCTGGTTTTATGTGGAAGTCCTTGATAAACTTGGACTTGAACTTTGTACAAGGAGATAAGAATGGATCAATTTGCATTCTTCTAAATGTTGACTGCCAGTTGAACCAGCACCATTTGTTGAAAGTGCTGTCTTTTTTCCACTGGAAGGTTTTAGATACTTTTTAAAGATCAAATGACTGTGGGGGTGTGTGGGTTCATTTCCAGGTCTTCAATTCTATTCCACTGATCTACCTGCCTGTCATTGTACCAATACCAAGCAGTTTTTATCACTATTACTCTGTAGTACAGCTTGAGGTTGGAAATGGTGATTCTCCCAGAAGTTCTTTTACTCTTGAAAATAGTTTTCACTATCCTGAGTTGTTTGATATTCCAAATGAATTTGAGAATTGTTCTTTTTAACTCTATGAAGAATTGGAATTTTGATGGGGATTTCATTGAATCTGTAGATTGCTTATGGCAAGAGAGTGATTTTTACTATATTCATCCTGCCAATCCATGAACATGGGAGATCTTTCCATCTTCTGAGATCTTGGATTTTTTTCTTCAGTCTTGAGGTTCTTGTCATACAGATCTTTCACTTGTTTGGCTGGAGTCAAACCAAGATATTTTATATTGTTTGTGACTACAGTGAAGGGTGTTGTTTTCCTAATATCTTTCCCAGACAGTTTATCCTTTGAGAATAGGAAGGCTACTGATTTGATTGAATTAATTTTAAATCTGGCCATTTGGCTGAAGATGTTTATCAGCTGTAGGAGTTCTCTGGTGGAATTTTTGGGGTCACTTGATTATAATATATCATCTGCAAATAGTGATATTCTGACTTCGTCCATTTGAATTTCTATTCCTTTGATCACCTTTTCCTGTCCAATTGTTCTATCTAGAACTTTAAGTACTTTATTGAATAGATAGGGAGAGAGTGGACAGCTTTGTCTAGTCCCAGATTTTAGTGGTATTGTTTTCAGTTTCTTTCCATTTAGTTTGATGTTGGCTACTGGTTTTCTGTACATTGCTTTTACTATGTTTTGATATGGTCCTTGAATTCCTCGCCTTTCTAAGACTTTTATCATGAATGGGTGTTGGATTTTGTCAAATGCTTTCTCAGCATTTAACGAGATGATCATGCAGTTTTTGTCTTTGAGTTTGTTTATATAGTAAATTAAGTTGATGGTTTTCTATATATTAAACGATCCCTGCATCCCTGGGATGAAGCCTACTTGATCATGATGGATGATCATTTTGATGTGTTCTTGGATTCAGTTTGCAAGAATTTTATTGAGTATTTTTGCATCAATATTCAAAAGGGAAATTGGTCTGAAGTTTTCTTTCTGTGTTGGGGCATTGCATGGTTTTGGTATCATCAAAAATGTGGCTTCATGAAATGAAATCAATATTGTTCCTTCTGTTTCTATTTTGTGGAATAATTTGAAGAGTATTGGTATTAGGTCTTCTCTGAAGATCTGATAGAATTCTGCAGTAAATCCATCTGGTCCTGAGCTTCTTTTGGGGAGAGGGGGGGGAGACTTTTATTGAATGCTTCTATTTCTTTAGGGGATATGGGACTGTTTAGGTTGTTTATCTGATCCTGATTTAACTTTGATACTTGGTATCTGTCTAGGAATTTGTCCTTTTCATCTATATTTTTCCAGTATTGTTTAGTATAGGCTTTTGTAGTAGTATCTGATGATTTTTAAAATTTCCTCATTTTCTGTTGCTATATGTCCCTTTTCTGATTTTGTTAATTTGGATACTGTCTCTGTGCCTTCTGGTTAGTCTGTCTAAGGGTTTATCTATCTTGTTAATTTTCTCAATGAACCAGTTTCTCCTTTTGTTGATTCTTTGTATAGTTCTTTTTGTTTCTACTTTGTTGATTTCAACCCTGAATTTGATTATTTCCTGCTGTCCTCTTGGGTTTATTTACTTCTTTTTGTTCTAGAGCTTTTAGGTATGCTCTTAAGCTGCTTGTATATGCTCTCTCCAGTTTCTTTTTGGAGACACTCAGAGGTATGAATTTTTTCTATCAGCACTGCTTTCATTGTTCCCCATAAGTTTGGGTATGTTGTGCCTTAATTTTCATTAAATTCTAAAAAGTTTTTAATTTCTTTCTTTCTTTATACCTTGACTAAGTTATCACTGAGTAGAACATTGTTCAGCTTCCATGTATATGTGAATTTTCTGTTGATTTTGTTGTTATTGAAGACCAGCCTTAGTCCATGGTGATCTGATAGGATGCATGGGATTATTCCAATCTTCGTGTATCTGTTGGGCCCTATTTTGTGACTGATTATATGTTCAATTTTGGAGAAGGTACAATGAGGTGTGGAGAAGAAGGTATATTCTTTTGTTTTAGGAAGAAAATGTTCTATAGATGTCTGTTAAATCTATTTGGTCCATAACTTCTGTTAGTTTCATTGTGCTTCTGTTTAGGGTCTAGTTCCATGATTGATGAGAGTGGGTTGTTGAAGTCTTCCACTATTATTATGTGAGCTGCAATGTGTGCTTTTAAATTTAGTGATGTTTCTTGTATGAATGTGGGTACCCTTGCATTTGTAGCATAGATGTTCAGAATTGAGAATTGTTCTTGTTAGATTTTTCCTTTTGATGAGTATGAAGTATCCTTCCCTATCCTTTTTGATAGCTTTGGGTTGAAAGTTGATTTTATTTGATATTACAATGTCTACTCCAGCTTGTTTCTTGGGATCTTTTGCTTGGAAAATTGTTTTCCAGCCTTTTACTCTGAGTTAGTGACTGTCTTTGTCACTGAAGTGTGTTTCATATGTGCAGCAAAATTCTGGGTCCTGTTTATGTATCTAGTCTGTTAGTCTCTGTTTTTTATTGGGGAATTGAGTCCATTAATGCTAAGAAATATTAAGGAACAGTGATTGTTGCTTCCTGTTATTTTTGTTGTTTGATGTAGAGTTATGTTTTTGTGGCTATATTCTATTGGATTTGTTAAAAGAAGATTACTTTCTTGCGTTTTCTAGGGTGTGGTTTCACTCCTTGTGTTGGAATTTTGTTTTGTTTTTTTAATGTATTATCCTTTGTAGGGCTAGATTTGTGGAAAGGTATTATGCAAATTTGGTTTTGTCCTGGAATATCTTGGTTTCTCCACCTATGGTAATTGAGAGTTTTTCTGGGTATAGTAACCTGGGTAGGCATTTGTGTTCCCTTAGGGTCTGTATGATATCTGCCCAGGATCATCTAGCTTTCATACTTTCTGTTGAGAAGTCTGGTGTATTTCTGATACCTTTACATATTATTTTACCTTTTTCCCTTATAGTTTTTAATATTCTTTTTTTGTTTTGTGCATTTGTTGTTTTGTCTATTTTATGACAGGAGAAATTTCTTTTCTGGTACAATCTATTTGGTGTTCTGTAGGCTGATTGTATGTTTATGGGCATCTCTTTCTTTAGGTTAGGCAAGTTTTCTTCTATAGTTTTGTTGAAAATGTTTACTGGTCCTTTAATTTGGGAATCTTCACTCCCTTCTATACCTATTATTCTTAGCTTTGGTCTTCTCAATGTATCTTAGATTTCCTGGATGTTTTGGGTTAGGAGCTTTTTGCAATTGCATTTTTGTTGACTGGTATGTCAGTGTTTACTATGGTATCTTCTGTCTCTTGTATTCTCTTGCTGATGCTTCCATCTATGACTCTTGATCTATTTTCTTGGTTTTCTATCTCAAGGGTTGTTTCTTTTTGTGATTTCTTTATTATTTCTTTTTCCATTTTTGTATTCTGGATGGTTTTTGTTCAATTCCTTCTCCTGTTTGGTTGTGTTTTCCTGTAATTCTTTAAGGGATTTTTGTGTTTCCTCTTTAAGCACTTCTACCTGTTTATCTGTGTTCTGTATTTCTTTTTTTTTTTTTAATTAGATACTTTCTTTATTTACATTTCAAATGCTATCCTGAAATTTCCCTATACCCTCCTCCCCGCTCTGCTCCCCTACCCACCCACTCCCACATCCTGGCCCTGGCATTCCCCTGTACTGGGGCATATAAAGTTTGTAAGACCAAGGGGCCTCTCTTCCCAGTGATGGCCAACTAGGCCATCTTCTAGTACATATGCATCTAGAGACATAAGCTCTGGGGGTACTGTTTAGTTTATATTGTTGTTCCACATACAGGGTTGTAGACCGCTTCAGCTCCTTGGGTAATTTCTCTAGCTCCTCCATTGGGGGCACTGTGTTCCATCCTATAGATGAATGTGAGCATCCCCATCTGTGTTTTCAGGCACTAGCATAGCCTCACTTGAGATAGTTATATCAGGGTCCTTTCATCAAAATCTTGCTGGCATATGCAATAGTGTCTGGGTTTGGTGGCTGATTATAGAATGGATCCCCGGGTGGGGTAATCTCTGGATGCTCCATCTTTTCGACTTAGCTCCAATCTTTACCTCTGTAACTCTTTTCATGGGTATTTTAATCTCTATTCTAAGAAGGAAAGAAGTATGCATACTTTGGTTTCCTTCTTCTTGATTTTCTTGTGTTTTGCGAGTTGTATCTTGAGTATTCTAAGTTTCTGGGCTAATATCCAGTTATCAGTGAGTGAATATCAAGTGACTTCTTTTGTAATTGGGTTACTTCACTAAGGATGTTTTCTTCCAGATACATCTCTTTGCCCAAGAATTTCATAATTGCATTGTTTTTAATACCTGAGTAGTACTCCATTGTGTAAATGTACGACATTTTCTGTATCCATTCCTCTGGGGCGGGACATCTGGGTTCTTTCCAGCTTCTGACTCTTATAAATAAGGCTGCTATGAACATAGTGGAGCATGTGTTCTTTTTACCATTTGGAACATCTTCTGGGTATATGCCTAGCAGAGGTATTGCTGGATCTTTTGGTAGTACTATGTCCAATTGTCTGAGGAACCTCCAGACTGATTTACAGAGTAGTTGTACCAGCTTGCAATCCCACCAGCAATGGAGGAGTGTTCCTCTTTCTTCACATCCTTACCAGCATCTGCTGTCATCTGAGTATTTGATCTTAGCCATTCTGACTGGAGTGAGGTGGAGTCTCAAGGTTGTTATGATTTGCATTTCCCTGATGATTAAGGATGTTGAACATGTTTTCAGGTGCTTCTCTGCCTTTTGGTATTCCTCAGTTGAGAATTCTTTGTTTAGCTCTGTACTCCATTTTTTAATGGGGCTATTTGGTTTTTTGGAGTCCATCTTCTTGAACTCTTTGTATATATTGGATATTAGTCCCATATAAGATTTAGGATTGGTAAAAATCCTTTCCCAATCTGTTGGTGGCTTTTTTGTCTTATTGACAGTCTCTTTTGCCCTACAGAAGCTTTGCAATTTCATGAGATCCCATTTGTAAATTCTTGATCTTAGAATTTTTCCCCTGTCCCGATATCTCCAAGGGTTTTCCCCACTTTCTCCTCTGTAAATTTCAGTGTCTCTGGTTTTATGTGGAGGTCTTTGATCCACTTAGACTTGAGCTTTGTACAAGGAGATAAGAATGGGTTAATTATCATTCTTCCGCATGATAATTGCCAGTTGTGCCAGCACGATTTGTTGAAAATGCTGTCTTTTTTTCACTGGATAGTTTTAGCTCCTTTGTCAAAGATCAAATGACCATAGGTGTGTGGGTTCATTTATGAATATTCAATTCTATTCCATTGATCTACCTGTCTGTTGCTGTACCAGTACCATGCAGTCTTTATCACAATTACTCTGTAGTACAGCTTAATGGCAGGCATGGTGATTCCACCAGAGGTTCTTTTATTGTTGAGAATAGTGTTTGCTATTCTAGGCATTTTGTTATTCTAGATGAATTTGCAAATTGCCCTTTCTAACTCAGTGAAGAATTGAGTTGGTGTTTTGATGGGGATTGCATTGAATCTGTAGATTACTTTTGGCAGGATAGCCATTTTGACTATATTAATCATGCCAATCCATGAGCCTGGTAGTTCTTTCCCACTTCTGAGATCTTCTTCAATTTCTTTCTTCAGAGACTTGAAGTTCTTATCATACAGATCTTTCACTTCCTTAGTTAGATTCACACCAAGGTATTTTATATTATTTGGGACCATTGTGAAGGGTGTTGTTTCCCTAATTTCTTTCTCAGCCTGTTTATCCTTTGTGTAGAGAAAGGCCATTGATTTGTTTGAGTTAATTTTATATCCAGCTACTGCACTGAAGCTGTTTATCAGGTTTAGGAGTTCTCTGGTAGAATTTTTAGGGTCACTTATATATACTATCATATCATCTGCAAAGACTGATATTTCGACTTCTATCCTTTCCAATTTGTATCCCCTTGACCTCCTTTTGTTGTCGAATCGCTCTGGCTAGGACTTCAAGTACTATATTGAATAGGTAGGGCGAAAGTGGGTAGCCATGTCTAGTCCCTGATTTTAGTGGGATAGCTTCGAGTTTCGCTAAATTTACTTTGATGTTGGCTACTGGTTTGCTGTAGATTGCTTTTATTATGTTTAGGTATGGGCCTTGAATTCCTGATCTTTCCAAGACTTTTATCATGAATTGGTGTTGTATTTTGTCAAATGCTTTCTCAGCATCTAACAAGATGATCATGTGGTTTTTGTCTTTGAGTTCGTTTATATTGTATTACATTGATGGATTTCCATATATTAAACCATCCCTGCATCCCTGGGATGAAGATCATGATGGATGATCATTTTGATGTGGTTTTGGATTTGGTTTTTGAGGATTTTATTGAGTATTTTTGCATCGATATTCATGAGAGAAATTGGTCTGAAGTTGTTTTTCTTTGTTGGATCTTTGTGTGGTTTAGGTATCAAAGTAATTGTGGCTTCATAGAATGAATTGGGTAGAGTACCTTCTGTTTCTATTTTGTGGAATAGTTTGAGGAGAGTTGGAATTAGGTCTTCTTTGAAAGTCTGATAGAACTCAGCACGAAACCCATATGGTCCTGGGCTTTTTTTTGGTTTGGAGACTATTGATGACTGCTTCTATTTCTTTATATGAAATGGGGCTGTTTAGATCCTTAATTTGATCCTGATTTAACTTTGGTAACTGGTATCTGTCTAGGAAGTTGTCCAATTCATCCAGGCTCTCCAGTTTTGTAGTAGGATCTGAAGATGTTTTGGATTTTCTCAGGATCTGTTGTTATGTCTCTTTTTTCATTTCTGATTGTGTTAATTAGGATACTGTTCCTGTGCCCTCTAGTGAGTCTGGCTAAGGGTTTATCGATCTTGTTGATTTTCTCAAAGAACCAGCTCCTGGTTTGGTTGATTCTTTGAATAGTTCTTTTTTGTTTCCACTAGGTTGATTTCAGCCCTGAGTTTGATTATTTCCTGCCATCTACTCCTCTTGGGTGAATTTGCTTCCTTTAGTTCTAGAGCTTCTCGGTGTACTGCCAGGCTGTTAGTATATGCACTCTCTAGGTTCTTTTTGGAGGCACTCAGGGCTATCAGTTTTTCTCTTAGGAATGCCTTCATTGTGTCCCATAAGTTTGGGTATGTTGTGGCTTCATTTTCATTAAACGCTAAAAAGTCCTTAATTTCTTTTTTTATTTCTTCCTTGACCAAGGTATCATTGAGTAGAGTGTTGTTGAGTTTCCACGTGAATGTTGGCTTTCTATTATTTATGTTGTTATTGAAGATCAGCCTTAGAGTGCAGTGATCTGATAGGATGCATGGGATAATTTCAATATTTTTGTATCTGTTGAGGCCTATTTTGTGACCGATTATATGATCAATTTTGGAGGAGATACCATGTGGTGCTGAGAAGAAGTTATATCCTTTTGTTTTAGGATAAAATGTTCTGTAGATAT